>JBBCBC010000020.1:33121127-33658229 GCA_037126765.1 Stenogyne calaminthoides | reverse complement strand
TTAATTTACTATCATTTGTCTTCTGATTAATTATTATGAAACCATATTAATTAATTATTATATCAGTGATCGATCAATAGAGGTTGTTTATGAAGTATTAATTGCGCAAGAAAACAAGGCGTTCAAAACACTAAGTACTCTTTTAGAATCTTTTATGATCCATGCGTTCTCTATCACAAGATCAGAGTGTTAATATTCCTATGTATTTCACATAATGTTTTCTCCACATATATATTTTATGTAAATAAAATTCCAATCCTTATGAATGATACCGACGTCTTTTTTTTTTACAACAGTTAACTAAATGATAGCAAAACAAGGACAATATATATATTTACGCTTCATAATTATAGGGAGTTGGAATCACAAATGGTTACATAACTTTGACCCACGAATATAATCAATCACATAACATTTTTTTGTCGACTTAGTATTTTGAATTTTCCATGGACTTTGAACTTAACTTGGACATTGGCAAGAAAGATATTGGGACTAAATACTGCGACAAAAGAAGTTATGGGGACTGAATCTATATATTTGATGCCACAAATATGGGACCATTGGTGATTTAAACTCCAATTATAGGCCCACAACTCTAAAAATTTGACAAGTTTAATTTTACGATGTTATTGGTCTTAAAACACCTCAATTCGGGCTAAATGTCACGTGTGGGCCAAATATCGCGATAATAGTGAGGAAAGGAATTTGTTGAGGTTTTGATTTTAATTCCAAAGTGTATTGACCAATTCTGCCGTATCTTATTTGGTCTTGTTTTTAATTTTTTTTTAATTTAAATTTGTATAAATTCCAGCTGTGTAAAAAAAAATTTGAATTTACACGTGGCTGAGTGATGTGGCCCATCCAAGACATTCATCGAAATCCCCAAAAGAAAAAGAAGTTTTTAGATTTTGGCCAATTTGGGACTAAAATTGGACATTATCAAAGTTATTAGGACTAAATCGACGAAAAAAATACTTATTGGACTAAATCTATTTGAGATCTAAGTTATGGGACCATTTGTGATTAAAACTCGATAGATATTCTTTTTATCAGTAAAGAAGAGTTTTTATATTAAACCGAGTACATGGTTACTCAATCTTTACAACATCGATTGACTAATTCCATGACTATATATGTCAATCAACGTAATTTATAATGTCCACTCAAATGCGGCTTGGCGAGGGTAAGAGAAAACTTGCAGCGGGATCGTCCGTTAAGCTTGAGTGATTGACGACGCGGTACCATCACTACGTCAATCGGATGATGAGGATGAGTTATTTATGCAGCTAGAGTATATGCGATGTATGTTTTCTTTTTAGTTTATCATTATTTCTTCGACAAGAGCTGCGGCCCGAAAGTGTCCACGGTAAGGAGTTCATTCAACTCGGTCCATTGAATGTGAGTGTTGTTCTCCATATTTTTCTCTTGACTAACTATGCTCCGTTTTTGTTTGCCAACACTATTGTTTCCTAATACAACAATAGACTTCACTTTGAGGGATAAACGTAGAATTCTCTTCAAAAATAATATTTACGCTTTCATTATGAGTTTACTTTATGATGAAGACTAGATTATATACCTCTTAACAGCGATCCCATAGCCCATAAAACCTCTCTTCTTTGCCCTTGACTCCAATTTACCTCCCGTTTACATGATAATAAACAGTACACCGAAAAGCTCTCAAATTAGAGTACTATGCATACTTATCAGACCACACTTCTTAGGGTGTTTGGAGGTTTATACCTGTGTGAGGTCCATAGTTTATTAGGTAACATGTGCTGTCCGCTTCTGCCCAAAATCTTCGAGCTAATCCAGCATTAGAGAGCATACATTGAATTCTCTCCAGAAGTGTTTGATTCATGCGTTCTGCTACACCATTCCATTGTGGTGTATCTCGCACTATATGATGTCTTGTGATCCCTTTATTCTTGTAGAACTCGTCGAAATCAGAACAACAGAATTATAGACTATTATCAGTTCGCAGTCTTTTGATTTTCTTCCCATGTTTGGATTTCCACCAACGTCTTCCATTGCTTGAAACTCTTGAAAACTTCACTTTTATGCTTCGTCATAATCATCCAAGTCATTCTTGAGTAGCCATCAATCATAAACACGAGGTAACTATGGCCTCCTAGAGATTCTACAAGAGAAGGACCCCAACAACCAGAATAGATGTAATCACTCTTTTATTCGATTAATTACCTTGGAAAACTTGTTGCGATGAAACTTCCCAAAAAACACAATGCTCAGAGAATCAAAGATCTGCGACCTTGTGGCCACCAGGAAAATCCCCCTTTGACAAAATTTGCATCCCCTTTCACCCATGTGACCAAGTCTCATGTCTCATAACTTAGTCAAGTCGTCTTTGTAAACTTCCGATAGCATTCTACATTGTAGAAAATACAATGTTCCTAACTTCACACCTTTCAGAACCACGATGGAACATTTGTAGACATACATAACTCCACCTTCAATGTGAAAAATTTACCAAAAGGTCTCAAGTAATAGAATCGAGCCTATTCCACCACCTTGCAAATGGAATTGTTGGCCATAAAAATATTTTCTCCATCCACATGTTCGTAAGTTGTAAATCACTCTCTCTGCTGAACATATATGGCAAGATGCCCCATGTCGAGGACCCACACATCAATATGTCTTTGCCCATCAAACAATTAGGGTTATATCCTCCTTGGAGTTGGTGTCATCTGAGCCGGGTGTCATCTCCTTTAATGACAAAGCGAGCACTGCTTTTTTTTTCCTATTTTTTCTTCTTCTTCTTCAGATAGTCATTTTTCCAATGACCTGAGTCTTTCAAGTAGTTATAGATATCGTCTAATTTAGGGCCCTCAGACCCAGCCTTCTTGAATTTATTATTCCCTATTTTTTCAGGTCCCTTGCTCCCGCTAGCAACTAATTCAGCGACCTGATTATATAAACTTCCACCACTCGCCTTATTTCTGCAGCTCTTTAGTATCCAGAGATAATCTAATTTATTCTAGAGGCACATTTTCTTCCCCAACAATGAAAGACAACACAATGTTCACATATGACAAAGGTGGATAAACAACATAATTAAAGCATCATCCTCATCATCAACTTTAACATCAATTTTATGCAATTCTAGTAGAATTGCATTAATAAATTGATTTAGATGTTTACGAAGTGACTGAACTTCATGAATACGCAAACTGAACAGGCGTTGCTTCAACATCAACATATTGGTTAACGACTCCGTCATATCTGAGAATGTCGGCTTCAACCATAGACCCGCCCCAGATTCCCTCTTGGCGACTTTGGTAATGATATCGCTTCATGAGACACGTCATGATTGATGAGTGTGCCTTCTTCTCCAGTTTGGTCATCTCAGCATCTTCCAAATCCGCCGTCTTTTACAACAAAGGTGCCTACAATCCTTGTTTACATCCACTTTCAATAGGCGGATTTAAGTCAAGAGTTAATGTAAATAATTTGAAAAGTTAAGTTCAAATATATATATATATATATATATAGAGAGAGAGAGAGATAGATGAAGAAACTTTAGAATACATTAACAAATAAAGGGCAGAAATTAAGAATACATTATTAATGAGTGTGAGAATTAGCTAGCTAGCTAGTTCACGACTTATTAACAAATTAATTAATTAAGTGCAGAAATTAAGAATAGAAATGAATCTAAAACAACAAATTATAAAGCCTAGTTGTTATTGGACCAGAATTTGTATAAATTCCAGCGGTGTAAATTTTTTTTTTGAATTTACACGTGGCAGAGTGGTGTGGCCGCCGGTCAAAGACATTCATCGGAAATCCTGACAAAAGCGACGCTGGATTTTTTAGATTTTGGCAAATTTGGAACTAAAATTGGACATTATCAAAGTTATTAGGACTAAAGTTATTATCAAGTGTTGCGTGGGGTTAAGACATACGCAAAGCTTGGACCAAAGAAATTCAAAAGTCGGTCGAGATAGACTCTTGGTAAAGATATCCATGGCCCGAAGATGAGAGGAACAAAGCGTGTGGAAATCTTCCTGAAGATACCAACTCGAACGAAGTGGTAGTCCAAATCAATGTGCTAAGCTCGTTCATGAGCTCTTTGGATTCGACTCAAAAATATGGGACTCTTGTTATCACAAAGAAGGATCGGGCGTGGAGACTCTGTGATCCGGAGCTCACTGTGAAGATTAGTGAGCCAAACAAGTTCTGCTGCTACATTTGCCATAGCCCGGTACTCAGACTCACAACTAGTGCAGGCCACTGTGGGTTGCTTCTCTGGAGTCCAAGAAACAAGATTCCCACCATGAAATATCGAATAACCATAAGTAGAACGACATGTCTCGATCTGCAACGGGGCCTAGTCGACGAATAACCAATAATTGAAGAGTCGGGGTGCTTGGTGAGCGAGACACCAAAATGCTATTTAGTACCTTTAACATAGCGCGAGAATCCAAGCGACATCGTTAAAGTGATTTCATCAGTGGGAGAGTGAAGGAACTGGCTGACAACATTAACTGCATAAGATAGATCCGGACGATTGATAGTCAAATATTGGAGAGCCCTAACCAATGAACGATATAACGTGGGATCACTGAATGGAGAACCATCGCTAACCAAAATCTGCCCAGCCGCCAATGGAGTGGCAATTGGTTTGGAAGATCCACCATATTTGTCTGATCAAGAATATCATGGGCATACTTAGTCTATCCAACAAACATGCACTCGGGCGCGTAAGAGACTTCGAGACCAAGGAAATAATTAAGGCGACCCAGATCCTTAATATTGTATTTCTTGTGCGTGCGAGCAATGAAATCCTTCAATAAATGCACTAGCATTCCTTGTAACAATGATATCGTCAACGTACAACATAAGATAAATGACAAACGTACCTCGGAGAGAATGTAAAATACTGGCGAGTCAGAGCGACTCTAGAAAGAGCCCTAACTCACGAAGGGCATCCATCTCTTCTTGGATTGCAGCCAACCATTCCGGAGACTTAATAGCAGATTTAAAGCCTCGAGGCTCAGGATTAGAAACAAGAGCCGACAGTAGGGCAGAGGTTGAAAGGTCGACTAGATAGGGCTTAAAAATCCTCGCCGAGCATGAGTCACTATGGGATGAACAAGTGTCATGAAAGTAATGAGCCGAAGCCAGTCAAGGGGCACCACCGGGCAAGTGCTAAGTCGGGTGTCAAGGACGACGGTAGAGCAGCGCTGGCTCGCCCTAGCGTGACAGTAGGTGTTTGTCACTTGGGCCAAAGATTGTTCGAGAGAAGCCGATGATGGCGAGATCGGGCGCGCCCAGTAAAGCTCGCACGTACGACCACATCGACATAGGTGGGCAAGGAGGGGTCAGATCGGGCGAGATTTCCGGACAACCACACCATCCAAGAAACTCGAGATATCCAAGTCCAAGTAGATGAAGAGGACGAGGTCGAGAAAAATGGAAAGCAAGACTCATCAAATTGAGCATGACGAGTTGTACACACCCGAGAGGATTTTCGGATCAAGGCAATGAAACTCTTTATGTAAATTGTTGTAACCAATAAAATGCAAGTTCGACACGTGGTGCAAGTTTGTGCTCAAAGATAATCCCCGCGAGAATAGATAAACATGACATCCAAATGGCTTGAAATTGGAATAATTAGGAACGGACCTAAATAGCAACTCAAATGGTAACTTCTCATGCAAAACAAACAATGGTAGCGATTTATAACATACAAAAACAATGGCGAAAGCATCAAACCACAAAGAAGTCGGACATGTGCATGAAATATCATAGAGAGGCCCATTTTAGATATGACGCCACTTACGCTCAAAGACGGCCATTCTGGCGAGGAGTATCTGGATAAGATAAACGATGAAAAAATTCCATGCAAGGAAATGAATAAGCGAACCCGAGAGTTAACAAATTTAATACCACCATCACTCGGAAGACTTTAATCAAACTAGAAAAGCGATTCTCGACAAAAGCATGAAAGTGCACCAATATATCATAAAATTGATTTCATGACGCATAGGGTAGATCCATGAAAAAGCGAGAAAAGTCATCGAGGAAAAGTAACATAATACTTAAAAAGCAATCAGAAGTAGTAACAAGAGCTGGACTCCATAAATCACAATGAATCAAGTTAAGCACAGCAGAAGCATGTTTTTCATTCAAATCAAAAGAGAATCTCTTACTCTTAGCCAACTTACAAGAGGAACAAACAGTAGGGTTCGGTAATAAGGACGTAACTGTTTATTAGGTAACATGTTGTGCTGACCGCTTCTGCCCAAAATCTTCGAGCTAATCAAGCATTAGAGAGCATACATTGAATTCTCTCCAGAAGTGTCTGATTAATGCGTTCTGCTACACCATTCTATTGTGGTGTATCTCGCACTATATGATGTCTTGTGATCCCTTTATTCTTTTAGAACTCGTCGAAATCAGAACAACAGAATTATAGATAATTATCAGTTCGCGACCTTTTGATTTTCTTCCCATGTTTGGATTTCCACCAACGTCATCCATTGCTTGAAACTCTTGAAAACTTCACTTTTATGCTTCGTCATAATCATCCAAGTCATTCTTGAGTAGCCATCAATCATAAACACGAGGTATCTATGGCCTACTAGAGATTCTACAGGAGAAGGACCCCAATAATCAGAATAGATGTAATCAAGTGTCTTTTATTCGATGAATTACCTTGGAAAACTTGTTGCGATGAAACTTCCCAAAAACACAATGCTCAGAGAATCCTAGATTTGCGACCTTTTGGTCACCAAGAAAATCCCCTTTTGACAAAATTTGCAACCCCTTTCACCCATGTGACCAAGTCTCATGTCTCATAACTTAGTCAAGTTGTCTTTGTGAACTTAGATAGAATTCTACCTTGTAGAAAGTACAATGTTCCTAACTTCACACCTTTTAGAACCACGTTGGAACATTTGTAGACATACATAACTCCACCTTCAATGAGAAAAATTTACCGGTGGTCTCCAAAATGTGAGAATCAAGCCTATTCCCACCACCTTTCAAAGCGGAATTGTTGGTCATAAAAATATTTTCTCCATCCACATGCTCGTAAGTTGTAAATCACTCTTTATGCGAACATATATGGTAAGATGCCCTGAGAATCGAGGACCCACACATCAATTATGATGTCTTTGCCCATCGACAATAAGGGTTATATCCTCCTTGGAGTTGGTGTCATCTCCTTTTTAGTAATGACAAAGAAGACTGCTTTGTTTTCCTATTTCTTCTTCCTAAGACGGTCATTTTTCCAATGACCGACTCTTTCATGTAATTCTGAGATATCGTCTAGTTTAGGGCCCTCGGACCCGGCCTTCTTGAATTTCTTATTCCCTATTTTTTCGGGTCCCTTGCTCCCACTAAAGAACTAATTCAAAGAACTTGATTATATAAACTTCCACCACTCTGCGACTCTCAAGTATCTAGAGATGATCTAATTTATTCTAGAGGCACATTTTCTTTCCCAACAATGAAAAAGACAACACAATGTCCTCCTTTGGATTATCTTCTCATCCTCATCATCACCTTTACCATCAATATTACGCAATTCTAGTAGAATTGTATTAATAAATTGATTTAGATGTTTCTGAAGTGGTGAACTTCATGACCCATAAAACCGAGCAGGGCGTTGCTTTTCGACATTAACTTATTGGTTAACAACTCCGTCATATCTGGTTGTCGGCTTCAACCATAGACCGACCCGCGGTTCCCTTGCTGGCGACTTTGGTAATGACACTATGCCAAAAACTGGATTTCCCCATTGTCATATGACTTTGGTAATGACACTTTGGTAATGACTTTGACAACGGGTAATCCCCATTGTCGTAGTATTTTTTTCCCCCGTTGTGGATCTTTGGGGTTGTCGTGGAGGTCCGGACATATGACGACGGGTAATCCCCGTTGTCGTAGGTGTTTATCACAATGGCATTTACCCGTTGTGTTAACTCTTCGTAGCCCATTGTCGTAGGTGTTTATCACAACGGCATTTACCCGTTGTGTTAACTCTTCGTAAACCGTTGTCGTAGGTGTTTATTACAACGGCTTTTACCCGTTGTGTTAACTCATAACGACCAGTTGTCGTAGGTGCTTATTACAACGGCTTTTACCCGTTGTGTTAACCCATACTAACCTGTTGTTGTAGGTATTTATTACAACAATTTTTACCCGTTGTGTTAACTCATATTAACCCGTTGTCGTAGGTGCTTATTACAACGGTTTTTACCCCGTTGTTAAATGCTTATTTGACCCGTTGTTAAAGTTATCTACGACAACGGTTCTTCCCCATTGTTAATACTATTTTTGAACCTGTTATTTTATGTTTTCTATTGTTTCAGAATATGAATATAATACACATTTTTACTGAATGAAACAAATACTAAGAACCAATAGACTTCGTACAATTAAGTAATCAATTCATACATTGTTCAAAATAAGTAATAAAAATGTAAATCCAACTTCTAGATAAGAACTTGTTCAAAATCACAAAAACAAAATGTTAGATATCATCTTCCGACCACCTCTACTGATCAACAATGTAATTTGATAGACATTCGGCCCACTCCTTCCGTACTTCATCAATTTCTTTTTCGGAGTAAATCTTTTGTGAGAACTGGGAAAATACAGACAAAAAACATAAATAAGACCACATCAACTAAGAATACACCACATAATTAACACAAATTATTCTTACCACAGGTTGCATCGAATCTGTGTTCACATCTCCATGAAATTCGAATATCTCTTTCATGTAGCGTAGTACATAAAAACCACATTGTTTTCCATCAGGTTGTTTAGGTGCCTAGGTTAGATTAAAAAAAAATTAAAAACTAATTCATATTTATGTGAATACTCAAAATAAATGTAAATTTATGTACCTTGATTATATTTCATGCAATATTTTTCTTAACTCTCTTACTCGAGACCTCCGAACTAAAGATTCTTAAAGCCCTACAACAGTAGATTAACCAGATAAACAACACAATTCACAAAAAATCACCATTGAACAACTGATTGATAACTAACTTACTACATTAATATGAAAAAGAATAAACTTACATGTCAACAACATTTTTCCATTCAGGATCAATGCGAGAATACAGAGGATCAATCAAAGAACTCTCTTCCTTGTGTGGGTTGATAATCGTTAAAATCCAATGCTCACTATGTACAAAGACATAATAAAACATATAATTATATTAATCACTTTTAGAGTAAAGTACATTGAAAAGAATTTGTAAATCATATTACTCACCCGATATTGCATGGCACTACTACTAGTTGATTAGTAGTTGCACTAACCAACCTTTTTGCAAGCTCACATGACCTTTAACAATGCACCCAGACAAATTTCCATATGCGGGAAAATCATTAATCGTCCATAGCAGAACAACCCTAAGTCGAAACTTTTCATCTCTATATGCATCATATGCATTAATGTCCTCCCATAAATTTTTCAAGTCGTCAATCATAGGTTGCAATTAAACATCAATGTCATTCCCTGATTGCTTAGGACCGGCAATCAACAAGGTGAGCATCATAAATTTCCTCTTCATACACAACCTCGGAGGAAGATTGTATGTGACCAATATAACTGGCCAACAACTATATGCAGAACTCATGTTACTATGAGGATTGATCCCATCTGCAGACAATGCTAATCGAAGATTTCTAGACTCCAAGGCAAAATCTGGCCACATATGATCCACTACCTTCCAAGACGGGGAATCCGCAGGATGACGCATATACTCATCACGCACTCTTTTATCAGCATGCCAAGTTAGTTGTTGAGACACTTCTTTGTTTTGGAACATTCTTCGAAATCTAGGAATAGGTGGAAAGTACCACAATACCTTCGCCGAAACCTTGTCAATTATCTTAGAATTCTTTCCTACCTTCCACCTTGATGCCCCACAAGTAGGACAAATTGTATGGTGTTTGAACTCCTTCCAGTATAGGAGACAATCGTTGGGGCATGCGTGAATTTTCTTATATTCCATTCCCAATGTTGACAATTTGTTATTTGCTTCACGCAGCGTAGTTGAAGGCAACTCATTGCTATCTCGGGAGCATATCTTTAAGTAACACAAGTAGGTCAACCATACTTCTTTGACTCCAACTATATTTTGCCTTCAAATTGTAAAGTTTTACAATTGCGGACAATTTTGTGAATTTGGTACATCCAGAATGTAATGGCTTCTCTGCGTCCTCAAGTAGCTCTATGAATTTATTTGGACTTTTAGAATTTTCAGTGCAAAGATGCACCATATCATCTAAGGGTTCCGTGGAAAACAATTACGATTATCTTCCCTACTTGATCATTATCATGTAGTGAAAACCTATTTGTAGATCTCTCTCCATGCAACACCCATGTATGATATGTTTTATCCATACCATTACAAATCAAGTGTGCCCTTATGCGATCAACTGCATTCTTCCTTAAATTTCCACATAACACGCATAAAGGGGGGGGCATTTGATTCGAATTAGTCACACATTTTGTTTTCGCAAATTCGAAATGACTCTACTCCAAACTCATACTCACGTGACAACCTATCCTTCCACATCCATTCTTTGTCCATTTTGTATTTACCCTAATTTGAAATATAGCATGTTATAGTAATGTTTATCCTAAAAATGTTTAAGTCATTAATTGTTATGCATAATATTATATTTACAACATAGGCTTAGGCTAGTTAATGTTATACACAATATTATATTGACGAGGTTAATTATTACGTATGTAATACAAATAAACTTAGGCAAGTTAAGTATCGAATCAAATAATTGAAGTTTCATATTAACAAATCAAATTATTGAATAAGTGGGTTGATTGTTTTTTATATAAATTGAAATTTTGGCACTTTATTCTCTTTGATTGTCGGTTTACAGGAGCATTGAGACCATCTCTCTAAACTTATGGAGTTGATTCCTGATAACTAGTAAAAGCAGCGAATCCTAATAGGAATTACTGTTGAGCTAGCTTCTCTACATGTGATACAGTTTTCTATCAACTTTAGTTCAAACAAAACAGCCACATAATGACTATAAAACAGTCAAATTCAAGTCCATTGTCACAAGCTTCTTACTGACAGCCTTTTTAGCATCTAAAACAGCAATTATAAGTACCTCTATCACTCATAAATTTATAATCCTTGTTATCTTTGCAACCACGTTGCACAGAAACACCAACAAAATTACGCTTATTCTTATATCGCAGTTCTCGAATGGACTTTCTGTTTTCCCTGTTTAAATTCCCTGTTTTTCCTATATGTTAAATTCAGTTTAAAAAAATATTAAATTCCCTGTTTTCCTATATGTTAAATTCAGTTTAAAAAAATATTAAATTAGGCCTGCCCTTATTGATCCAAGAATTCTCTTGTTTTCTGACTTTAGAATAGAACAAGCAGAAATGACAAATGACAAATCTATATTGCTACATTATGGCCAATTTTGTAGCAACATTAAATCGATGTTTTTTTAGAGTAGGGACAGCTAATAAAGGAAGAATTAAGTCAAAAGGTTCCGTTTTTATAACCCCAGATTACAATTTCTCAATTCTAGAACAATATAACACAAAACAGAATAACAAGATCTATCACATCAAGGGGAAACTAGTTAAAACCAGCCAAGAATAAAGCAAAAACACAAGCACAAATGCACACATTAAACAGATCAGAGAATTAGATGAAGGGTGATAAAAGAAAACTAAAAAAAATGTCACCTCTCTTGGCCAGCAGTGTCCCAAATCTGAGCCTTAATCACTTTGCCATCAATAGTTAAGCTTCTTGTCGCAAACTCCACACCGGACTCGAGGCTGAACTCATTCCTAGTAAAAAAATACTAGTATTAATTACTTTACTAAGCAATCGAATCACATTTTAAAAGATGACATGGCCCAAATGTTATGCATGAGATATGCACATGCATGGAACACAAATACACAATCCAGAAGTATCAAGTTATATATGCCATATGCTACCATCTCAAATTACATATGCTATATTCTACTTGTAGAAATCGGTATTTGGGTGCTGTCCCACACACGCACCCAATAGCTGAAGAGACTAGCCACGCCCCTAGTGAGGTTCCATCCTAAAACCAATTGGTGATAGGAGGAGTAGCCCACTAGGTTTATAAGCTAGTCTCATTTCTTCTAATATTCCGATGTGGGACAACTCACATGTGAAATCCTTTATCATATATTCAACACGCCCATCACATGTGAGTCCTTCGTCAATTCTCTAAACGAAACAGGATCACCCATGCTCTGTCAATTCAATTCAACGACCTCGACTACGAATTCGACATTGACCACTCTGTCAATTCAACGACCTCGGACCTCATGAATTGTGACCACCCGGCATGAGCATGGGGCCCGCTCTGATACCATGAGAGAATTCCATCTCATCTAAAAGCGTGTTGAGGGAAATTAAATAAATAGATTATTCTCGAGCTTGTAGAGAGGGTCGAGAATAATCTATTTATTTAATTTCCCTCAACACTCCCCCTCACTCGTGGGCCGAATCATTGCCTCTGCTCTCTGGAGAGGAGGCCCAACAGAGTGGATAATTTAAATGGGTGGAGTGCTTCCAAGGGAATCGAACCCACAACCTGGGCTTTGATACCATAAGAAATCGGGGGCGCCGGGTGCTGTCCCACACACGCACCCAATAGCTGAAGAGACTAGCCACGCCCCTAGTGAGGTTCCATCCTAAAACCAATTGGTGATAGGAGGAGTAGCCCACTAGGTTTATAAGCTAGTCTCATTTCTTCTAATATTCCGATGTGGGACAACTCACATGTGAAATCCTTTATCATATATTCAACACTACTTATTAATTAGCTATATACTACCATCTCAATAACTGCATCAAAGAAGAACACCGTGAATTCAGTTCTAAAGATGTTTTCTAATGTTTTCTAAAGACGATATTGATTCATTCTCTATGAATTCAGATCGTGAATCAATTGATGTTTTAGACATGCGATCTATTACTACTCGTCGTGGTACGTATACGCAGTACCTTGTTCACTGGAATGGAAAGCCAAATGAGGAAGATGCTTGGATATCAAGTGAAGAGCTGAAGAGGATTGATTCATCTATGTGGTTTGATCTTAACTCGAACTCGAGGGCGAGTTCTTTTCATGAAGGGGAGAATGATGCAGTTTCTGAGAAAAGCAGTGCACTTGGGCCAACTTCACAGAATTAACTGTTTTGATTGAAGAATAACTAGGGTGATTGGTGCACATCATTGGAAAGCCACGTGAGTCTACTTTCTATGGAATTTTGAAGGAAGCAATTTGGAATTTTGAGTGAAGAGTTATGGTAGAATTACTAAAGTGTGACAGTCTACTCGGGAATCTGTCAGGAGTTCGACTTTCAAACATCATTTTGTATTCACCCTAATTTGAAATATAACATGTTATAGTAATGTTTATCCTACAAAGGCTAAGTACAAAGGCATAGGCTAGTTATGTAATACAATATTATATTGACAATCTAGTATGTAATTTATTCTAGAGCAAGAATCTAGTATGATCGTCATGAGACCATGTTGAAACTAATAGGATATAACAAAAAATTATTCAAAAGTAAATGAATATGAAGTAGTCACTTACTGGATGGAAAGGTGAGTCTTATTAATGGAATTCAATTTTGAATTTTGGATCTCGAGAGCTTCGACCAAAGGTACCACCTAAAACCAATGACAATAAGTGAAAAGCAGCAGTTGTTGGGAAATTTTAGTTTTGATTAATTATGCCAAAATATTATCAACTTGTGTTATTTAAGATAATCTACAGATAACAAGTTGAGGGGGAACGAGAGAACAAGTTAAGGGGGAACTCATAAAATCAGACGAAGATGATCGAGATCAGATGAGTAGGATGAGTTCCGAGTTAACTGGTGAGCTGAACAAGAAGAAGCATGCTGATTTGTGATGAAGAAAAGCTGATAAAATGCTGTGAAGAAATCAGAAATCAGGCGAGAAGAAATCTGAAATCAGGCGAGCTGAAATCAGTTCGGATGAACAGTGAAATCAGTTCGTGAAATCAGTTCGGATGAACAGTGAAATCAGTTCGTGAAATCAGTTCGGATGAACAGTGAAATCAGTTCGGATGAACAGTGATTTCAGCAACTGATGAACAGTGATTTCAGCACTGATGAACAGTGATTTCAGCACACCAGAAATCTGCAGACCAGATTTCTACAGATCAGATTTCAGCGGACCAGATCAGGCGACCAGAATCAGAAGAGATGAACAGTAATCTGACGAGCTGATCAGATCCGTTAGACACACAAAAGCAGCTGGCCAATAAGAAGACAACACACATATTGATGTGACATAAAGCTGCAAGGAAAAGTGCAAAAGGACAAAGAAAAGCTGGAAGTTATTAGTATGAATTTGAATATTACTTTCCAACGGTAATATTTAAATCCACACTATAAATACATTGCACTATCTTCAAAAGAAGATAATGGAGGATCTGCAAAGTGAAATTAAAGCCAAATATTCAAGCAACTCCATTCATAGAACACAGAGCAAGAAATACACACATATATTCAAAAGTGTTCTACCCTAGATCTAAGCACAAATGCTATATCCTAAGCTTAGAGAGATTTTCCCATCCTTAGCATTGAGGCTAAACAAATGTAAGGGAAAATCTCAACCTAGTTGGAAACCAAACAAACCTTACCCAAATCAGTCGGTTAAGTTTGTAGGTGAGTGTGAACTCGGTAAACATCTAGCAATCCCGAAAGGGAGGGTAGGCGATCCCGTGAGGGTGATAAGTCCCGTTTGAGTGAGAACTCGGTAAACATCTAAGCAATCCCGAAAGGGAGGGTAGGCGATCCTTTAGAGGGTGATAAGTCCCGTTTGAGTGAGAACTCGGTAAACATCTGTTGGTTAAGTTGGTGCCCCATGAAGGGAAGAGTGGATGTAGGACGAGTTGTCCGAACCACTATAAAAATACGTGTGTTCTTATTTGCTTTCATATTAACTGTCATACATACTTTAGCAAATCTGCATAACACATTCGAAAAAAAAAAAATTAAGTCACCTCCCATTGAGATTTTACGAGTTTTAAATCGGGTTTTTCGGGACCATCAGCAGTTGATCATAAAATAGGGGAAAAACTTGTGAGAGGGAAAGAGAGAAAGTGTTCACTTGGTATTAGTGCACTACATTAATATGAAACCAGTAAAGCTGATTTTATTGCTGCACATCCTAATTCTGACCTCTTTTCTATTCAAGTTATACTCTCACACACCCTGTCCTGTCAATCCCTGCACAAAAACAGCCAATTGAAGTCAGTTTTCCAATAGTAGAAGCATAAATACATCTTATAATAAGAGGGGATTCCAAAAAAACAAAGAAAACTAATAATCAGGTGGTGCAATGGCAGAAGCTGTGTAGAGAAAGTAGAGACAGAGTAATAAAGAAGCCTTTACTGCCATTTTTGCTCAAAGAAGATAGCACAAGCAAGAAATGTGCAAAGGTGCAGAGTTGTTGGGCTTCACTCACTTTGCCTTTATACAGAATTATGTGTATGTGTGTGCGTTAAGTAAAGCAGGCAGAAACAGAGAAAATGAGGTAGCAGGTTGATAGCTCAAATGGTAGTTGTGTTTGGAAAGTGCCTTACTCCTTAATCCATTCTACTTCTTTCATGTAATCTGTATTTTAGCAAGTAAAAAATCACCTAATCAATACCCAAAATCCATTGTGTTTGCAGGCTAGAAGTTAGAGCTTAGTTATTTTGTAATACTATATGATATAAATAAATCAGTAGTACTATTTATTAATCTTAATTATTTGCCATGTTGGTGTTTATATCCTATTTCTACTAATTGCAGCTTATACATGCAATAAACCGAGCTATGAATCTCAGCAATTCACTACAATGTAGTAGGATTGACGACATTAATTTGATGAACTAATTCTATCCAAGATTTTCAATATATCAAAATGCAGCTTCGACTGTATTTATATCTAACCAAAGAATTATAAAGGTATCCTTAAATGCAGTTGTAGATTAATAGAACATGCACATGTATGTATGGGTATTCAGAAAAAATAAGACACACAAAGATATGGGTAGTTTCTCACTGTCCCTTTCACATTCTTTCAATTAATAAATCAACCAAAACAGGCCACAAGATTTAATGTAGTAACTATACATATATCTCTTTTTCCTTTATTATGAGCTATATAAAAAACAAGATCTTATATGTTTATGCTTTATTTACAGAAAGAAAATGGAATCTACTCTCAAGGTTGAAATTCCTATGAACACGTAGAACCAAATTAACACTTATGGATCAAGGCCTTGTTAAAGCTTAAATTAACACCATTGGAATTAACAAAAACGCCTAAAGTTTCCTCCCACCACTCACTATTTTCAAAAATTTCATTCACACTGTCCAAACCACAGTCCATAGATAGAAACACACTGCACTAAGGAGTGCAATTTCTCAACATATACATGTTTGTTGGCTCTGTAATCCATACTTCATATGTAGCAGCAAAAATTTGAAAGAAGCAACCTAACTACAACATTTTCAAGCAAATGGAGCAAAAACCTAAAAACTGAGATCAGAATCAGTTCCTTTCAACATTTCTCATCAGTATTATCATTCACACTCATGTAATTTCACGAATTTAAACACACTGCGAAAAATGCAACAACTAATTGAATAAACCATTCCAAATCTTATTAAACCCTTCGAAAATAAAAATATTTAAATATCCCCTGCACTTAGGGTTTGGTGCCACTTAGGATTAGAATTAGGGCTTACCTGGTGAAGCGGCGGGAGAAGACGGCGAACGACGGCAGAACGCCGGTGGAGAGCGAGATGTAGACTGCCTACAAGTGGAATGCTCTGACTAAGCAATGGACGACGGGCGCTTGGGAGTGGAATGCTCAGTGCGTGACGGATGGCGGGTGGCCGACGGCGAGTTGTGAGCTGGAAAGAGGAGGCTGAAAATTTTCGTTTGCCCTAATTAGCGTCGTGAGAAATTGGAAATGGAGGCTGAAATTCTCTAAGTGTTGCATTTATACTTCAAATAAAAATTAAAAAAAAAATTAATTACTTAAGACAACGGGTAATAAAACCCGTTGTCTTTAGTTCCAAATCCCCGCATTTCTCAATGTTTCGACAATGGGTTGCATTATATATTTAAAAGTGATAATAAGTGTTATATTATATAGTTAAAAGTGTTACAGTTATCAAGAAAAATGTTACCTTACCTTTCAAAAGTGCTACCAAAATAGTGTTGCATTAAATAATAAAGTGTTACATTTGAAGTCAAATGTAACATTTTTGTAGTGTTACAATTGTTGGGGAATGTGTTGCACAGATCTATTCGGGGTGAATATTTAAATACAAATTTAATTCATTAATTATTACTAGCATGAATTAATCATATATTAATTCAAATAATAATTACAACAACATATCATGCATATAAAAAGCCACGTAAAACATACGCATGCGAAATCTACGGGTTTACGTGAACGTACCTCTCGGGATGGCAGTGACTTCGGTCGGACGGACTAACCAAAAGGACTTCCCAAGTATTCCCTTAGCCCTTGCTCAACTATCCGGTGGAAGGACACTCGTCGAACAATTAACAAAAGAAAAAAATAAACTTTGTTGCACCACCTTTGTGGATTTGCTAATATTTCCAGCACATGGAATTGTACTTGAGAATGAACTAATCATCCCCTATTTATAGGAGAGGGGGTGTCGAAATTTTTAGTGAAATATCAATGTGGAAAAAGACTTTTCTTGGTCACCAAGAAATCTTGAATATATCTCCTATATTCTTTTTCCCATAATTAAAATATTCCACAAAAATTCCACCTCCTCATATATATGGATTTTTCGAAAATATGCCTTGCAAGATTCCAAGATTTGGATCTTCTTGAATTTATGAGATATACTTGTATTTCAAGAAATACATATCTTCCATAATATCTTTTCAAGAAAATCAAGAAAATCTTTCTTGCCCTATATTTTCATCTTTTTCGAAAAATTCATATGAATAAACCATGTGGGAGATTTCTTAAATTTAATGAGATAATCTTGTATTCCAAGAATACATATCTTCATTCCATAACAAAATTCAAAGAAAATCTTTCTCCCAACTTCATCCATAAATTTCGAAATAATTAGGAAAAATTAAGCAACAATATTTATTTTATTTTAATCACCTTTTTAGGTTATTGGACTATTTGTTTGGGCTACTCGGGGGCCTTTAGGAGAATTAAGATTGGACCTTCTAATGGATCTTGAATATCTAATATTGAGCCACAATATAATTCAAGCCCATAAATATTAATTAATCCCACTACATAATTAATATCAGACTATCCATCTTAACCCATATTACAGTCAATATGGCTCCGGTCATTATTTCCGTGTTTAAGATTATCTAGCCCATTAATTAATTCAAGCCTTTGAAATAGCTTTCCGTTAATTAATATCTTACGTCCTAATGGTCGAGAACGGTTCAACATTATTATCCATACCGGAAACAAATTCCACTTGCAAGATTTGGTATGATAAAGCTTATGAACCTCCCAAGAAACCAAATCGAACAAAAGCGTGCTTGCACACGATTCTTCGTATTAAATCTTAGCAATCACATGTGACCAATAATATTGCCCAAGATAAAAAGTATTGAATCTCTCTTTGATTCGCTACCCATGATAAGTCAAAGCAATAGTTACCAATCCCACGTGATCCTATTTAAGGAACGAAGATTAAGAAACAACGAACCACTGAGGTATAATTCTTCCTTGTTCAGTTCTGAAGAATTTATCCTCCTGTAGGTCCTATTCAACAAGATCTCATCATGCACTAGTGTAATCTCTTGGTCAAGACAAACCAATCGAGCCTTACACCTCAACCTTTTCGCGATGGGTTGTTCATTTCCATCTAGGTCGTGAATGGCGTACTTTTTTAGTTACAAAGGATCATTAATTTAATCTTCTGTGATCTGGTATCACTAAATTAACTACAATGTAACACGTACGAATTATTGAACATTTATGCAGTAAATATATGTAACATTCAATCATATTTAAAGCATCAGTGATAAACAATTTATTTCAGTAAATAAGTCTGAAAAATCATTTTTGATTATACAAAGTAAAAACCATACTTTTCAGTATACCGAGAATCAACAATTTCCGGAGGCTGAGCCATGAAAACTGGCCTATCAAGAATCCCATTGAGAAAGACATTCTTGACATCAAGCTGATGTAAAGACCATTGATACTGAATAGCAAGAGCTGGAACAACTTGAAATGTGGCGGCTTTGACAACTAGACTAAAAGTATGATGAAAATCTACACCCGGAACTTGATTAAATCCCTGAGCAACAAGACAGGCCTTATGACATTCAAATGGAACCATCTGCATGATACTTGGTGCGAAAAACCCAATACAAACCAACAATGTTAGTACCCAAAGGACGAGGCACTAAATCTCATGTCTGATTATCACGAAGGGCATCCATCTCTTCTTGCATTGCAGCTAACCATTCCTGAGACTTAAGAGCAGATTTAAAGCCTCGAGGCTCAGGATTAGCAACAAGAGCCGACAGTAGGCCAGAGGTTGAAAGGTCGACTAGATAGAGGGCCTTAAAAATCCCTGCTCGAGCATGAGTCACCATGGGATGCACTGGCGTTGGCGGAGGGGCAGAAGGAGCCGGCTCAGGCTGAAGGGGCACCACGGCAAGTGCTAAGTCGGGTGCTGGCGGGGACGCCGGGGCAGGAGCAGGCGCGGGCTCTAGCCCTGGTGCATGGGTAGGTGTTGGGTCACGCGGCTACTCAGCATTGTTCGAGAGAAGCCGAGGCATGGCCGACACTGGCGCGCCAGGTGCAGGCCTGCATGGCACGGACCACATTGGACATAGGTAGCAAGGAGGGGCTGCACTGGGCGTAGACGGGACAACCACACCATCCAAGAAACACGAGATATCCAAGTCCGAAGTAGATGAATAGGACGGAGCTCGAGAAAATGGAAAGCAAGACTCGTCAAATTTAGCATGACGAGTTGTACACACCCGAGAGGATTTCGGATCAAGGCAATGAAACTCTTTATGTAAACTATTGTAACCAATAAAAATGCAAGTTCGACTACGTGGTGCAAGTTTGTGCTCAGCATAATCCTGCAAGAATAGATAAACATGACATCCAAATTGCTTGAAATTGGAATAATTAGGAACAGACCCAAATAGCAACTCAGATGGTAACTTCTCATGCAAAACAAACAATGGTAGCCAATTTATAACATACACAACAGTAGTGAAAGCATCAAACCACAAAGAAGTCGGAGCATGTGCATGAAATATCATAGAGAGACCCATTTCAGAGATATGACGCCACTTACGCTCTGCACGGCCATTCTGCTGAGGAGTATACGGATAAGATAGACGATGAAAAATTCCATGCAAGGAAATGAATAGACGAACCCGAGAGTTAACAAATTTAATACCACCATCACTCTGGAAGACTTTAATCGAACTAGAAAACTGATTACTGACAAAAGCATGAAAGTGCACCAATATATCATAAAATTCAGATTTCGCACGCATAGGGTAGATCCATGAAAAACGAGAAAAGTCATCCACAAAAGTAACATAATACTTAAAAAAGCAATCAGAAGTAGTAACAAGAGCTGGACCCCAAAAATCACAATGAATCAATTCAAGCACAACAGAAGCATGTTTTTCATTCAAATCAAAAGAAAATCTCTTACTCTTAGCCAACTTACAAGAGGAACAAACAACAGGGTTCGGTAATAAGGACATAACTGTTTATTAGGTAACATGTTGTTCTGACCGCTTCTGCCCAAAATCTTCAAGTTAATCAAGCATTAGCGAGCATACATTGAATTCTCTCCAGAAGTGTCTGATTAATGCGTTCTGCTACACCATTCTATTGTGGTGTATCTCGCACTATATGATGTCTTGTGATCCATTTATTCTTTCTGAACACGTCAAAATCAGAACAACAGAATTATAGACAATTATCAGTTCGCGGCCTTTTGATTTTCTTCCCATGTTTGGATTTCCACCAACGTCTTCCATTGCTTGAAACTCTTGAAAACTTCACTTTTATGCTTCGTCATAATCATCCAAGTCATTCTTGAGTAGCCATCAATCATAAACACGAGGTATCTATGGCCTACTAGAGATTCTACAGGAGAAGGACCCCAATAATCAGAATAGATGTAATCAAGTGTCTTTTATTCGATGAATTACCTTGGAAAACTTGTTGAGATGAAACATCCCAAAAACACAATGCTCAGAGAATCCTAGGTTTGCGACCTTTTGGTCACCAAGAAAATCCCCTTTTGACAAAAATTGCAACCCCTTTCACCCATGTGACCAAGTCTCATGTCTCATAACTTAGTCAAGTTGTCTTTGTGAACTTCCGATAGCATTCTACCTTGTAGAAAGTACAATGTTCCTAACTTCACACCTTTTAGAACCACGTTGGAACATTTGTAGACATACATAACTCCACCTTCAATGAGAAAAATTTACCAGCTGGTCTCCGTAACAGAATCGAGCCTATTCCCACCACCTTTCAAACGGAATTGTTGGCCATAAAAATATTTTCTCCATCCACATGCTCGTAAGTTGTAAATCACTCTCTGCCTGAACATATATGGTAAGATGCCCCAGAATCGAGGACCCACACATAAGTATGATGTCTTTGCCCATCAACAATTAGGGTTATATCCTCCTTGGAGTTGGTGTCATCTCCTTTAGTGACAGCAGCAGTACCTGCTTTGTTTTCCTATTTCTTCTTCCTAAGACAGTCATTTTTCCAATGACCTGACTCTTTCATGTAGTTACAGATATCGTCTAGTTTAGGGCCCTCAGACCCAGCATTCTTGAATTTCTTATTCCCTATTTTTTCAGGTGCCTTGCTCCCACTAGCAACTAATTCAACAACTTGATTATATAAACTTCCACCACTCGCCTTATTTCTGCAGCTCTCTAGTATCCAGAGATGATCTAATTTATTCTAGAGGCATATTTTCTTTCCCAACAATGAAAGACAACACAATGTCCTCCTTTGGATTATCTTCTCATCCTCATCATCACCTTTACCATCAATATTACGCAATTCTAGTAGAATTGTATTAATAAATTGATTTAGATGTTTACGAAGTGGCTGAACTTCATGACCACGCAAACTGAACAAACGTTGCTTTCGACATTAACTTATTGGTTAACGAGACCAACCGCAGTTCCCACCTGCGTGACTTTGGTAATGACACTATGCCAAAAACTGGATTTGACAATGGGTAATCCCCGTTGTCGTAGCTGTTTTCCCCCCGTTGTGGATGCTGGGGTTGTCGTAGGTCCCGAACATATGACAACGGGTAATCCCCGTTGTCGTAGGTGTTTATCACAATGGCATTTACCCGTTGTGTTAACTCTTCGTAGCCCGTTGTCGTAGGTGTTTATCACAACGACATTTACCCGTTGCGTTAACTCTTTGTAACCCGTTGTCGTAGGTGTTTATTATAACGGCTTTTACCCATTGTGTTAACTCATAACGACCCGTTGTCGTAGGTGCTTATTACAACGGCTTTTAACCGTTGTGTTAACCCATACTAACCCGTTGTTGTAGGTATTTATTACAACGGTTTTTACCCGTTGTGTTAACTCATATTAACCCGTTATCGTAGGTGCTTATTACAACCGTTTTTAACTCATCTCGGAGTTGGTGTCATCTCCTTTAATGACAGCAGCAGTACCTGTTTTGTTTTCCTATTTTTTCTTCTTCTTCTTCTTCTTCAGACAATCATTTTTCCAATGACCTGAGTCTTTCAAGTAGTTACAGATATCGTCTAGTTTAGGGCCCTCAGACCCAGCCTTCTTGAATTTCTTATTCCCTATTTTTTCAGGTCCCTTGCTCCCACTAGCAACTAATTCAGCAACCTGATTATATAAACTTCCACCACTCGCCTTATTTCTGCAGCTCTCTAGTATCCAGAGATAATCTAATTTATTCTAGAGGCACATTTTCTTCCCCAACAATGAAAGACAACACAATGTTCACATATGACAAAGGTGGATAAACAACAGAATTAAAGCATCATCCTCGTCATCAACTTTAACATCAATTTTATGCAATTCTAGTAGAATTGTATTAATAAATTGATTTAGATGTTTACGAAGTGGCTGAACTTCATGAATACGCAAATTGAACAGGGGTTGCTTCAACATCAACGTATTGGTTAACGACTCCGTCATATACAGAATGTCCAGCTTCAACCATAGACCAGACGCAGTTCCCTCCTGCGCGACTTTGGTAATGATATCGCCTACGAGACACGTCATGATTGATGAGTGTGCCTTCTTCTCGATCCAGAGTGGTCATCTCAGCATCTTCCAAATCCGCCGTCTTTTACAACAAAGGTGCCTACAATCCTTGTTTACATCCACTATCAATAGGCGGATTTAAGTCAACGTTGGCCTCCAACAACAAGCAAAAATTAAAGTCAAGGGTTAATGTAAATAATTTGAAAAGTTAAGTTCAAACAAAAACTATATATATATATTGAGAGATAGATGAAGAAACTTAAGAATACATTAACAAATAAAGGGCAGAAATTAAGAATACATTATTAATGAGTGTGAGAATTAGCTAGCCAGCTAGCTAGTTCACGACTTATTAACAAATTAATTAATTAAGTGCAGAAATTAAGAATAGAAATGCATCTAAAACAACAAATTAAAGCCTAGTTGTTATTTGACCAGAATTGTCCCTGTAGATATTTGACGACGTTGGCATCAACTCGGAATGCTTTCGTGGGAACATCAATCGAAATGGGAGGATCCGACCCGAATACTGCATTTTCTACCCCCAACTACTCATCACTTTATCACATAAAATACTAATAAACAACTATTTCTACCCCCAACACTTTATCACTTTTTCACCATTCCAATAAATCCTTATGAACAGTAAAAAAGGCTTAAAGAATGAGGCGGAGGTAGTAATACTTTTCTATTTAAACAAGTACTACTTTTCTATTTAAACAACTACAACTTTTCTATTTAAACAAGTAATACTTTTCATTTAAATAAATAATACCTTTCATTTAAACAAGTACGACTTTTCTATTTAAGCAAGTACTATTTTTCATTTAAGCAAGTGATACTTTCTATTTAAACAAGTACTACTTTTCATTTAAACAAGTATTACTTTTCATTTTATCAAGTACTACTTCTCATTTAAACAAGTAATACCTTTCATTTAAATAGATTATACCTTTCATTTAAACAAGTACTACTTTTCTATTTAAACAAGTAATACTTTTAATTTACCAAGTAATATTTTTCATTTAAACAAGTACTACTTTTCTATTTAAACCAGTACTACTTTCTATTTAAACAAGTAATACTTTCTATTAAAACAAGTACTACTTTTCATTTAAACAAGTAATACTTTCTATTTAAACAAGTAATACTTTTCATTTAAACAAATACTACTTTTCATCTAAACAAGTACTACTTTTCATTTTAACAAGTAATATTTTTCATTTAAACAAGTAATATCTTTCATTTAAATAAATAATACTTTTCATTTAAACAAGTACTACTTTTCAATTAAATAAATACTTCTTTTCTATTTAAACAAGTATTACTTTTCTATTTAAACAAGTATTACTTTTCTATTTAAACAACTAATACTTTTCTATTTAAACAAGTACTACTTTTCATTTAAATAAGTACTACTTTTCATTTAAACAAGTACTACTTCTCTATTTAAACAAGTACTACTTTTCTATTTAAACGAGTAATACTTTTAATTTAACAAGTAATACTTTTCATTTAAACAAGTACTACTTTTCTATTTAAACAAGTACTTCTTTCTATTTAAACAAGTAAATTCTATTTAAACAAGTACTACTTTTCATTTAAACAAGTAATACTTTCTAATTAAACAAGTAATACTTTTCATTTAAACAAATACTACTTTTCATTTAAACAAGTACTACTTTTCATTTAAACAAGTACTACTTTTCTTTTTAAACAAGTACTACTTTTCTATTTAAACAAGTACTACTTTTCTATTTAAACAAGTAATACTTTTCTATTTAAACAAGTGATACTTTTCATTTAAACAAGTACTACTTTTCATTTAAACGAGTACTACTTTTCATTTATACTACTCTATTTAAACATGTACTACTTCTCTATTTAAACAAGTTATACTTTTCTATTTAAACAAGTAATACTTTTTATTTAACCAAGTACTACTTTTCATTTAAACAAGTACTACTTTTCTATTTAAACAACTACTACTTTTCTATTTAAACAAGTAATACTTTTCATTAATTTAACAAGCAATACTTTTCATTTAAACAAGCAAGTAATACTTTCTATTATTTAAACAATACTTTTAAATTAAACAAGTAATACTTTTCATTTAACCAAGTACTACTTTTCTATTTAAACAAGTACTACTTTTTTATTTAAACAAGTAATATTTTTCTATTTAAACAAGTACTAATTTTCATTTAAACAAGTACTACTTTTTTATTTAAATAAGTATTACTTTTCTATTTAAACTTAAGTAATATTTTTCATTTAACAAGTAATATTTTCATTTAAATTCTACTTTTCTATTTAAACAAGTACTACTTTTTGTCAATATATATATTTAAATATACTATGATTAAATTTTATAAATTAAATATATTGTAAGGTGCATTAACAACAATTAAAAAACTTAGTACAATCCTGAAAAAAAAAAAAAAAAAAAAAAAAAAAAATAATTAATTTAAAAAAAAAAAAAATAAAAAATTTAAATAAAAATCGCTTATCCGTCACTAATACCGTCTCAAAAAACTTTAGTAAAAAAATAAATTTGTGGCCGGTTGTTTGTAAAAATCGTGTTTTTTTGTAGTGTTTCTTGTGGGATAACTCTTACATTAACCCTAATTTTGTACAACTCTCTGGATTTTATTGTGGCACAATAAATCTTCAGGCCCTCGTGATTTTTTATCGTGGTAACTACTTACTGCAACTATAAATTGACCATGAGTAAAGAAAAAAAATATGTGAGATATAATAACATATTTATTGCATGACATATGAAACAATCTAACATAAAATGTCTACAAAACTTGAATGATAGTACAGGGTGATCTTAAGGATTCAGTGAAAGCCTCAGTATTAGTGCTAACTGTCCGACACACTATTTTTGTGAGAACCCTTAAAAAAATATATATATATATATATATTCCATTACACAAACCCTTAAAAATATATATATCTATATTCCTCAATAATATTACCAGTGTTAAAACTTGGAGATTGAACACATGGGCCTATTTAAAAAGTAAGGAGTGTACATTAGTAAGGACATCAATAGAAAGAATTATACCAAAAAATCTCACAACTTTTTGGCCTTTTATTGAAATTGTCCCATAATGATTTCGTCATTTTGGACAATTTTGAGCGACTCTCAACGGTTTGGGACTAAATTGGATCAAATTGAAAACATGTGAGATTAAATTGAAAAAGTTGATAATTATGGGGACCATCTCAATAAAAGGTGCAAAGTTATGGGACAATTTTGATTTAAATCCTTTCAGGACTTGATTAAGTTAGCTAGACTAGGCGATAAGCTTTAGTCAATTTGAATATAATTTACCTCTGGGAGCTTTATCATGAAAAGAACTCATATTTTTTTGCTTCGTCTATTATCACTGCAAGTCCTCCAATGGCTGCAACAATCATCAATAGAACACCAGCTACTATGCAAAACTGGTTCATTCACATGCCCAATTTATAATCAAAAAATTAGTTCGTAAGTTAATTCAAATATAGGAGGAAAAATATTAAAATTGAAATGTTGGACAAACGTACCCAATTAATGATCCAAGAGAGGCTCCATTTCCTTGGTTTCTTGATTACAAGCCATATGACACAAGGAAGCTGAAGAATGATTATACAATTGTATGTTAAAATAAAGAGACTTGTATGAACTGCCCTTTGGTAATATTTTCTTGTTTTAACAGTAGTACTTTTAGAAAAGATAAGTTACGTACTTTCCAATATAAAAGAATTTCGTTTATAACAAGAGAATAATGATATGTAATTAATTACCTGAAAATTTTCATTTTACGTCCTGTAAATTTGGCCCATTCCAAAATAAATCTTTTATTTTTTTCCGCTTTATCATTTTTTGGTCCTATAATTGTACGATTTTTATCATTTTTTGACCAATTTTGGCCCTTTTCCGTTGGAAAATTTTAAACTGACCGGAAATCCACATGTTTTGCTCACGAGTGCAATTATTTGGGGATTCCAGCCAATTGTCCAATTTTCGTCATTTTTAGTCTAATATCCGTCCTTTATGTTTATTTATATTAACAATCTATAAATTGTGTAAATTATATTAAAAAATATAGATAAAAATCAGTAGTCTTACAAAATATGTGGTTGGCGCAAATGCGAATCCTCCAAAAAATCCAAGAAGCCCGTTAAAGAAAGGGAGCGAAATGGCCACAAACATTGTAAAAGCTGAAATCAAACATGAACAAGAAAGGGAGCGTAATGGCGACAAACATTATAAAAGCTGAAATCAATCATGAACCAGAAATATAACTAAAGTATGGTTTCAAAAAAATAAAAATAAAAACTTTCTGAACGTATCAATTAAGTCGCCTCAAGATTATAAACACAACAATTAAAGAATAAATTACGAACTTCCTAATTTGAAGGCAATTAGTTGAACTGAAAATGCATTCTATCTTCGTACATACTCACCCACATACGTATTCCGTGCAATAAAGCGTAAATACCAACTGGGCTTGAACCTTAATTTCTTCACAAGAACTGCTTCAATCATGTCAAAAACAGGCATTGCGTAGATCTGCACTACTCAAAGCAAACACAATCAAGTGTTACATATGTATTCATCAAAAAAAAAAAAAAAGTGTTACATATGTAATGATATGGAGCTCAATGCTGGGTTTTTTATAAAGCATAAATAATTGTATAAACTATATATGTGCTTATGACATGTTTGCTATGTGTGCGTGATAAGTTGAGATACAAGTTTAAAATTGGGCATGAGCTAAGTTACAGGACAATTCTTGATATTAACTCGGTTGAACATTAATAACGGGAAAAAAATATAAGTCAGCACCAAGAAAAGATTTAAGGTGCATTTGATTCCATATCAAAACTCTTTATGTATAAACAAGAAAATAGTTAAGGTCACCTGATAGCTCCCAATAAAATGAATGGCAACAAACATATTAGCCATGGAGATGAGCCATGTAGGTTTCTTTAGCGAGATGAGAATGTTTTCCTCTACCGAGTTGCCAAACACCCAATATCCAACAAGACCAACTGGGAAATAGCAAAGGCCTACAATTATATATGCACCAATCACTCCCCTCCACATAGGCACCTTTGAAGGCCTATGCGGTGTGGAAGGCATAGTCGATTGAATCTCCAACACAACATTGTGCCCTGAATACGCGAACGCAATGCTTCCAAAAGCATTCATGAAGTTAAAGACAATATTGGTTGTGTTCTTCGGATTGTAGCCAATATTGGTTGTGTTCTTCGAATTGTAGCCGTATTCAACATTTTCTTGCACGCCTTTCTTGACTGAAGCTCCCCAAGCTATTGTACAGTAACTTCAAAATGGCGGAGAGACGTGTAATGTCACACAAATTCAAATTAAACATTTCTATATGTAAGCTTAAAGTTAAAAAGTTTTATGAGAAAAAAGAATTGGTCCCATAACTTTCTTACTGTCCAATTTTCGTCCAAAAAAATTAATTGTCCAATTTTAGTCCCATAACTTCACAACAACATAGGGGTGTTTTTTTTGTTAGACGGATCCAGAATACAATATACATGTGTGTGTATATATATACAGGTAAATATTCATTTTGGTGCTATAACTTTGAATGAATATAATACTAAAATATTTTCAGTTAAAAAATTTAAAATTAATTTACTAGTCCACCATCGAGTTCCAAAACATTACTGTCTCTATATATATAAGGACAAGAGTGAAGCGATCGATACCTCAACGACATGACTGCTGCAGCTAGAGATACCGCAGAGATAGAGTGGAAGTTAGGTAGCTGAGAGAGTAGAAAGTGGGGAGAGGCAAAAATCATGATAAAATAAGTGAGTTTGATTTCCTTGCAATCCTTGCAGACCAATTCATGGAATTTCTTTAGGGAATTTCCCGCTGTGATCATGTAAACAATGTCCACTCCAATTTCAACAATCAGTTGTTGGGGCACAACAATCCACAAGCCGAGCTTTTCACCAAAAGCATGCTGCCCTAACTCATGGTATCTGTCGAAACGCTTCCCCGGCACCATTTCATGCATCTCTACCATTTGCCATAAAGTGTAGAGAGTTATCACCCAAGAAATTACGAGCACCGTTACTCCTGGACCCCTAACAATACGACAGATGAACATAAATGATACAGATGAGTCAACGTGAAAAAGGGCAATGGGGGTCTATGGATTCAGCTTTGAGTTTTTTTCTGGTGGTGGTGTTTTTTTGTATTGGCGGGAAAAAAGGGAAAGGGGTCTATGGATTCAGTTTTTCTGGTGGTGGTGTGTTTTTTTTCATCGGTGTTTCATGTCTTGTGATTTGTCTTGGATTTGCGCCACGTGTTTATGGGTCGGGTGAACCATCTACACCCTAAACACTAAATAATAAACCTTAAATCATGGCCTATTCGGACCGGGTGAACCATGAACCACTCGGACAGGGTGACAGAACGGAATGAACACGTGGCGCAAATCCGAGGCATGAAACACCAGATGAAACACGCATGTGAAATAGGCAATCCGAGCCGGTTTTGTGGGCTACTGTTGAATGTTAGGATCCAAAACAACTCTTGAATGTTAGGATCAACGATTTGATGGGGGAGGATGACTCTTTGAATCTCCAAAATAGAAAATTTTGAAGAGGGTCCAAGTTTTTTTGAATGACTCGAAAAAGCCAAAATAGTTACAAGATATAAAGGCCGAGAAAAATAAAAAAAAAAAAAAAAATAAAAAAAAAAAAAAGACAAGGGCCTAAAGAAGGCAAAAAGAAAAGCTTGAAAAAATAAGGCCCAAAATTTGACGGCCCAAAAACAGTCCTATAAAAAATGAAGACTAAATATTACTACTTTGGTTTTTAAAATGAAGAGTGGAGAAAATGAGGAGGGTTACTATATACACACTTTAACCATTTTTATTTGACGGGAATTCGAGTGTATCGTGTGTCTCAGGCGACAATTTGTGAGTACCTTTTATATAATTGGCGTACATACACATATAAGTTAATAGATATATATAAGTTAATAATATTTATAACATTTATGATTACATGAAAATTTTGATAAAAACTCATATGAGACGGTCTCATGTATGAAAGGGGTACAACTTATGACAAATTATATTCACCTCTTCCAAAGTGTTAAAACGTCAATGTCCAACTTATGTTACGTTTCACCATGAGACCGTCTCATTCAAGTGTGCCTATTTTAATTTAAATATAACGTTTATAATAAATTAAATTTTTATAGATAGAACATTTAAAATTTTAAAAACATAATTATAATTGACTTAAAATAAATAAAAAGTAATACTATATAATTTGTTTGGCAAAATATAGGGTGAACAAGTTTATAGGAAACCTACAAAGTTAGTGGTGATAATTGAAGGATGTAATATATATTACAAATAAATATTAGTCATGATAATTGAAAGGTCATATCTGTAAATATAAAACTAGTTTCACGCTTAACAAATTTCATAAAAAACTTACTCGATTTTTTTTATTTCATAATAAATAAGAAGTATATGCATGCAGTTAGGGAAAATGTATATTTTAGTTTATGAAGTGTTTCCATTTTTTTAGCATTCTACTCTCTCGAATTGAATTTTGTGTTATTAATTTTCCAAATTCAACATTTTAATATTTTCAGCGGCTACTACGGGCTAGTTGAAAGTTAAAAGGGCAAAATTAAATTAAAAGAAATTTACCCATGTCAGTTAAAAACTAGCTGCTAACTGGTAAAAGAACTAAAATGTTAATTTTAAAAGTAAAAAGGATGAAATTTAATTCGAAAAATGCAATATCCTAAAAACAAAAATTAGCAAACATACAGTACTTAAGAAAACTTTTTGCAATGTGGTTATTACCATCCTAATTGAGAAAGTGCATAGGGAAAACTGAGGACTCCAGCTCCAACCATAGCAGTAACATTGTGAAATGCCGAATACCACCATTTCGCACTTCTTTCTGAATTTATTGGCAGCCAATTATCTATTGCCTTCTCTTCTGCTGACTTCTCATTTTCCTACATTTATTATGTGCAAAATATTGGAAAAACATATAAGACAGAATATTACATCCTTAATCCTTCCGAAATGCACAATATCAAGTTCCAAGTTCAAGTAAAAGAAAACAAAATTCAAACTCATTTGACATTAATTAAAATTGATGGGTAGTTTTGATAATTAGCATCTGCTCATTTGAAACAATTTCATAAGAGATGTACAATTAATACGTATATAACTGGCTAAAGTAAAAGTTTTCACAAGAAATTACAACAAAATTTTAATTTGAATCATCAATTAATCCAAATAGTGTAGACTTACAATTTCGGAGTCGAAGTTCTTGTTGTAATCGAAAGAGCCACTAGTTCCCCCCATGTGTTACCAAATGAAGTGAAAAACACAAGCAAAATTTCGAGAGAGATTGAAAAACCCAAAGAGAGAAGCGCTGGAAAGCTTATCTACTAATGTATATTTAAACCCCTAAGTAATTTAAAGAGAAGCTTAAGATTTGAAATTGACATATTCAACAAGAAAATCCCAGCTGTAAAATGTATGAAGACGACCATTTAATTTTTTCTTTATTAGTCGATAGTTTCGAATATTAAGAATAACTCGACAATCAATTACAATAGTTTTTAACATAATAAATTATAATAATTAAGCCCTACCACGCAAGACATAAGAACATCATTTTATCTCATTACAGACCAAAACCACAATCACAACAAAGGGGACTAAAAACCACAACTCGAATTTGACGAACCGAAAAGAATGCAGTCACCCCACAAAAAAAAGGGGACCACCACATGAGGAAATAATATTTTGTTCTCGAACCAGGAACCTTCCGGTGGTGTTTCTAAAATTTATCCACACTGACCAAATAAAATATCTTTAAACACGTAGTTTCGATGGAATCTTGACGTAGTCTTTGTTGGTTTCTTGGAAAATTCGAGAAACTCTCTCCAGTCTCAACCATAGGGGACCCCTCAAATTTCAACATCTTCTTGTATAATTAATTCATTTTTTTTTTTTTTTTTAGACAGTTGAATAATTAATTCAATTAATGATACATGTATAGCCGCACAAAATCTTATATAAAATAATTTCATAAAATTTGTTCAACTGTAGTGAGACGGTTGGCGGTGATGATTTAACATTTTGAAAGGGTGCATGAATATTGTTTTGCGATAATTTGTCTTGTTTCATAATGAACGGAAATCTCTTGTATCTTTGTAATGTAGATTAGATTTTTATTTGATTTTTCTGTATATTTTTCAGTGATATTTTCATTTTGTATTCACACGACATGTAATGGTTGTGCATAAATAGGAGAAAGAAAAAACCAAAATAGAGGACCAACGCGATGAGGTTGATGTGGCCATTAAAGACAAAATTTAAAATTTAGGATTTGGATAACATTCCAATATTTATAACTATACTAGCTATATTAAAAAAATAAAGGGGTGACTTAAAGCCCACTTGGTTGGTTGAAGAACCTTCATTCGTTTTGGGGGAAGCGGGTTCAATTTTCTCTGAAGCTAATTGGAGTTATGGGAGTTATAAGGTGGATTGACGATTGCGTTGAGTATTTGGGTGCTTGGTGTACTAACTACTAACAACTAACATCTAATTTTGCCCGATCAAAAAAAAAAAAAAAAACTAGCTATATTAAAAAGTGGGCTTGGGGGTTGAGGAACAATTTTGGACCATTTTATTCCTCGCCACTTTTACTATATTTTTATTAAAAAAATAGCTTGGGGTTAAGAAATATTTTGAACCTTTTACCCCCTGCCATTTTTTACTTTCAATTTGATCATTTCTTTTATTTTAAATTTAATTAATAACTATTTTTAAATTTTTTTCCATTATATATTTTGATTTATTCATTTTCGTTCCTTCCTTTAATTTTTATGATTTCTTTCCATCTTCTTTATTTTTTTTATTTAATAATTTTACTTAATAATTATTTTTATTTCCCATTATATATATTCAATTATAATTTTTGAATTATGGTCGTGAATTTTATCTTTGAACCTTTTTACTTTGTAATCTTTCAATTTATTCAGTCTCGACCCATTTTTTATTTCTTTTATTTTATAACTTTACTTAATAATTATATATTATATAATTTTTATTCTTTTTTACATTTATCTTCAATTATAATTTTACCTTAGTTTTATCTGCAATAATTTAATTTATTCAATTTTGTTCCATATTTTATTTTATAATTTTACTTAATAGTTATAAGCTACATATTTTTCATTCTTTTTTAATTTATATTCAATTATAATGTTACCTTAATTTTATTTAATTGTTAAATAGTGTAATTAAAATAATGTTTCATCTATGCAACTCATAAGTTACAAGAATTTCAAAGTGTCACGGGCGGGCAAAGTATTAAAAAGTGGAACAAAATTATAACTTTACCTTAATTTTATTTAATTATTGACAAAGTCTCATGTGCAATTGGTGCACGTATCTAAATTTATCCACATAACATGTTTAATATATTCAATGGGTAAAATATTTTTTTAATTGGTTATTTAATTGCATGAGTGCATAGTGCACTTGGGTGCACAAGAGACTCCCTCATAATTATTAAATAGTGTAATTAAAATACTATTTCATCTATACACTCATAAGTTACAAGAATTTCAAAGGGTCATAAGCTAGCAAGAACATCAATTAGCCTATGATTATGTTTAGATTGTTTTAATTAATACTAATAAAACATTTTAAAATGCTTTTCAAAAGTAAAAATTTGATTACGAGTTGCAAGAATTTTTCAAATTAGAAAAGAAGTATTCTAATACTGATTCGGTCAAATGAATGTATATATTAATCGACCAGTATTGCTCTAATTTGTTAATTCACTAACATATAGCTTTGCTTACACGAATATGAATTGACTTGGACTTTTTTAAGTGCAAGCTTTTTCTGCGAAGTGTTGTGGATTTTAGTGACTAGTGTGGTTGCTTCCCCTGAAGTTTTTTTTTTTAATTATTTTATATGTAACATGTTGTCCATATATATATATATATTTTTTTAAATCGGTTCTTCAATTTATGGCTAGGTGAGAGAACATTGATTCAATCACCATGAAATGGAGGTGATGAGGAAAGCTCTATTAATAGGTGAAATTACAACAAATTACATGGAAAAATTCAAATACATATCTACAATATTAATTACAAAGATATGGTGAGATACGTTCACATTTACAAAACCGTATCTTCTCTATTTTCCTTATTATCCCCCTTCAAGCTAAGTGTGGGGTGTCGATCAACACGTAGCTTGGATCGTAGAAGCTCAAACATAGGACGTGGAAGGCTCTTAGTAAAGGGTTTGAAGGTACAAAACGAGTCTCGAGGCGGACAGAGGAAACAAGCTCACGAATGAAGTGACAATCAATATCAATGTGTTTGGCACGCTTGTGAGCAACATGATTTTGGCTTAAGAATAGGGCACTTTTGTTATCACAAAGAAGAATCGGAGGTGTAGAAGGCAATGCTCGGAGTTCTCAAAGTAGATGTGATAACCAAATAATTTCTTGAGCAAGATAGCAAGTGCGGTATTCTCGATTCACAAATCGGGAATGCAAATCAGAGGTTATTTCTTTGCACTACATGAAACCAAGTTGCCACCCAAAAATATAGAATATCCATATGCGGAACGCCGAGTTTCCACACATCGAGCCCAATCCGCATCAGAGTAGCCCAAAACAGTGTAGTCAGAAGATCGTGAAAATGAAAGCCCAAAGTTTATAGTACCTTTAACGTAACGAAGTATCCTCTTTACAGCCAGGTAATGATCAATTGTTGGAGACTGAAGAAACTGGTTGACATGATTAACTGCATAAAAGAGATCAGGGCGAGTGATCGTAAGGTATTGAAGTGCTCCTACAAGAGACCTATACAGCGTAGGGTCCTTGAAGGATTCTCCCGAACTAACAAGTGATTCTCCTGCAGATAAAGGAGTGGAGATAGGCTTAGAATCAAGCAAACTAGCACGAGTGAGAATATCATGGGCATATTTCACTGTCCCCAAGAATAGGCTGAATCAAGATGAGTGATCTCTAAACCAAGGAAATAACTAAGCTTTCCCATATCCTTTACAGCAAATTCAGTGTTAACATGAGATATAAACTTCCGAAGAATAGAAGAATCACTGCCTGTAACAATAATGTCATCAACATATAGAAGGAGAAAAATAACACAATCAACCCGATGTAAGTAAAAAAGAGAAGTATCAGCTCTACTGCATGTAAATCCCAAACCAATGAGAAAATTGTTGGGATTATACTGGAAAGTATGCTTTTACTTTGTATAATCAAAACTGAATTTCGGACTTATTTACTGAAATAAATTATTTATCACTGATGCTTTAAATATCATCGAATGTTACATATATTTACTGCATAATTGTTCAATAAAAAGTACGTGTTACATTGTAGTTAATTTAGTAATACCAGAACAAAGAAGATTAAATTAACAGTCCCTTGTAACCAAAAGTACACCATTCACGACCTAGATGGAAATGAGCAATCCATCGCGAAAGGTTGAAGTGTAAGGCTCAGATTGACTTGTCTTGACCAAGAGATTACACTAGTGCATGACTGATGCACTGAATAGGACCTACAGGAGGACAAATTCTTCAGAACTGAACAAGGAAGAATTAGACCTCAGTGGTTCGTTATTTCTTAATCTTCGTTCCTTAAATAGGATCACGTGTGGTTGGTAACTATTGCTTTGACTTATCACGGGTAGAGAATCAACGAGATTCAATACTTTTTATCTTGGGCAATATTATTGGTCACATGTGATTGCTAAGATTTAATACGGAGAATCGTGTACAAGTACGCTTGTTCGATTTGCCCCCTTGGGAGGTTCAAAAGCTTTATCATACCAAATCTTGCAAGTGAAACTAGTTTTCGGTATGGATAATAATGTTGAACCGTTCCTTAACCAAGGACAAAAGATATTAATTAATGGAAAGCTATTTCAGTGGCTTGAATTAATTAATGGGCTAGATAATCTTAAACACGGGAAATAATAACCGGGAGCCATATTGACTGTAATATGGGTTAAGATGGATAGTGCAATATTAATTATGTAGTGGGATTAATTAATATTTATGGGCTTGAATAATATTGTGGCTCAATATTGATAATTCAAGATCCATTGGAAGGTCCAATCTTAATTCTCCAAAAGGCCCCGTAAGTAGCCCAACATAAAGTCCAATAACTGAAAAAGGTGTTTAAAATAAAATAAATATTGTTGCCTTATTTTTCCATGAATTTCGAAAATTATGGATTAAAAGGGGAGAAAGATTTTCTTTGAATTTTGTTATGGAATGAAGATATGTATTCTTGGAATACAAGATTATCTCATTAAATTCAAGAAATCTCCCACTTGGTTATTCATAGAGAGTTTTCGAAAATTTTGAGAAAAAAGGGGAAAGAAAGATTTTCTTGAAAAGATATTATGAAAGATATGTATTTCTTGAAATACAAGAATATCTCATAAATTCAAGAAGATCCAAATCTTGGATTCTTGCCCCTATTTTTCGAAAGTACTCCATAACTTGATGAGGTGGAATTTTTGTGGAATATTATAATTATGGGAAAAAGAATATAGGAGATATATTCAAGATTTCTTGGAGATCAAGAAAAGATTTTCCCACATTGTTTTTTCCCCTAAAAATTCGACCACCGCTCATCTATAAATAGGGGATGATTCTTTCATTCCCAAGTACAATTCCATGTGCTGAAAAAATTAGTAAATCCACAAAGGTGGTGAAACAAAGTTTATTTTCCTTTTGTTAATTGTTCGCGAGCATCCTACCACCGGATTGTCGAGCAAGGATTAAGGGAATACTTGGGAAGGTTTCTTTGGTGTGTCTAATCAACAAAGTCATTGTCATTCCAAGAGGTACGTTCACGTTAACTCGTAGTAATTCCGCATGAGTAGGATTTACGTGAACTGTTTATATGCATGATTTGTTGTTAAATTATTATTTGAATTAATATAGGATTAATTCATGCTAGTAATAATTATTGGAATTAAATTTGTATTTAAATATTTATCCCGAATAGATCCGTGCAACTTATTCCCCAACAAAAATTACTGAATCGTTGGAACCAAGCACGAGGGGCCTGTCGAAGCCCATACAACGCCTTCTTCAGTTTGCAGACATGATTTGGATATCGGGGATCTATAAAACCTGGTGGTTGAGCCATAAGAACTGGTTCATCAAGAAGACCATGTAAGAAGGCGTTCTTGACATCAAGTTGATGCAGAGGCCAATTACGTTGCACTGCAAGCGACAAAATAACCCGAACGGTTGCTACTTGAACCACGGGATTGAATGTGTGTGAAAAATCAAATCCAGGAATCTGTGTAAACCCCTGAGCAACCAAACGTGCATAATAGGGACATCTTCGGGAACGACATGTTGGAAAATTTAGAAAAACTCCAATAATCAAAATAAAACAGGAAAAGATAAAAACGAAGATCAAAGGAAAACCACTTGAGGCGTGCTTGAAATGCATTGTCCTTAAGGATTTACACTTAGCAACCCCCCAGGATTCAACAAGTCTTTTAGGATAAACCTAGGATCAGGAGTAACATAATAATATAAACCTAGCAAAAGTTAGAAGAAGAAAAGAAAACATTTGTCGTTTTCTTTCTTATCACATTGTTCAAATATATATCAATATCTCTCCAACGATCAAGCTTAAAAAAGGGATAATTAGTTGAAGCCCAAGTTTTTCGGAAAGCTTAAAAGTAGCAACTGATTTCTCAAAGTGAAACCACGTTTCCGGTGGAAGTTTTCAAAGGAAGAGATAGAGATGAAAATAAGAGTTGGGATAAAGGTTTGACCAGGAAAAAAAAGAATTTAGTTATAAAAGATATTATCCAATTAAATATGTAAATAAATATTAAATACTGAAATATACGAATTTATAAATAATTTGAAATAATAATATAATTTACAACACGGCATGGACGTCGAGTGGGACATGCGGCGCTGGAGAGGGCTGCTCGAGAGAAGGAGCAGGTTGATTATTTCCCTGGTCATGCAATTCGATAGGGACTCCAGGAGCATGTGTAGTGCACAACTTGCATGGATCAGATGGTACAGGTGTCAAAATGGGATGATCATCCAAGGAAGGTGGCATGCTAGAACCACTGACAATAACCTGTGGCTCCAAAAATGATGAAAAATCCAAAAAATTAGTCGAGCATTTATAAGAGCACCAGAAAATGGAAAAAATGACTCATCAAATTGAGCATGCCGTGTAATATAAATACGGGAAGCGGAACGATCACAACACCGAAAACCTTGTGAACGCTGCTATAACCAAGAAATATGCAAGGTGTACTCCGGGGTGCCAATTTATGAGGAGCATAATCTCTAATATATGGAAAAACCCGACAAAACCGAACGATTTAAAATTAGCATAATTTGGAACTGATCCAAATAATAACTGGAATGGAGACTTATTATCCAAAACAGACGAAGGCAAACGATTGATAATATAAACAGCTGTAGAGAAAGCATCAAACCAGAATTTTGACGGGACATGAGCATGAAATAACTAAAACAACCCTATTTCAGTAATATGTTTGTGTTTACGTTCAGCTCGTCCATTCTGCTGAGGTGTATATGGACAGGAAAAACGATGTAAAATACACTAATACAGATTTGGGCTTGGAGAGCTGTTAAAAATGACCTTGGAGAGCGGTTATAACAACTCTCCAAGTAACAACTGTCCAAGCTTGGACAGCTGATAAAAAACCGTTGTCCAAGATATTGCACTTGGACAGCTGATAAAAAACCGTTGTCCAAGATATTGCACTTGGACAGCAGTTTTTAACCGCATTGCAAGTGATTTACTTAGAGAGCGGTTTGTAACCGCTCTCCAAGAATTTTCACTTGGAGAGCGGTTCTTAACCGCTCTCTTAACCCTTTTTTTATATATATATATATTTATTAATGTACTTGGACAGCGGTTAAAAACCGCTGTCCAATATATATTTTTTTTAATTTTAATTTATATTTTTAAAATCCTGTTTATATAAAACCAAAACCAAAACCAAAACCAAAACTAAAAACCAAATTTTATACCACACGATAATATATATACGTACGTCCAATTAATACCAAAACATCAAATAAATTAATAAATGCATACACATATCATGAAATAAATATTCGTCCAATACAACAAATTAAAACATGCATGAATTAAGTATATCAATACAAATATATATATATATAAGTAATATGCTACCAAAATCCCACTCTATCTATAATTATACAAGAATCGATTGTAAAGGTACTCTGTCCAATCCAATTTCCATTTGTTCATTCTTTGTTTGGAGTAAGACTTGACCGGACGATCATAGACAAACTGCAAACAACAATCAATTAATCAATTTAGTTAGATATATATAGTATGAATTTTTATTCAATTAATAATAATTTAAATAAATCGATAAATTGACTTACGTTGATAGGAATCGACGTTTGAGAAGCGCATATTATATCTTCAATATAACAGCACACAAAATGTCCACAGTGATCGCTATCTCGTTGCCTCGGTACCTGTTGATTAGCAATTATAATCACATATTACAATTATAATTATTTTATATTAATTTGATAACTTAATAAATTAAATTTACCTTAACATTATTCCAGTTCACTCTATTGAAGTTAGCTCTTGAGCCTTGATTAGGAAGACGACTCCGATACATCGTCATCACACTATTATTATTAGAATTAAAAAATAAAATTAGATTAAATATGCATAATTTTAATAAGTAAAACAAATCATTATATTATAATATTAAAAATGAACTTAGGCTTCCATGTACGAAGTGAGATCAGGCCGATTTGAAGCCAACCCATTCGCAGCTGGATCCATAAAATATACACTTAATGTGCTCATATTTATGGCGACCAGCACCCAATGATTCCTATATTATATTAAGAATATTAAAATTAACCATAAATTTAGCATATGTGCAAATATCATATATATTATGAATATAAATTTTAACGAAATGTTTATTGTACTCACCCCACATTTGTTGGCCAAAAAATGAAATGATCTCTGTCAGTATAACTCAGCATATGAGAAACTAACCACTCCATGGTCTGTGGCCTATCACCCATTGAGTAAGACACTTGGGGTTAGACGAATGAATACATTCCACCTGCTCGAGGATCTCTGGAGAGATATACCACACCCAAATATCTTTAACCAACATATATACGCTAATTAATATTTAATTTGAAAATTAAACTATATATAGAAAGTAAATACTGAGAATTAATTAGTAAACACATGCCTGAGATAAAAGGCTATGCTCGTTGCACTCAACCACTGGTCGTTCACGACTTCAATCACATGCTCCCGAGCGATGTATTCTTCAATAGAATTCTGATGAAAGTAAGCATTCATTGGAACTGTGACCATATCGAAATCAGAGGACTCCACTATCACTTGAACCGTATGCTGTATGGCGTAGCCATGATCTAAGTCTCCAGGCAATGGATAACCAATTAGTCTGCGACCACCAATAGTTAGTCCCTCGGTATCTCCCTCTGACTGGCTGCGACACCCTTTGATTTCTGTTTAGGCATTTGTGGTGTCGGCAGTTTCTACAATCAATTTGCAACATTATTTAGAACGACAAATAAGATAATGAACTTTAATAACATATATTAAATTTACCTTCATGGTGAGAGAGACCAAGTTGGTCGGCCATTCGATGAAGTGTCCGACAGCGGTTCCGACTGTGACATCGGTCCCTTAACTTCTCTGACATATAAGGGTGATCTCGCAGATCACCCTCATCCCCACTCGATGTATCAACAGTCGGTACATCATCGAAAATATCCGCATCCACTGTATCTTCAAACCTAAAGTCAGTTCCTAGGTTGCTTGAGCTACATCTATCTCTTGTCTCACCATGAGATGTCCAAACAGTATATACTTTATCAATACCATGAATCATCAAGTGGACGAACAAATTTTCTCGACCACTAACAGTTTTTCCATTCATACATTTCCAACAAGGACATGGAATGTACTGATGGTCGGTGCAGTGTCTAATTGCATGATTACAAAACTCTTCCACCTCATTCCTATACTCATCTGATAATCGATCTGCTCGAACCCACTTTCGATCCATATAGAACTAGAGATGCCTATAGGAAAGACAATATGAAGAGTATTGTTTCTGAAGACAGTGTATCTTAAAGTATTAAACCTAAAACCATACCTAACCATACTTAATCTACATTCATTTTAATTTTCTAATTTTGGAATCCTTCCTCATTCACAATTTTTGTTGCTTCTCAAGACAATATGTATCCTAATGTACCTAAGGTTTTGTTGCTTCTCAAGATATTAATTAATATATCCCAATGTACCATCAATCATCTAAAGTATTACACTATCCATTCACCAAATCATCAAATCAATAACCCAAATATATCCTAATGTATTAATCCTAATTTATGCTTAAATCTTCACACAAGCATATTATCAAACACCTTGAGTGCATCAATTGTTCACCTCTAAAATTAGCATAAAAAAATCAAGTCAAGCCACACAATATATATATTCATCTCTAACAAATTATTCATATCAAACACTAACAATTAATCACAAACATATATATATATCCTAACAATTAATCCCAAACATATATATAAACACATTTATTTATATATCCTAACAATTAATCCCAAACATATATATATAAACACATTTATATATATATCCTAACAATTAATTCCAAACACATATATATCCTAACAATTAATCCCAAACAATTAATCATAATATATATATATATACTAATTAACATATATATACATATATATATATAAAAGAAAAAAATACCTATATATATGGATGAGGAAGGTGGGGACGACGGCGGCGGTAGGGGAGGACGGAGAAGGCGGGGGCGGTAGGGGAGGGCGGCGGCGGCGATAGGAGAGGGAGGGAGGAGGGCGCGCGGCGATTTGGGGGAGAGGGAGGAGTTGGAACGGTGACGACGACGATTTGGGGAGAGAGAGGAGCTAGGACGGCGACGATTTGGGGTAGAGGGAGGAGGAAGACGAATTGGGGGAGAAAAAAAATTGAGGGTTTCTGGTTTCCTGGACGCGTATTGCGTCTGATAAGAAATTAGGGGAGGGGATTGGACAGCGGTTCGAAACCGCTGTCCAAGTGTTTTCTTGGAATAGCGGTTAGAAACCGCTTTCCAAGCTTTATTCTTGGACAACGGTTTCCAACCACTGTCTATTTTTTTTTATTTTTTTTAATAAAACCGCTCTCCAAGCTAGGACTTGGAGAGCTGTTTGAAAAAAGGGTTGTCCAAGTGCAGCTGTGCAATCTCAAATGTGTAGTAGTGATACCACGTGAACTAAAAAAATCACGAACTCGATGATTAGTAAATTCAGTCCCTCCATCGCTTTGAAACACCTTAATATTCTTATCAAACTGATTACAGACAAGAGTAGTAAAGCGTTGCAATATATCAAAAAAATCGAACTTCGCATGCATAGGATATAACCATGAAAATCTGGAGTAATCGTCCACAAATACGACATAATATCGAAAACCAACCAAAGAGTCAATTGGAGCAGGGCCCCACAAATCACAATGCACCAATTCTAAAACACTTAAAGCACACTTTTCATTCAAAATAAACGGTAGTCTCTTGCTTTTTGCCAATTGGCAAGAAGAGCAAACAGTAGGATTGGGTAAAACCGAAGTAACATCCAAATAACCTAATTTATTTAAATACTTAATAACGGAAATCGGGACATGCCCCCAAACGATTGTGCCATAATTCAAACGAAGCTTTCAAACAACTATAATTTAAAGCTGCAATCAATGCTGAACTCCCATGTTCCAAAATATAAAGTCCATCTCTACATTTGCCCCTTGCCAATATCTCCTTTGTTGCCCGATTCTGAACAACAAATGACTGATTAGAAAAATGAACATCAACTGGCAAATCTTTTGTTAATTTACTGATAGAAAGAAGATTTTTGGTGATGTGAGGTACCACCAAAACATCTAATAGAGGCCGTTTATTATTCACAAAAGAAGAACCCATATAGGAAGGGTGTCACCATTACCAACGATGACTTTACCATTACCAGTATAAGGTTCAAAGGCGTCCAAATGTGAAGAGGACGAGGTCATATGCGCCGAGGCTCCAGTATCCACATACCAATCGGGTTGTGGAGGCGACGAGACATTGCATTGGGCATCAAAGGCTTGGGCGAGATGAGCAGTGGGTGATGATTATTAGCGTAATGATTAAACTGCCTGCAAATCTGACATTTAGGGACATAAGGCTTCTTACCAGAATTTCCTGTATTGGAAATGAAACCACCCTGTGAACCACGGCCAGATTGAGAGCCTCGACCATTCTGAGAAAAACCACCAGCGTTCCCACCTCCATGGGAAGAATTCTGAGAACCGCGACCAGAGTTCGAATTTGCGCCGCGACCAGAAGCATAGAAGGCTGCTGGTGCATGAGTTGAGGTGGAGTCGTTCATCGCCTTTGTTATGGAGTTCATAGTTACGAGCCTGATGGACAAGATCACGATAGGTCGGCTGTGGTGTGAGAGCCATACGGACATCAACAAAGGCACGGAATTGAGGCCCAAGGCCTCGCAAAAACCAATGACTCTTGTCTGATTCGGAGACGGGCTGTCCAATAGCAGCAAGTTGATCACAAAGCAGTTTGAACTTGTGATTGTAATCAACAACAGACAAGGAACCACGCGTTAGAAGTTGTAACTCATCACGTAACTGATGAGCACGAGATGGGGAAGAATGGTTAAACGCTGCTTCCAACGCGATCCATACATCGCGGGCGTCAGTGAGTCCGACAACCTCGGACATGGACTCTTTAGTGAGAGAAGAGAGCAAAAGACTGAGAACACGATCGTGCTTCCTGGACCACACAACAAATTCGGGATTTGGGATGACTGTGTCAGCGCCATCGATGATGGTGGGCGACGGCTGAACCCCAGTACCATCAACGAAAGAGTACAAGTTGTCACACTTGAGCATTGGAATTACTTGATTTCGCCAGAGGAGGTAATTGGTAGACGAAAGCTTAATCGTCACCATGTGGATCAAAGTGGCGAGAGGAATAGCATCAGAAGAGGAGGTTGAGGAGGCCATTAGGTCAGAGAGGGAGAGGGAGAGATGAAAGGAAAAGAGAATTTGCAGAGCAGCGGCGCGGCCGATTGAAAAATATATTTTAGGGTTTTTCGGTGGTATGACTTGATACCATGAGAGAAGATTGATTCAATCACCGTGAAATGGAGGTGATGAGGAAAGTTCTATTAATAGGTGAAACTACAACAAATTACAAGGAAGAATTCAAATACATATCTTCAATATTAATTACAAAATATATGGTGAGATACGTTCACATTTACAAAACCGTATCTTCTCTATTTTCCTTATTACTAGGTTTTTTTTATGTATTAAGTCAAGATCACAAGATTTTAGTGTATTTTAAAACAATGTAATTTGTTATAATTGAAACATCCAATCTATGTTAAGTAAAAACAAATTGCACGTTTCAAATGTAAAAAATGTATCTTTAAAAGACACTATGAAATATGTCGATACGCATTCGTGACGATGCACATGAGATACACTCTCAATTTATATATATCATACTATAATGATATCTTTAAAAGTAGTATTAATTATAATAAATTCATCCTTGTCCTTGATCACGATTAATTGACAACGACTTTGTGTTTGTGAACTTTGTTCTACAAGTCAGTTTGGTCGACCTGACTGAATTTATGTTTTATGTAATAAAAATGTATATTGGAATTACAGGTACAAATAATGCAAATCAATATAAATTAGTATATTATAGGAATATTATATATGAAGTCAACTTGTTAGGCGTACGTCACTCACGTCTTAATAAGTTGAATATATAGAGACAAATTATTATATACATGATTTTCACCGTACACCACTATTATACTTATTCGTAAAAATTAACACTTTACAAATAAAATGTTGATTTTTATAAACAATAATAATAATGGTATACAGTGAACATAGTACAAATAATACTTCTCATAAATAAAATATTCAACGTTCTTTGAGGCGTATATATATTCAACGTTCCTTAACAACACTTCATCAACATGGTCCATACCGAGTTCTATTTATTTTTGTTGATAAAAATTTATATGAGGTTGTATCATGACAAGATTAGTTTATATATTAGTATAAATTAATATTCATTTTTAGTAAAATGTTAAATTATTTTTTTAAAATTATTTTATCTCTCATCATGAGCCGGATTTACGGTATTCTAATTAGAAATGACCCGTTTGCACATTCATGTCTTATTTGAGTAATATATTTTAAGTTTCAATAATACATTTGGTCAATTATGTATATTTCTAAATATACCTAATCTTTGTAATGATTAATACTTCATGTATATTCTTGAATATTTCAGTATACAATACATAATTTTTTTTTGGATTAAATGTAAAAGTGGCCCCAAGAGATTTCTGTGTTGCGCTTTTGGTACCATGCTCTAAATGATCCTTTTGTGTGTACGTAAATTAAAAAAATGATCCCACAAGAATAATTTTTGCACTTCTTTTTATACGAAAATTGTTGAATATATTATTATGAATTTTACATGTAAGTTGTTCCACATTAAAACATTGGAATAATTGATACTAGCTCATCCTCCTATTATCAATTGATTTTACGATGGAACTCACTAGGGACATAGTCACCGTCACTATTGGGTTTCATTATGTGGAACCGCACCAGGCTCATGCTCGAGCCAAATGGGTTGTCAAAATGACAGAGCATGGGTGTGATCCTGTCTCGATTAACAGGGGATTCACATGTGAGGGGACATGTTGATTAGTTATGGTATTGAAATAAGGGATACTAATTTATAAACCAAGTGGACTACTCCTCCTATCATCAATTGATTTTAAAATGGAATCTCACTGGGGCATAGTCACTTTCACTATTGGGTGGGGTTCAATGTGTAGGACCGCACTGGGCGTCCCTCGATTTCTTAAAAAAATGAGTATTATTGTTAAAAAACGGACCACTTTTGCAAAGTCATTTTTCTTGGACAACAACTTGTATGATACGATCTCATACATGAGATGAGGTACAAATTAGCCAAAATCAACATCCACCTCTTTCAAATTGTTAAAGCGTCATGCCCAAATTATGTCCCGTCTCACCGTGAGACGGTCTCACGCAAGTGTGCCTCATTTTCTTGTGGGATCACTCTTACATTTAACCCTAGTTTTTGTACAACTCTCGGGATTTTATCGTGGCACAACAAATCTTCAGGCCCTCCTAATTTTTTATTAGGGTAACTGCAACGATCAATTGACCATTGTAACTACAAATCTCATGAATTAAATATAAAAACAAGGAATATGATTTACAACTTGATTTCTTGAATGAAGATGTTGAATTTAGCGTGTTCAATCTCTAATGTGTTCCTCTGATTCTTCTCTTCTCTTCGTGGACGTTGACCTTGACTTGGACGTCTTTTTGCAACGATCCTCACCTTAATCTTGTCTGGAGTTGAATTGGTGGATTCGAAACTTCGATCCAAGGACTTGATGTCTTGTTTTGGATCGAACATGGCTTTTGGACGAACTTCTTCGAGTTTGTTGAAGAACACCTTTGAATATTTGAATGCTGAATGAAGATCTTCGAATCTTCAAGGGTCGGACGAAGAACGCCTTCGAAGGAAACGACAAATCAAAGGGGTTTAACACCTTGATCTTGGATCGGTTGTTGTTTCTGGACGGTTTCTGTGAAGAACACCTTGGAGCTGCTGAAGAACGTCTTCAAATCTTCAACACTGGATGAAGAACAGCTGAAGAAACGTCTGATCGGAGGGGCTTCGAGCCTTAATCTCGGATCGAAAGTTTTTTCTGGTTGATTTGCACGAAGAACATTTGTGGTTGCTTCGAATCTTCAAGAACGATTGTAGAGAGTCTGACTCTTCTCGTCTTGCTCGTTGATCGTCTGGAATGTGGAATAAATGAAGAGTTTGGACCACTATTTATAGGGTAAAAGATGTCAAACTTTCCCTACTTGAGGTGCCACGTGGCGGCCTCTGGTTGGTCGAAAGAATTTAATTGGAGTAATCAACGCAAATCATTAATTTAATTGATTTATCATTAATTACCTTTTTTTTGTATCAGAAAAATATTTATTTCCACCAAAACAGGGCAAGAATATGAAACATATTCAAGGCCTGCAAACAATATTACACCAGTTTACACCAATATGAAACCAGGATAGCACCCAAGAAACAGTACCTCCTGGACCAAAAATATGCACAAATTACAAATTGAAATTCCTAGGATTATCTGCCCATTCCTTAAAAGAGAGGTCCCTGAACTTACTGTTACATGTCGAGAGACAAGACCAAGTATGTGCCTTGATTTCACTCCATGTCTTCTCTGCATTGAGGGCAACACCATTAAAAATCCTATCATTTCTCGCGTTCCACACAGTCCATATCAATCCAATCCAAATGGTATCAGCGATCCTTGCTTTTTTCCCCGAACCGAAACACGAGCTGAAGTGAAGCATATTAATGAAAGGGTTGCAATGCATCACCGTTTCGATCCGGAGCCATTTGAAACACATGTACCAGATTTCCCTTGTCGACGAGCAGCTGAAGAAAAGATGAGAATTGTCTTCGTCCTCTTGATCACAAAAACAGCACTTGGGATCCCCAACAACAGCGGACAAGCCTCAGTAAATGAGGTTGTCTTTTGTCGCAAGGTGACCCCTCAAAACCTTCCATACAATAGACTGCGTTCTTATGGGTGCATAGCTTTTCCATAACTTCCGATACGCCTTCCTCTTGTCATCTTCATGTTCTCGATCTTGGTTCCGCAGCGTCAGTTGGTTGTAAGCTAGCTTGGTTTGATACCTTCCGTTGGGTGCCTATGTCCACTCCCATAAGTCCTCCCGGTCCCTTGCATAAACTTGTTCCATATTTTCCCAACACATAAAATATTCAACCGCAAGTGTACGGTGTCTATCCTAGTGTGGTAAGTACGAGTCGATCCCACAGGAAAGGGTTAGTGTAAAAGCGATTTTCGTTAACTCGATTCTATCTAGACACGATTGATTTTTAGGAAGGTTTTAAAAACTAAAGATTAATCATAAATGCTAACTAAAAATGTCACTAAGAGAGAAAGTAAAACTAATCCAACCAAATCAACAAACAAGCTCATGAAAAGAAAAAAACAAAAATATAAAGAGAAGTGGTTCCAAGGCAATTGGAATATTTAGAAATCCATTTATGGCTAAAGACTCATTTAAATGGTATTGTGCATTTTCTTATAGGGTTGATCACTAAATAGGGTTGATCACTAAATAATGAATTAGAACCATTTTTCAATCAATTCAATAAACACTACAAAAGCATGTATTTCTACCTAGCTAGTGTAATGCAACCCGAAAAAGCACCCAAGATCATATACTACCCTCTCAATAGTTAATCCTCTCTCGAGCTCATAATAAATTGAGTGGTGTATTTAAAGATCTATTAATGGAATAAATCTCTCGATCTTACCCCAATTAACATCAAATAAGTCATAATAGTGCTATTATGTACACTAACAACATGCTTTCAAAGAAATTAAACACACAAATAGGAGTAGAAACACAAATACCAATTAAACAAGAAATTAATCCATAAACTTCAATCTAAATAAGCAATGTCCTAGAACCAAAATGGTTCTATCAATCTCAATTGCAACAAAAATAAAAGGGAAAGAGAAATTAGACTTTTGTAGATGGTGGGGTGGAATTTCTCAAGGGTGAGAGAAATGGCGGCTGCCCATTGTGTGTTCTGCCCTAAAATCTGAGCCCCGTTTTCTTCTCGGTTCGGTGACAAAAATCGCTGATGTGAATTTAATAAAGCGTGGGTTTCAGAGCTTAAAGTTGCAACTTCTCTTCAATTTAATACAGGGCTTAAATGCTTCCCTCATTCCTCAACTCCATGGTGTGCTGACTTGGTTCTTTCTCTCTCCTCTTTGATAATTAGTGCACGGCTAAGTGGACTCCAAGATAAGAGTTGCTGCATCAATCAAATGGGCAACAAAAATGGGCTGAAAATATTTATCTTTTGGGCCGCAGAGTAAGTGGAAAGATTGGCTTCAATTGCTGAAATTTATTTCTTCTTTTGGGCCCAATTCCCCTCTTCTCGATTTCTTCCTTTCCGTTTGGCTTCACCAAAAATTAAATACGTGTTTTGCATCTTTTATGCTCAATTTTCCTACAAAATAAACAAAACACGCATTTCTCCAAATCAAGTGCAATTAGCCAAAATTAAGTGATAAAAGCATAAATTAAATCAAAATAAGGCAATAATCGTGCAATAAAATCATGCAATTTTCACCCGAATCATCTCTGTGGATTTGTAACCTGTCAATGAACACCATAAGTTGATTAAGATTAACTTCTTCGCGAGAGCGAAGCGATCTGGTCCATTTGAGATCCCAAGACCAAACGGACTCGTCCCATCTCCCCATCTCACTCATCCTACTCTCCTTATGAGCACTAAATCTAAACAACCTATTGAATTTCGTGTACAATGGCTCCCTCTATACCCACACATCTCTCCAAAACAACGTGTTCTTCCCATCCCCTATCACTCTCCTTATTTCACTTACCCCCCCCCCCCACTCCCATACTCGCCATTTCCCCATAAATCTCACAAGCGTCTCTCCACCACCCCGACACCCTCATATTCCCCCTCCCACTACTCTCCTGTCTCCCTAGACCAACTGCTCCCTTAATACCCAGCCCCAGATCCCCATACTTTGACTTAACTACCCTATCCCACAATCTCTCCGGCTCGTTCAAGAACCTCCAAACTCTTTTTCCAAGTAAAGCCCTATTAAAAGACCCCAGGTTTTTAATCCCCAACCATTGGAATTTTTATCCATGCAAACATCATCCCAACAAACCCACGGATTTTATGAGAATTATCATCCCCCCCACAAGAAATGTCTTTGTAGACTAACTAAAGTACTAAGAGTTTTTTTTGGAATACGGTAGAAAGATAAACAGTAGATCGGTATCGCCGAAAGAACAGATTGAACCAAAGTGCATCTTCCGCCAAACGAGATCTTCTTGTCATCCCATTTTGCCAATCTTTTCCTAATTTTGTCCACAAGGTCCACCCACGATTCTGTCTTTTTGTGATTAATCCCAACCTTAATTCCCAAATAAGCCAAGCTACCACTCCCAATTTCACAGCCCAGAATATCCGCCCCGTCTTCCAGAACAGTCCTCCGAATATTGAAACCCCAAAGGCTGCATTTGTTAAAGTTCACCCGCAAGCCTGACATGATTTCAAAATTACGGAGAATGTACTTGATAGCCCTAAAATTCACCGAATTACCAGGACAAATAAACAAGGTATCATCTGCATATTGGAGGTGGGACACTCTGATCTTCTCTCTCCCAACTTCCACGGCTTCCAAGAGATTCAAACCAAGGGCTCGGTTAATCAGCAGACTCAGACCTTCCGCCACAATAAGGTAGAGGAAAGGCGAGAGTGGATCACCCTGTCTGAGGCCCCTCTCCAATCTGAATTCAGCTGTAGGGCTTCCATTAACCAATACCAAAGCCGAGGAAGTAGAAACGCATTTCATAATCCACACTCTCTATTTTGGACTAAAGTTCATCCTGGACATCATGTCATTTAGGAAATTCCAGCTCACCGAGTCGTATGCTTTGGCGAAATCGACCTTGAATATTGCCCATCTCCTCTTCTTCTTTTTTTGCCTCGTCGATCAGTTCGTTTAAAGCGGCAATGGAATCAGTAATCTGCCTACCCCCAATGAAGGCTGATTGGTTCTCCGAGATAAGATGATCGAGAACTTTGCTAAGACGAATGGCTAGGACTTTAGCAATGATCTTGTAGTTAGAGCCAATCAGGGAGATCGGTTTAAAATCGTCCAATGAGAATCTCGTCTCCTTCTTATGGATTAGTACGATGAATGACAGATTCAGACCCTTCACGATTTTCCCATGGCAGTGAAAATCGTTAAGCATTCTGAGAACGTCATTTTTTACCAAAGACCAGTTATCTCTGAAGAAGCTGAAGGAGAAGACATCGAGGCCCGGGCTTTTATTAGGGTCACAAGCCCACACAACACCTTTAACTTCATCCTCGGTTAACGAAGCCGTCAAGAATTCATTCTCACAATCACCAACTTTTTTATTGAAGAGGTTCGAGGGGAAATGGACACCCCTGGGCGCTCCTAGCTTTGAATTGTTTTGCGAAATAATCGTGAATACCTTCTTTGACTCCTGAAACCGATTCAGTCAACACACCCCCAATGGTCAATCCCTCAATGCCATTATACTTCTGTCGCTGATTCACCCGTCCATGAAAAAAGCTCGAGTTGACGTCCCCTTCGAGAATCCACTTGGCTTTGGCTTTTCGGTATAGAAGTTTCTCCTTCCAAATTAAATCCCTTCTCAATTCTGCTGTGACAAGATTTCGTCGAATGATTTCCATTTCTTCGAGGCCCAAATTATCATCGATTTTGTCCAGAGTTGTCGATTTCTACTTTTTTTCTTCTCAATGGATTTGTCAAGATTTCTGAACACTTCCACGTTCCAAGCTTTTAGGTCTGCTTTCAGAAGTTTCAACTTCTCCTTGAGAACATAACCGCCCCACCCAACCACCGTCGAATAGCTCTCCTACTTGTCTTTAACGAACTCTTTAAACTCCGGGTAACTATTCCAACCATTGAAGTATCTGAACGGCTTCGGACCCCAATCCTTGAAGGGGTTTTCAAGGTATATTGGGATGTGATCCGAGGTCGTTCTACTGAAGCCTTTGAGGTTGACACGAGGCCATCTATTCAACTAATCTCCATTGACGAGTGCCCTGTCGATACGGCTCTTACATGAGCCATCTGGGCGATAACAAGTGAAGAATCTCCCTGAAAGCTGAAGATCCACCAATTGGTTCTACACAATAAACTGGTCAAAAGCTCTAATGTCACTTATATCTAATGTTTCACCTCTGCCCACTCTTTCCGAGGTTTCTCTGATTGCATTAAAATCTCCTATCACACAGATACAAATATCCCCCAGCTGAAACAAAACATCCCCAATCTCATTCCACAAATCTTTCTTAACCGCAGATACACAAGAAGCATACACATTAATAATGCAACAGGATGTATCATCTTCCTTCCAAATACCATTTACTACCAGAAAACCATTACCAGACCAAGAATTGATTTTATAGAAAAGCTTCACTATTCCAGATAGTTAACATACCTCCTGATAGCCCATCGGAATCTTTACACGCCCAATGCCATTTTCGTTGACCCCCAAATTGATTTACAAGTATTTGGCTTCATTGTCCCCATCTTCGTCTCCTGAATACAGCAGAGGTCAAATCTATTTTTTCTAATCATTTCCCGAATCTCGCTCATTTTCTCATTTTTCCCAGTACCTCTGGCGTTGTAACTAAGAATCTTCATTGATTTAGACTCTTTCCCCCTTTCTTTGAGACTTTGCTTTTCTTCTTCTTCTTCTTCATCTGGCCGTCCCTTCTCTCTAAAATCTCCATTTGTTCAGATAGGTGTTCGTCCCCTTGGTTGTTTGTCAGTTCCAGTTTTTTCCCAAAGGCAAACTGCTTCCTTAGCTTCATTTTTTTCCCCTTCCTGTATATGCTGGAGAAGTAGCTCTTCAACACTAATTTCCATTTGTTATGTCTTTTTTTTTCTCCTGGCTTTAACCGTTAGCCTTTCTCGACCAGAGGGAGCCTCTGTAGGTTGTTTTTAATTCGCCATCATCCGCTTTCGTCGATTTAGGATCTCCCAGGTTCACACAATTAGGGCATAGGTCTCCAGACAACAAAGACGTTGTATCCATTGAAGCGGTGACTGAGGTAGAGTTGGGTTCCCGAGAATGGTCCAAGGTGGGTAAGTATTGGGGCGAACCAGGGTCATTAACGCAGGACAGGGCCGGATTAGAATTGGGCCGACTAGACTTGGCCTTTAAATGGCCCGTCGAGTTCTCCTGAATGGGTCCGGTTATTAGCACCCCCATCATTAGGAAATACACCCCTAAAAATTATGAACTGTCTATTTTATCCTTCATTAAAAAACCCTAAAATCTTATTTCCCCTTTTTTTACCATTATTTTTTTCTTCAGTTTGCTACTCCGCCTGCAGCCTGCCCACCGCCACACACACCAAGAGCACGTAAGAAGAACATGATTGTATCTCCCAAGTTCCCAACAATGACAAATGTTAATATCGGGATCAATGATTTCAGAGGGATTAACCCTTTTGTTTGGGAACATTGAAGCAGAAACCGCCACCATGCTCATGGGTGCGATTAGAAACAATGGGTTTCTCTCAGATTTGTATTCGTGCCTCCGTCAGATCCGCTGCCATACTCACCGTGGAGATTGAACACCGCCGCCGTCCTCCGCCCACCACTCACGACCACCAAATTTGAATGTGATTTCCGCCGCCGCCGCCAAACAGTAACGATCTGGTCATCGATAATTTTTTCTGTACTTTGTGAGAGAGAGAGAGACTGATTTTTTTTTATGAGGGGATGATGGATGGTGGTGTGTGGCGGTGCTGGTATTCAGCCGGTGGTGGGTGGCAGTTCTGCTATACGCCCGGTGGTTGAAAGGAGAAATTGCAGAAATATAAAAAGGGAAGATAGAATTAGGATTTTTTAGGTGTATATTGGGTAGTTCATAATTTTTATGGGTGTATTTCCTAATGTTGGGGGTGCTAATAACCGGACCCCTCCTTAATATCTTCCAGAACCTCGGATTCAACACCATGGGCCGTTTCACCAAAATCTGCTACCAAATAATTATTATGGGCCGTCCCGTAACCTATGCCCAAAGGGAGATTAAGGTAAGTAGAAGTTGGGCCAAGTGAGTCTTCTCTTGGGCCCGCGTGCTCTTCACGTGGATAGTTTGAATCCGCAACCTTCCCCGTGATTTTAGAGATCAGTTTCGTATTCGCACGCTTATCTTTGGAAACATCAAGAGATTGTGGGCCCGCCCCAATATTCGAAACGTGCTCATGATTATGCGGTGCCGCAATCAATTCTTCCCGAATCTCGAGGTCCAGATTAGGGTTTTTCGCTGCCATATCTCCCATGAGGTGTCTCTATCCTCTGACTCTCCGACGACGGAGTCGATCGACTCATCGTCAGAATCCCGGAATTCATCTTCCGAATCAAGGACGCCATCTGAATTCCACCCCTCATCATCATCCAGGAGGTCCTCTTGTTCCTTTCTCACTCTAACATAATAGAGCCTTTCGTCGATTGAGATCTCCACCGGATTCTTGGGGATCTCCGGTGAGGAAGTACGGATGAGAATCCTCGCATATTGAAGTTTACTCATATTAAGAGTATCCTCGTCTATCAATGCGATAGACCCAAACTTGCAAGCCACAAGACTAAAAAATCTAGGGTTCCAAGCGTGAAGAGGAATGTCGTACCACTTTGTCCAAATAAGGCGTCTATTACTCACGATCGAATCACTCCATGGCTCAATGAACTCAAACAATTTGGAGAGAAGTTCATAATCAGGCTCTCTTTCCTCCTCTGCAATTTGTTCAACTGGTTGATTTAGGACCATATTGCCTCCAAGAAATTTTGCGGTCCAGGACTCCCCCATATTTTCTAGAATCGAATTCCCGGCCTCAGGCCAGGGGTGTGGGTCCTTAAGTTTACCAATGTAGCAGCCAGACAACCATGCTCTATCCTCTTTTTCAGTGTTAAACTGCAGGCCGTTTGAATGGAAGATTCTAACATTTTGATTAAAACTCGTGTTAGGGTTACGGGAGGTTTTACTATTTTGTTTTTCCACTCCCGTCGGCACAAGAGAATTCTCGACGACTCTAGTGATGGGGAGAGGAATCTGACGTTGCTGCTCCCCACTGAATGCCTCTTTGTAAGACACATTCTCCACCCTGAGTGCAAAGTTGGACACCTCGAAACGCGGGGAAACGCCTACCTTCGGGGCAATCTTACCATGGTCTCTGGAAAACTTCGAAAGATTGGCTCTCAGCTTAAACGAATCAAACCAAACATTATTGAGTTTCTCTTCCACACCCCTAATATCAATATCTCTCACGAACCGAACAAAACCGAAGCGCTTGCCTTTCTTGTCTCTTCTCTATGGAATGAAGAGGTCTCTCACACTCCCAATCTTCTGTAGCTTAGAACGAAGGTTTTCCCATGAACAATTCTCAGGAAAATTCTGCAAAAAGAAAGTGACAAAACAACTGTTAGCGTTCCACACATTGTTCCAACTATGGTTCCTTGATACCGATCTACCGTCTATCTTAAGGCTGGGGTTCCTATGGCCAGGTATCTGCCTCACCGGATGACGCTCGAAAAAGGGTTGAAGAAAACCAGACCTAACCGTTACCCCACCCATCTCTCTCTCTCTCTAGCTCTCATCTCTTATTATTAATTACCTTCTATTTATGACCGAATATTAGTCCGATTCACCACATGCGTGTATTTGGATGCCCGTAAAATTTGACTGGCTTGTACCGTGTGTTAATTAAATATCAATTATTTATTTGAAACAGTCTAACATAAAATGTCTACAAAACTTGAATGACAGTACATGGTGACCTAAAGGAGTAATGAAAGCCCCAATATCAGTGCTAACTGTCCGTGAAAGAATTATGTCTCATCTAAAAGTCCGAACTTGTTGAGAAGTGCATAATTAATTAGTTTATTTAACTTCCCTCAATACTCCCCCTCACTCGTGGGCCGAATCATTGCCTCTGCCCTCTGGGGAGGAGGCCCAACGAGTGGACAATTTTAAATGGGTGGAGTGCTTTCCATGGGAATCGAACCCAGGATTTGGGCTGAGCCTAAGGCTCTGATACCATGAAAGAATTTCATCTCATCTAAAAGTCTGAACTTATAGAGAGGTGCGGAATTAAGTTCGGACTTTTAGATGAGATGAAATTCTTTCATGGTATCAGAGCCTCTGGCTCAGCCCAGATCCTGGGTTAGATTCCCATGGAAAACACTCCACCCATTTAAAAATGTCCTCCCCAGAGGGCAGAGGCAATGATTCGGCCCACGAGTGAGAGGGAGTGTTGAGGAAAATTAAATAAACTAATTAATTTTGCACCTCTCTATAAGTTCGGACTTTTAGATGAGACAAAATTATTGCAGTCCGACACTATTTTAGTGAGAACCTCATGTTCGAGTGCTCTGTCAACCCAACCCAACCTCAATAATATTACCATTGTTCCAACTTGCACTACAAAAAAAGCGGGTTTTAACGATGGTTTTTAGCTATAGTACTTTTAACTGTCGAAAATAGCAACAATTTTTTCGACTATTTAGGTCAAACGGTCAAAGTCGTTGATTTTAGTGACGGTTGGTGGAACCTCGTAAATAGCGACGGTTTTGCTACGGTTTTTACGGTCCAGGTCAAACCGGATCCTTTTTTGACGGTTAGAACCGTCACTAAATTGGGACCCAGAGCACGAAGCGACTCGTCGCTTGGGCCACCGCCCAAACCTTCTTTTATTGATAGATTTTTTAATTTTTCAACGGTTTGCAAAAATCGTCGCTAAATTCGATTATATATACCTCCGCTATAGCATTTGCAGTGGATTTTCCGAAAAAAAACTCATGTTTCGTCGTCGTCCCGCCGTAAAATGAAAGAGTAGAGCATTTCGTGCACGCTAAAGCTTTCAACTCTTCGCGTTCTTCGTTTTGACGGTAATTTTTTCAATTTTTTGCCATTTATTTTTTGTTTTGTTTATATATATATATATATATATATATATATATATATTATTGTTTTATATAATTTGCATGTTCGTACGTATATACATATACTTTTATGTCAATTTTCATTTGTTTTGATAGATTGATGACATGTTTAGATTTAAGAATTTATTAGATATATTATGTTATAATAAATTGATTGACTTAATTAATTATAATAGACGTTGATTAATTGATGTTAGATGTTAAAATTGTTAGATTGCACTACTAGAAAATAGGTTAATTCCAAAGGAAAAATTCCAACAGAGAAGAAAACTGTTGGAATTTTAAAAAATTCTAATGGTCTTTCCAACGGCAAGTGCGTTCGTTGGAAAATTCCAACGACATATGCAACTAATGAAAAAATCCAACGAAAATTCCAACGACATATGCAACCATTGGAAAATCCAACAAAAATTCCAACGACATATGCAACCATTGGAAAAATCCAACGACACATGCAACCACTGGAAAAATCCAACAGAAATTCCAACGACATAACGAAATTTTCATCAATTTTAAAAACTTATTGGAATTCTACTGTTGGAAAAAAAATATTGGAATTGTCTCTTCCCAGCAAAAATTCCAACGCCACCCTCTTGGAATAATCCCCACATATTAAATAATATTTTTAATTAATAAAAACTCGTATGAGACAGTTTCATACATGAGACGGGGTACAAATTAGCAAAAACTAACACTTATTCTTGTCTTGAGTAATAAAATTAAGAAATATTATGCATCTAGCTATTTGGACTTGCCAAGTAGCCACAATTTTCATTGTACATTCTTTTGGGCTATGACCAGAATTTTTGTCTAAGTACATTGGGCCAAAACTTAAGAAATTGATTTTAAATCCTTAAGAGATTTGGGCTTATATTTAGGTTTGCTTTAAACAAGCCCAACTGAGGGTAACACACGCAACACGCATATCACTTCCCTCTCTTTCCCTCACTTCCCTCGCTTTCCACCACACAACTGAAGTAATTTGTCTCACGCAAGAATGGATGGACCTGGAAACTTGAAGCGGACGGCGTCTACTCAACAAAATCAGGTTACCTAGAGATGCTCATAAGAGGAAGAGGAAGAATGCAAATGGAACCAGTTTGGAAAGCACTAATTGGAAGGCAGCAACACTAGGAAAATGTAAGATCCTGGCGTGGAAAATCTTCAACGATCGTGTGGCGACTAAAGTCAATTTGATGAGGAGAGGAGTGGATCTAGGGAATTCTATATGCCCCCTTTGTTTTCAGCATGATGAATCAACATCTCATCTTTTCTTTGAATACAGTTTTGCATATGCAATTTGGTCTAGATTTCGTTGGTGGATATATAGACATTTTGAGTGTGGGAAACAACAATGGTAAAGTCAATTTTATGCACCATATCAGCTTTAAACAGAAAAAGGTTAGTGCAAAACTTTGGAATAATTTATGGTTGAGCATTGTGTGGGGAATTTGGAAGCTTCGGAATTCGATCATTTTCTCAAACATGGAGGCAAATATGGAAGAATGTTTCGAGCCCTGTTGTTTCAGATCTTGGAAATGGTTAAAGACAAGAGGTAATGACAGTTTTTGTTATAGTTTCATCGATTGGCAGAGCAACCCGAATTCGTGTTTTGAGTCGTATTGTTAGTTTGATTGATAGTAGTACAGTGAGTGTTATTTTGAATATGTACTTTGGCATTTGTTTACTTTGTATTCTTTGTTGTAAGGGATGAGTACCTCTTGTACTTCATTTTATTAATAAATTTACTTGTTCAAAAAAATATATATATATTGAAATGACATCTTCTTTCGGCGAAAAAATAAACAGTCCGTCTAGCTCCCGATTTGAAAAAAATCAACGGAAATTCAAACTACTTTCGAAAACCGTTGGAACTACCATTGAAAAAAATTGGGATTGTTTACTTAATTCCAACATCGCTAGACCAATGGAATAGTTCCCCAAATGAAATGATTTTTTTTATCTGATTCCAACAAACTTTTCAAAGGCACGAGATCGTTGGATGGTTTCCCCAATCAAATTATTTTTATAAAAAAAATTAGTAAGTTTTGTGAGGGACGGTTTCATGGTGAGACGGATTATATTTTGGGAATGACACTTTAACACTTTATAAGCGGAATGCATATTTTTAGATATCCTTCTTATATATCCAAAAAAACTTAGAATGGCTCAATTTAACCTTTCAGGTTGATTTGTTTCTATGATGGCTGATGGGGTCCGATTCTTCCGTGGAAGGTAAGAATGTAAATAATCTTAAAAGTTTACTTCAAATATATATATATGTATCATTATAAATAAGTATTTTTAAAAAAATATTTTAATTAATATATATATATAGATAGATAGATAGATTGATAGATGAAGAAACTGAAGAATACATTATTAATGAGTGTGAGAACTAGGTAGCTAGTTCACGACTGATTTTTCATACATATCCCGGTAACAAATAAAGGGCAGAAATTAAGAATACATTATTGAGTGTGAGAATTAGCTAGCTAGCTAGTTCACGACTTATTAACAAAATAATTATATAAGTGCAGAAATTAAGAATAGAAATGAATCTAAAACAACAAATTAAATCCTAGTTGTTATTGAACCAGAACTGTCCCTGAAGATATTTGACGACGTTGGCATCAACTCGGAATGCTTTCGTGAGAACATCAATCGAAATGGGAGGATCCGAACCGAATACTGCATTTGCTACAGTGATAACTCCTGGGTTCTGGCTGCTCAGACCTGCGAAGGCAACCGCGTTTGTCTTCCCTGTATTAAACTGAAAATGAATGAGTCCTTGTGGGAACACAAACACATCTCCCGGATACAACGTCTTGGTGAAGAGCTTGTTCTTCTGGTCGGGGTTTGCAGGATTGGAAGTCACGAACCCAACGTAAAGAGTGCCTTCAACCACCACAAGAATCTCGGTTGCACGAGGGTGCGTGTGAGGGGGGTTCAGCCCGTACGGTGCGTAGTCGATTCGCACTAAAGAGACGCCCAGAGTATTGAGTCCTGGTAATTGATTAACGTTGACCTGAGTTACTTTTGACCCCACAGCGTTTGATGTATTTCCGGGCTTGTTGAGGCCCGCAAAGAAGAAATCGTCTGCAGTCACCATCTTTGGATCCTTGCATATCTTCCCGTTCACGAAAACAGCAGCGTTGGAATCATTAACTGCTACGCAAAAGTCCTGAAGTGGACTAGGATCGGAGGCATGACAAAATGATGATAGTAAAGCCAGAGAGATAGCAATAGTGGTAAGCAAGCGCATATTAATGAGCGCCATATTATATATATTAATCTTCGATTGCTCTACTTAAGATATTCTAGTTAGAGGTGATGAGTTGCAAAGCAGGTATATGCATGCCTATTTATACTTACAAATGAATGCCGAATCTGCAGTCGATTGCTTTAATATTAATTATAAGACTTGGCCCGTTTCTTTAATCTCGACCACCAAGTCTTAATTATCTAAAGAATTCTTCTCCTCCGCATGCATACATAAAACTTGACATTTTCATCTCACACAAACGGTCAATTCAAACTGCAGTTTATTAATTTACTACTCATTATTATATACTAATACGAAACCATTAATTATAATTATATCAGTGGATCCATGGGGCCGGGTTGTTTAACAAATAATATATTAAGGAAACAAGACTAGTAATTGCAAACAACAAGTACTCTTTCTCAAGCCTATCAGGTAACTTTCTCATTGACAAGGTCAGAGCTAGTATATATTAAAAAATTCTAATAAGTTTTTTTCTCTACCTATAGCTCTTAATATATATTTTATGTGACAAATTAATTCATGTATAAGGCAATCCCCAACTTTGATTACTTCATGCATTTATTTTGATGCATCAATTTATGTATTAAAATTCCAGTTAATCTCCTCGTGAACATCTTGTTCGTATCCAAAATAAAGCCCTCAAAAATCTGATTTTTTCTATATTTATTTTTAATGAAATATATACAAATACAGGGGGAAATGTTTTTTTAGGACTAATTTTACGGACTTGGAAATGTAGGACACTATGTTTTAAAATGGGATAATTGCTCTTAGATACAATTTTTGAGACCCCATCATCTATAGGTATGTTGAATATATTTATTACTAATATATACAATTCTCATTGTGGTATATCCATTTTAACCTTTGTAACCCCTATTCATTTCATCTATTTTTATGGAAATTCTTTAAATTGTTTAAGATTCTCCATCCATTCCAAAAAAAAAAAATTATATATATATATCATCCCTTTTCTCAAGAAATTATTTCAGTTATTGAGAAGTTCAGCAATTTCAATTATTGAAATTCTTTTCATCGATGATCATATCATTTTTAGTGTGCAAAATATTTAATATTTTGTGCATAATATTTATTTTTGTACATGTGAAAAAAAATTTATATTACGTGCAATTTATTTATTACATGTGAAAAATATTTAGTTTTGTATGTATTTATTTTGTACATATTCAAATCCGTATGTGCAAAATAATATTGCACATATAAAGAAATTTCAGCGCTAATTTTATTTTAAATAGAACAATTCAAGATATTTATTTTATTTTTATATATTTTTAGTATTTTTATGAGCAAAATATTTAATATTGTGTGCAAGATTTTTAGTTTTGCGCATGTGCAAACATATTTATACAGTGTGCAATTTTTTATTTTTTACTTGTGAAAAATATTTAGTTTTGTGTGCAATTTTTTTTGCACATATTCACAATCAATGTGTGCAAAATAATATTGCACATATAAAGAAATTTCAGCTTCAATTTTGTTTTGTATAGCACAATTTAAAAGATTTATTTTATTTGTAAATGTGTTTAGTATTTTTTATGTGCAAAATATTTAATATTGTGTGCAAAATTTTTAGTTTGCACATGTGCAAAAATATTTATATTATATGCAATTTACTTTTTAGTTGTGAAAAATATTTAGTTTTTTGTGCAATCTTTTTTGCACATATTCACAATCCGTATGTGGAAAATAATATTGAATAACATACTTTTTGGATATTTATTTTATTTGTAAATGTTTTTAATATTTTTATATGAAAGCTTAAGTTTGACAATGAAAATTGTACTGTATATTCTCATGTGCAATTATAAAAGGATAAATTGGATTAACGGGCCGTGGGGATAAATAGATCGAATATTCTTATTTATAAAATTTATATTTGAATTTCAATTCACAATTTTTTTAAACTATGTGTTTTATCCCTCCACAAAGTTTAATTAAATTTTGAATATGATGAAATTGTTAAATGTGTATCAAATTGCGTACAATAATAAACGTAGGTATGAAGAAAATGGTCAATTTGCAAATATTAAAATTTTCATATGCAATGAGAGGAGAGATGGGAGAAATATTCTTGATGAATAATTTTTTGTGCTAAGAGAGATGGTTATTGGTAGGGGCATAATATTAGGGGGGTGAGTTCCAAAATTTGAGGAAAATATCATTTTGTAGTTAATAGTAATGAAATAAATGGCTTGTAGTTAATAATAAAGAGTGATTCTATTTTGTATCTTAGAGTGAGACCCCCTTTTAAAATCTATAAATGTAGGACATTAATCGAGCCCGAATAAGCCCAAATCGGGTTGAAATCACGTGAGATTTGGGCTTATTGGGGCTCGATTGTCCTACATTTTAAAGATTTTAAAACATATTGTCCTATAATTATAAATTTTAAAACATATGGTCCTATATTTAAAATTTTTAAAACATATTGTCTTACATTTCCAAGTCCGTATAATCAGAGACGGACCGACGTTCCCTGTGGGGGGGCACGTGCCCCCACAAATGTTTTGATTTCAACTAATATATCTATATTATATGGTATATTATACAGTACATGTATGTGTCAAAGTGGTTGTGTAGTGTAGGAATGTGGATAAGGACTGGGGTTCAAATCCTTGTCATCCCAATTTTGTTTTATTTTTCCTATAAAGTTTAATTATTTTATGCTTACCCAATTTTATTTTATGTTTAAGTTTGCAATAATTGTGATGTTGTTTTTTTTATTTATATATTTTGTAATTCCAACACATTTCCACTACTCAACAACCACAAATCTATTAATTAAGGACACTTGCATGAGACAGTTTCATGGTGAGGCATGACATAATTTGAGCATTGACGTTTTAACATTTTGGAAAGGTGGGTGTCGGTTTGTGCTAATTTCTACCCATCTCACGTATGAGACCGTCTCATACGAATTTTATCATTAATTAACCGCCTTCTTCATTTTTTGTTGTATTCTTAATATTTTTTTTTATATTTTTTGTGCCCCCGCTATTGAAAACTTCTGGGTCCGTCCCTGCGTATAATTATTGTCCTTTAAACACAATCCCCCTAAGTTACTGTCCTAAAGAAATAATCATTCCCAACAAATATATGCAAGAAATTATTTTCATACTTCATGCAAATTAAACTTTCAAACAAGATTCGGTCGTATTGCTACAAATGGCTTAATAAACATAGGGCTATGCACAGTAGTTATTACCAATCATTTATAGCAGTAAGTTCTAAAAGATATGAAAAACTCGCTTCTCTTTTGTGCCAATAGTAAGAGTACCAAGTCTTATCTCTTATGAATTGTTCTTCACCTGCTCTTCACTTCTCCCCGCGCTTAAAAATTGACATTTTCAACTCACAGAAATAGTCAATTAAGAAGTTGTTTTTATTAATTTACTATCATTTGTCTTCTGATTAATTATTATGAAACCATATTAATTAATTATTATATCAGTGATCGATCAATAGAGGTTGTTTATGAAGTATTAATTGCGCAAGAAAACAAGGCGTTCAAAACACTAAGTACTCTTTTAGAATCTTTTATGATCCATGCGTTCTCTATCACAAGATCAGAGTGTTAATATTCCTATGTATTTCACATAATGTTTTCTCCACATATATATTTTATGTAAATAAAATTCCAATCCTTATGAATGATACCGACGTCTTTTTTTTTTTTTACAACAGTTAACTAAATGATAGCAAAACAAGGACAATATATATGTTACGAGCGCTCGCAATTATAGGGAGTTGGAATCACAAATGGTTACATAACTTTGACCACGAATATAATCAATCACATAACATTTTTTGTTGTCGACTTAGTATTTTGAATTTTCCAGCGGACTTTGAACTTAACTTGGACATTGGCAAAGATATTGGGACTAAATACACGACAAAGAAGTTATGGGACTGAATCTATATATTTGATGCCACAAATATGGGACCATTGGTGATTTAAACTCCAATTATAGGCCCACAACTCTAAAAATTTGACAAGTTTAATTTTACGATGTTATTGGTTAAAAAACACCTCAATTCGGGCTAAATGTCACGTGTGGGCCAAATATCGCGATAATAGTGAGGAAAGGAATTTGTTGAGGTTTTGATTTTAATTCCAAAGTGTATTGACCAATTCTGCCGTATCTTATTTTGGTCTTGTTTTTAATTTTTTTTTAATTTAAATTTGTATAAATTCAAAGTGTAAAAAAAAAAAAAATTTGAATTTACACGTAATTTGAGTGATGTGGCCGCCCATCGGCAGACATTCATCGAAATCCCCAAAAAAACGAAGTCGTTTTTAGATTTTGGCCAATTTGGGACTAAAATTGGACATTATCAAAGTTATTAGGACTAAATCGACGAAAAAAATACTTATTGGACTAAATCTATTTGAGATCTAAGTTATGGGACCATTTGTGATTAAAACTCGATAGATATTCTTTTTATCAGTAAAGAAGAGTTTTTATATTAAACCGAGTACATGGTTACTCCAATCTTTACAACATCTGATTGACTAATTCCATGACTATATATGTCAATCAACGTAATTTATAATGTCCACTCGTACGGCTTGGCCGAGGGTAAAGAGAAAACTTTGCAACGGGATCGTCGTTAAGCTTGAGTGATACGTCAATCAAATGATGAGGATGAGTTACGGTACCATCACTACGCCCAATCGAAAGTGATGATGAGGATGAGTTATTTATTGCCCTTTAAAAGAGTATATTCGACATTGTATGTTTTCTTTTTTAGTTTATCATTATTTGTTGTCTTGACAAGACCTAACTTATTAAAACCGAGTATTGTCAGGTGTTAATAAGGAGTTCATTCAACTCGACATTTCAACTCGAACGAATGTGAGTGTTGTTCTCCATATTTTTCTCTTGACTAACTATGCTCCACCTGTTTGCCAACACTATTGTTTCCTAATACAACAATAGACTTCACTGAGGGGATAAACGTAGAATTCTCTTCAAAAATAATATTTCTGCTACGTATGAGTTTACTTTATGATGAAGACTAGATTATATACCTCTTAACAGCGATCCCATAGCCCATAAAACCTCTCTTCTTTGCCCTTGACTCCAATTTACCTCCCGTTTACATGATAATAAACAGTACACCGAAAAGCTCTCAAATTAGAGTACTATGCATACTTATCAGACCACACTTCTTAGGGTGTTTGGAGGTTTATACCTGTGTGAGGTCCATAGTTTATTAGGTAACATGTGTTTGTGTCCGTCGCCCAAAAAATCTTGAGCTAATCCAAAGATTAGAGAGCATACATTGAATTCTCTCCAGAAGTGTTTGATTCATGCGTTCTGCTACACCATTCCATTGTGGTGTATCTCGCACTATATGATGTCTTGTGATCCCTTTATTCTTGTAGAACTCGTCGAAATCAGAACAACAGAATTATAGACTATTATCAGTTCGCAGTCTTTTGATTTTCTTCCCATGTTTGGATTTCCACCAACGTCTTCCATTGCTTGAAACTCTTGAAAACTTCACTTTTATGCTTCGTCATAATCATCCAAGTCATTCTTGAGTAGCCATCAATCATAAACACGAGGTAACTATGGCCTCCTAGAGATTCTACAAGAGAAGGACCCCAACAACCAGAATAGATGTAATCACTCTTTTATTCGATTAATTACCTGGAAAAAACTTGTTGCGATGAAACTTCCAAAAAAAACACAATGCTCGAGAGAATCAAAGATCTGCGACCTTGTGGCCACCAGGAAAATCCCCCTTTGACAAAATTTGCATCCCCTTTCACCCATGTGACCAAGTCTCATGTCTCATAACTTAGTCAAGTCGTCTTTGTAAACTTCCGATAGCATTCTACATTGTAGAAAATACAATGTTCCTAACTTCACACCTTTCAGAACCACGATGGAACATTTGTAGACATACATAACTCCACCTTCAATGTGAAAAATTTACCAGCAGGTCTCCGTAATAGAATCGAGCCTATTCCCACCACCTTGCAAATGGAATTGTTGGCCATAAAAATATTTTCTCCATCCACATGTTCGTAAGTTGTAAATCACTCTCTGCCTGAACATATATGGCAAGATGCCCCATAATCGAGGACCCACACATCAATATGTCTTTGCCCATCAGCAATTAGGGTTATATCCTCCTTGGAGTTGGTGTCATCTCGGAGCTGGTGTCATCTCCTTTAATGACAGCAGCAGTACCTGTTTTGTTTTCCTATTTTTTCTTCTTCTTCTTCAGACAGTCATTTTTCCAATGACCTGAGTCTTTCAAGTAGTTATAGATATCGTCTAATTTAGGGCCCTCAGACCCAGCCTTCTTGAATTTATTATTCCCTATTTTTTCAGGTCCCTTGCTCCCGCTAGCAACTAATTCAGCGACCTGATTATATAAACTTCCACCACTCGCCTTATTTCTGCAGCTCTTTAGTATCCAGAGATAATCTAATTTATTCTAGAGGCACATTTTCTTCCCCAACAATGAAAGACAACACAATGTTCACATATGACAAAGGTGGATAAACAACATAATTAAAGCATCATCCTCATCATCAACTTTAACATCAATTTTATGCAATTCTAGTAGAATTGCATTAATAAATTGATTTAGATGTTTACGAAGTGACTGAACTTCATGAATACGCAAACTGAACAGGCGTTGCTTCAACATCAACATATTGGTTAACGACTCCGTCATATACAGAATGTCCAGCTTCAACCATAGACCAGCCGCAGTTCCCTCTTGAGCGACTTTGGTAATGATATCGCCTGCGAGACACGTCATGATTGATGAGTGTGCCTTCTTCTCCAGTTTGGTCATCTCAAAGATCTTCAAAACCGTCTTTTTACAACAAAGGTGCCTACAATCCTTGTTTACATCCACTTTCAATAGGCGGATTTAAGTCAAGAGTTAATGTAAATAATTTGAAAAGTTAAGTTCAAATATATATATATATATATAGAGAGAGAGAGATAGATGAAGAAACTTTAGAATACATTAACAAATAAAGGGCAGAAATTAAGAATACATTATTAATGAGTGTGAGAATTAGCTAGCTAGCTAGTTCACGACTTATTAACAAATTAATTAATTAAGTGCAGAAATTAAGAATAGAAATGAATCTAAAACAACAAATTATAAAGCCTAGTTGTTATTGGACCAGAATTTGTATAAATTCCAGCGGTGTAAATTTTTTTTTTGAATTTACACGTGGCAGAGTGGTGTGGCCGCCCAGTCAGCACATTCATCGGAAATCCCCAGCAAAACGACGTCGTTTTTAGATTTTGGCAAATTTGGAACTAAAATTGGACATTATCAAAGTTATTAGGACTAAAGTTATTATCAAGTGTTGCGTGGGGTTAAGACATACGCAAAGCTTGGACCAAAGAAATTCAAAAGTCGGTCGAGATAGACTCTTGGTAAAGATATCCGCCAACTGAAGATGAGAGGGAACAAACTGTGTGGAAATCTTCCCTGAAGATACCAACTCCCGAACGAAGTGGTAGTCCAAATCAATGTGCTAAGCTCGTTCATGAGCTACTGGATTCTGACTCAAAAATATGGGACTCTTGTTATCACAAAGAAGGATCGGGCGTGGAGACTCTGTGATCCGGAGCTCACTGTGAAGATTAGTGAGCCAAACAAGTTCTGCTGCTGCATTTGCCATAGCCCGGTACTCAGACTCACAACTAGTGCAGGCCACTGTGGGTTGCTTCTCTGGAGTCCAAGAAACAAGATTCCCACCATGAAATATCGAATAACCATAAGTAGAACGACATGTCTCGATGCAACGGGGCCTAGTCAGCTTCAGAATAACCAATAATTGAAGAGTCAGGGTGCTTGGTGAACGAGACACCAAAATGCACTGTACCCTTAACATAGCGCAGAATCCGCTTGACATCGTTAAAGTGATTTCATCAGTGGGAGAGTGAAGGAACTGGCTGACAACATTAACTGCATAAGATAGATCCGGACGATTGATAGTCAAATATTGGAGAGCCCTAACCAATGAACGATATAACGTGGGATCACTGAATGGAGAACCATCGCTAACCAAAATCTGCCCAGCCGCCAATGGAGTGGCAATTGGTTTGGAAGATCCACCATATTTGTCTGATCAAGAATATCATGGGCATACTTAGTCTATCCAACAAACATGCACTCGGGCGCGTAAGAGACTTCGAGACCAAGGAAATAATTAAGGCGACCCAGATCCTTAATATTGTATTTCTTGTGCGTGCGAGCAATGAAATCCTTCAATAAATGCACTAGCATTCCTTGTAACAATGATATCGTCAACGTACAACATAAGATAAATGACAAACGTACCTCGGAGAGAATGTAAAAATCTTGGCGAAGTTAGAGCGACTCTAGAAAAAGAGCTTTGAAATGTTGAAACTCACGAAGGGCATCCATCTCTTCTTGAGGCGACAAACATGATTGGGATACCGAGAATCAACAATTTAGGAGAAAGGCATTATTGACTTACATTGAATAGCAAGAGTGGAACAACTTGAAATGTGGCTTTGACAACTAGACTAAATGTATGATGAAAATCTACACCGGAACTTGATTAAAGCGAGCAACAAGAGGCTTATGACATTCAAATGGAACCATTAGGCGAAAAACCCAATTCAAACCAACAATGTTAGTACCCAAAGGACGAGGTTGATTATCAAAGGCATCCATCTCTTCTTGGATTGCAGCCAACCATTAGGAGACTTAATAGCAAAAAGCCTCGAGGCTCGGGATTAGCAACAAAGTCACCATGGGATGGGGCGGAGGTTGAAAGGTCAACTAGATAGAGGGCTTAAAATCCCCCGCCCGAGCATGAGTCACCATGGGATGTAACCGGGCGTTGGCGGGGGCGTATGAGCCGGCTCAGTGAAGGGGCACCACGGCAAGTGCTAAGTCGGTCTTGTCAAGGGGTCGCCGGGCAGAGCAAAGCGAGGGCTCGCCCCCAGCGCATTGGTAGGTGTTGGGTCACGCGTCGCCAAAGATTGTTCGAGAGAAGCCGATGCATGGCGAGATCGGGCGCGCCAGTGCAAAGTTCGCATGGCACGGACCACATTGGACATAGGTGGCAAGGAGGGGCTGCACTGGGCGTAGACGGGACAACCACACCATCCAAGAAACTCGAGATATCCAAGTCCGAAGTAGATGAAGAGGACGGAGCTCGAGAAAATGGAAAGCAAGACTCGTCAAATTGAGCATGACGAGTTGTACACACCCGAGAGGATTTCGGATCAAGGCAATGAAACTCTTTATGTAAATTGTTGTAACCAATAAAATGCAAGTTCGACTACGTGGTGCAAGTTTGTGCTCAGCATAATCCTGCCAGAATAGATAAACATGACATCCAAATGGCTTGAAATTGGAATAATTAGGAACGGACCTAAATAGCAACTCAAATGGTAACTTCTCATGCAAAACAAACAATGGTAGCCGATTTATAACATACAAAACAGTAGCGAAAGCATCAAACCACAAAGAAGTCGGAGCATGTGCATGAAATATCATAGAGAGGCCCATTTCAGAGATATGACGCCACTTACGCTCAGCACGGCCATTCTGCTGAGGAGTATACGGATAAGATAAACGATGAAAAATTCCATGCAAGGAAATGAATAGACGAACCCGAGAGTTAACAAATTTAATACCACCATCACTCTGGAAGACTTTAATCAAACTAGAAAACTGATTACTGACAAAAGCATGAAAGTGCACCAATATATCATAAAATTCAGATTTCGCACGCATAGGGTAGATCCATGAAAAACGAGAAAAGTCATCCAGAAAAGTAACATAATACTTAAAAAAGCAATCAGAAGTAGTAACAAGAGCTGGACTCCATAAATCACAATGAATCAAGTTAAGCCACAAAGAAGCATGTTTTTTCATTCAAATCAAAAGAGAATCTCTACTCTTAGCCAACTTACAAGAGGAGGAAAAAAAGTAGGGTTCGTAATAAGGGCGACGAATCGTTTATTAGGTAACATGTTGTCTTGCCGACCGCCGCCCAAAAATCTTCGAGCTAATCAAGCATTAGAGAGCATACATTGAATTCTCTCCAGAAGTGTCTGATTAATGCGTTCTGCTACACCATTCTATTGTGGTGTATCTCGCACTATATGATGTCTTGTGATCCCTTTATTCTTTTAGAACTCGTCGAAATCAGAACAACAGAATTATAGATAATTATCGATTCATGACCTTTTGATTTTCTTCCCATGTTTGGATTTCCACCAACGTCTTCCATTGCTTGAAACTCTTGAAAACTTCACTTTTATGCTTCGTCATAATCATCCAAGTCATTCTTGAGTAGCCATCAATCATAAACACGAGGTATCTATGGCCTACTAGAGATTCTACAGGAGAAGGACCCCAATAATCAGAATAGATGTAATCAAGTGTCTTTTATTCGATGAATTACCTTGGAAAACTTGTTGCGATGAAACTTCCCAAAAACACAATGCTCAGAGAATCCTAGATTTGCGACCTTTTGGTCACCAAGAAAATCCCCTTTTGACAAAATTTGCAACCCCTTTCACCCATGTGACCAAGTCTCATGTCTCATAACTTAGTCAAGTTGTCTTTGTGAACTTCCGATAGAATTCTACCTTGTAGAAAGTACAATGTTCCTAACTTCACACCTTTTAGAACCACGTTGGAACATTTGTAGACATACATAACTCCACCTTCAATGAGAAAAATTTACCAGCTGGTCTCCGTAACAGAATCAAGCCTATTCCCACCACCTTTCAAACGGAATTGTTGGTCATAAAAATATTTTCTCCATCCACATGCTCGTAAGTTGTAAATCACTCTTTGTCTGAACATATATGGTAAGATGCCCCAGAATCGAGGACCCACACATCAGTATGATGTCTTTGCCCATCAGCAATAAGGGTTATATCCTCCTTGGAGTTGGTGTCATCTCCTTTAGTGACAGCAGCAGTACCTGCTTTGTTTTCCTATTTCTTCTTCCTAAGACAGTCATTTTTCCAATGACCTGACTCTTTCATGTAGTTACAGATATCGTCTAGTTTAGGGCCCTCAGACCCAGCCTTCTTGAATTTCTTATTCCCTATTTTTTCAGGTCCCTTGCTCCCACTAGCAACTAATTCAGCAACTTGATTATATAAACTTCCACCACTCTGCAGCTCTCTAGTATCTAGAGATGATCTAATTTATTCTAGAGGCACATTTTCTTTCCCAACAATGAAAGACAACACAATGTCCTCCTTTGGATTATCTTCTCATCCTCATCATCACCTTTACCATCAATATTACGCAATTCTAGTAGAATTGTATTAATAAATTGATTTAGATGTTTACGAAGTGGCTGAACTTCATGACCACGCAAACTGAACAGACGTTGCTTTCGACATTAACTTATTGGTTAACAACTCCGTCATATACAGACTGTCCAGCTTCAACCATAGACCAGCCGCAGTTCCCACCTGCGCGACTTTGGTAATGACACTATGCCAAAAACTGGATTTCCCCATTGTCATATGACTTTGGTAATGACACTTTGGTAATGACTTTGACAACGGGTAATCCCCATTGTCGTAGCTGTTTTCCCCCGTTGTGGATGCTGGGGTTGTCGTAGGTCCCGGACATATGACGACGGGTAATCCCCGTTGTCGTAGGTGTTTATCACAATGGCATTTACCCGTTGTGTTAACTCTTCGTAGCCCATTGTCGTAGGTGTTTATCACAACGGCATTTACCCGTTGTGTTAACTCTTCGTAAACCGTTGTCGTAGGTGTTTATTACTGGCGGCTTTTACCCGTTGTGTTAACTCATAACGACCGGTTTGTTGTAGGTGTTTATTACAACGGCTTTTACCCGTTGTGTTAACCCATACTAACCTGTTGTTGTAGGTATTTATTACAACAATTTTTACCCGTTGTGTTAACTCATATTAACCCGTTGTCGTAGGTGCTTATTACAACGGTTTTTACCCGTTGTTAAATGCTTATTTGACCCGTTGTTAAAGTTATCTACGACAACGGTTCTTCCCCATTGTTAATACTATTTTTGAACCTGTTGTTTTATGTTTTCTATTGTTTCAGAATATGAATATAATACACATTTTTACTGAATGAAACAAATACTAAGAACCAATAGACTTCGTACAATTAAGTAATCAATTCATACATTGTTCAAAATAAGTAATAAAAATGTAAATCCAACTTCTAGATAAGAACTTGTTCAAAATCACAAAAACAAAATGTTAGATATCATCTTCCGACCACCTCTACTGATCAACAATGTAATTTGATAGACATTCGGCCCACTCCTTCCGTACTTCATCAATTTTTTTTTTGAGTAAATTTTTTTGTGAGAACTGGGAAAATATGAGATAAAAAAACATAAATAAGACCACATCAACTAAGAATACACCACATAATTAACACAAATTATTCTTACCACAGGTTGCATCGAATCTGTGTTCACATCTCCATGAAATTCGAATATCTCTTTCATGTAGCGTAGTACATAAAAACCACATTGTTTTCCATCAAGTTGTTTAGGTGCCTAGGTTAGATTAAAAAAAAAATTAAAAACTAATTCATATTTATGTGAATACTCAAAATAAATGTAAATTTATGTACCTTGATTATATTTCATGCAATATTTTTCTTAACTCTCTTACTCGAGACCTCCGAACTAAAGATTCTTAAAGCCCTACAACAGTAGATTAACCAGATAAACAACACAATTCACAAAAAATCACCATTGAACAACTGATTGATAACTAACTTACTACATTAATATGAAAAAGAATAAACTTACATGTCAACAACATTTTTCCATTCAGGATCAATGCGAGAATACAGAGGATCAATCAAAGAACTCTCTTCCTTGTGTGGGTTGATAATCGTTAAAATCCAATGCTCACTATGTACAAAGACATAATAAAACATATAATTATATTAATCACTTTTAGAGTAAAGTACATTGAAAAGAATTTGTAAATCATATTACTCACCCGATATTGCATGGCACTACTACTAGTTGATTAGTAGTTGCACTAACCAACCTTTTTGCAAGCTCACATGACCTTTAACAATGCACCCAGACAAATTTCCATATGCGGGAAAATCATTAATCGTCCATAGCAGAACAGCCCTAAGTCGAAACTTTTCATCTCTATATGCATCATATGCATTAATGTCCTCCCATAAATTTTTCAAGTCGTCAATCATAGGTTGCAAGTAAACATCAATGTCATTCCCCGATTGCTTAGGATAGTTATTAATCAACAAGGTGAGCATCATAAATTTCCTCTTCATTGGAAAAAAACAACAAAATAAGTAAATGTGAGCATCAGAAGAATACCCCAAGTCATATTGTTTTCAATATCATGCCAACAACTATGCAAAGAGAACTCGATTATACTTGTTATGTACTTAAATATTAGGATTGATAGTATTTTTATTATCTGTTATTTTTTTTATTTCAAACCCTAGATACAATGCTAATAAAGATTTCTAGACTCCAAGGCAAAATCGCGCTTTTAATAACTACATATGATCCTCTTACCTTCCAAGACAACAAATATGCAGAACTCATGTTAGGATGATCCCATCTATACTAATCGAACTAGACTCCAAGGCTTTTATCGCCACATATGATCCTTACCTTCCAAGACGGGAATCCAAGGATGACGATATACTCATGAGATGCCAAGTTAGTTGTTGAGACACTTCTTTGTTTTGGAACATTCTTCGAAATCTAGGAATAGGTGGAAAGTACCACAATACCTTCGCCGAAACCTTGTCAATTATCTTAGAATTCTTTCCTACCTTCCACCTTGATGCCCCACAAGTAGGACAAATTGTATGGTGTTTGAACTCCTTCCAGTATAGGAGACAATCGTTGGGGCATGCGTGAATTTTCTTATATTCCATTCCCAATGTTGACAAACTGTTATTTGCTTCACGCGTAGTTGAAGGCAACTCATTGCTATCTGGGAGCATATCTTTAAGTAACACAAGTAGGTCAACCATACTTCTTTGACTCCAACTATATTTCGCCTTCAAATTGTAAAGTTTTACAATTGCGGACAATTTTGTGAATTTGGTACATCCAGAATGTAATGGCTTCTCTGCGTCCTCAAGTAGCTCTATGAATTTATTTGGACTTTTAGAATTTTCGTATGCAGCATGCACCATATCATCTAAGGGTTCCCGTGGAAAACAATTACGATTATCTTCCCCTACTTGATCATTATCATGTAGTGAAAACCTATTTGTAGATCTCTCTCCATGCAACACCCATGTATGATATGTTTTATCCATACCATTACAAATCAAGTGTGCCCTTATGCGATCAACTGCATTCTTCCTTAAATTTCCACATAACACGCAAGGGCAGGGCATTTGATTCGAATTAGTCACATTTTGTTTCGCAAATTCCAGAAATGACTCTACTCCAAACTCATACTCACGTGACAACCTATCCTTCCACATCCATTCTTTGTCCATTTTGTATTTACCCTAATTTGAAATATAGCATGTTATAGTAATGTTTATCCTAAAAATGTTTAAGTCATTAATTGTTATGCATAATATTATATTTACAACATAGGCTTAGGCTAGTTAATGTTATACACAATATTATATTGACGAGGTTAATTATTACGTATGTAATACAAATAAACTTAGGCAAGTTAAGTATCGAATCAAATAATTGAAGTTTCATATTAACAAATCAAATTATTGAATAAGTGGGTTGATTGTTTTTTATATAAATTGAAATTTTGGCACTTTATTCTCTTTGATTGTCGGTTTACAGGAGCATTGAGACCATCTCTCTAAACTTATGGAGTTGATTCCTGATAACTAGTAAAAGCAGCGAATCCTAATAGGAATTACTGTTGAGCTAGCTTCTCTACATGTGATACAGTTTTCTATCAACTTTAGTTCAAACAAAACAGCCACATAATGACTATAAAACAGTCAAATTCAAGTCCATTGTCACAAGCTTCTTACTGACAGCCTTTTTAGCATCTAAAACAGCAATTATAAGTACCTCTATCACTCATAAATTTATAATCCTTGTTATCTTTGCAACCACGTTGCACAGAAACACCAACAAAATTACGCTTATTCTTATATACGCAGTTCTCGAATGGACTTTCTGTTTTCCCTGTTTAAATTCCCTGTTTTCCTATATGTTAAATTCAGTTTAAAAAAATATTAAATTCCCTGTTTTCCTATATGTTAAATTCAGTTTAAAAAATATTAAATTAGGCCTGCCCTTATTGATCCAAGAATTTCTCTTGTTTTCTGACTTTAGAATAGAACAAGCAGAAATGACAAATGACAAATCTATATTGCTACATTATGGCCAATTTTGTAGCAACATTAAATCGATGTTTTTTAGAGTAGGGACAGCTAATAAAGGAAGAATTCGTCAAAAGGTTCCGTTTTTATAACCCCAGATTACAATTTCTCAATTCTAGAACAATATAACACAAAACAGAATAACAAGATCTATCACATCAAGGGGAAACTAGTTAAAACCAGCCAAGAATAAAGCAAAAACACAAGCACAAATGCACACATTAAACAGATCAGAGAATTAGATGAAGGGTGATAAAAGAAAACTAAAAAAAATGTGTCACCTCTCTTGGCCAGCAGTGTCCCAAATCTGAGCCTTAATCCTTTAATCACTTTTGCCATCAATAGTTAGGCTGAACTCATTCCTAGTAAAAAAATACTAGTATTAAACTTTCCGAATCACATTTTAAAAGATGACATGGCCCAAATGTTATGCATGAGAACTCATGGAACCAAGTACAAAAAATACAAGTTAGCTATATTAACTAGCCACGCCCCTAGTGAGGTTCCATCCTAAAACCAATTTGATAAGCAAGCCCACTAGGTTTATCACATTTTTAAAAAGATGACAATGGCCCAAATGTTATCATAGATATGCACATGCATGGAACACAAATTCACAATCCAGATCACCCATATCAAGTTATATATGCCATATGCTACCATCTCAAATTACATATGCTATATGCTACTTATTAATTAGCTATATACTACCATCTCAATAACTGCATCAAAGAAGAAAATAGATTGAATTCAGTTCTAAAGATGTTTTCTAAAGGCGATATTGATTCATTCTCTATGAATTCAGTTCTGGAGTGAATCAATTTGATGTTTTAGACACAACCCGGGCTTTGATCTGAGAAATCGGGGCGCCGGGTATTACTCAAGAGACTAGCCACGCCCCTAGTGAGGTTCCATCCTAAAACCAATTGGTGATAGGAGGAGTAGCCCACTAGGTTTATAAGCTAGTCTCATTTCTTCTAATATTATGTGGGACTTGTTCACTGGAATATATTCAACACTACTTATTAATTAGCTATATATACCATCTGGATATCAAAGAAGAAAGAATTCAGTTCTAAAGATGTTTTCTAATGTTTTCTAAAGAGGATATTGATTGAATCAATTGATGTTTTAGACATGCGATCTATTTTGATCTTAACCTTGTTCACTGGAATGGAAAGCCAAATGAGGGAAGATGCTTGGATATCAAGTGAAGAGCTGAAGAGGATTGATTCATCTATGTGGTTTGATCTTAAAGAGTTCTTTTCATGAGGGGAGAATGATGCAGTTTCTGAGAAAAGCAGTGCACTTGGGCCAACTTCACAGAATTAACTGTTTTGATTGAAGAATAACTAGGGTGATTGGTGCACATCATTGGAAAGCCACGTGAGTCTACTTTCTATGGAATTTTGAAGGAAGCAATTTGGAATTTTGAGTGAAGAGTTATGGTAGAATTACTAAAGTGTGACAGTCTACTCGGGAATCTGTCAGGAGTTCGACTTTCAAACATCATTTTGTATTCACCCTAATTTGAAATATAACATGTTATAGTAATGTTTATCCTACAAAGGCTAAGTACAAAGGCATAGGCTAGTTATGTAATACAATATTATATTGACAATCTAGTATGTAATTTATTCTAGAGCAAGAATCTAGTATGATCGTCATGAGACCATGTTGAAACTAATAGGATATAACAAAAAATTATTCAAAAGTAAATGAATATGAAGTAGTCACTTACTGGATGGAAAGGTGAGTCTTATGAATGGAATTCAATTTTGAATTTTGGATCTCGAGAGCTTCGACCAAAGGTACCGCCTAAAACCAATGACAATAAGTATATGAAACCAGTAAAGCAGATTTTATTGCTGCACATCCTAATTCTGACCTCTTTTCTATTCAAGTTATACTCTCACACACCCTGTCCTGTCAATCCCTGCACAAAAACAGCCAATTGAAGTCAGTTTTCCAATAGTAGAAGCATAAATACATCTTATAATAAGAGGGGATTCCAAAAAACAAAGAAAACTAATAATCAGGTGGTGCAATGGCAGAAGCTGTGTAGAGAAAGTAGAGACAGAGTAATAAAGAAGCCTTTACTGCCATTTTTGCTCAAAGAAGATAGCACAAGCAAGAAATGTGCAAAGGTGCAGAGTTGTTGGGCTTCACTCACTTTGCCTTTATACAGAATTATGTGTATGTGTGTGTGCGTTAAGTAAAGCAGGCAGAAACAGAGAAAATGAGGTAGCAGGTTGATAGCTCAAATGGTAGTTGTGTTTGGAAAGTGCCTTACTCCTTAATCCATTCTACTTCTTTCATGTAATCTGTATTTTAGCAAGTAAAAAATCACCTAATCAATACCCAAAATCCATTGTGTTTGCAGGCTAGAAGTTAGAGCTTAGTTATTTTGTAATACTATATGATATAAATAAATCAGTATTACTATTTATTAATCTTAATTATTTGCCATGTTGGTGTTTATATCCTATTTCTACTAATTGCAGCTTATACATGCAATAAACCGAGCTATGAATCTCAGCAATTCACTACAATGTAGTAGGATTGACGACATTAATTTGATGAACTAATTCTATCCAAGATTTTCAATATATCAAAATGCAGCTTCGACTGTATTTATATCTAACCAAAGAATTATAAAGGTAGCCTTAAATGCAGTTGTAGATTAATAGAACATGCACATGTATGTATGGGTATTCAGAAAAAATAAGACATACAAAGATATGGGTAGTTTCTCACTGTCCCTTTCACATTCTTTCAATTAATAAATCAACCAAAACAGGCCACAAGATTTAATGTAGTAACTATACATATATCTCTTTTTCCTTTATTATGAGCTATATAAAAAACAAGATCTTATATGTCTATGCTTTATTTACAGAAAGAAAATGGAATCTACTCTCAAGGTTGAAATTCCTATGAACACGTAAAACCAAATTAACACTTATGGATCAAGGCCTTGTTAAAGCTTAAATTAACACCAATGGAATTAACAAAAACGCCTACAGTTTCCTCCCACCACTCACTATTTTCAAAAATTTCATTCACACTGTCCAAACCACAGTCCATAGATAGAAACACACTGCACTAAGGAGTGCAATTTCTCAACATATACATGTTTGTTGGCTCTGTAATCCATACTTCATATGTAGCAGCAAAAATTTGAAAGAAGCAACCTAACTACAACATTTTCAAGCAAATGGAGCAAAAACCTAAAAACTGAGATCAGAATCAGTTCCTTTCAACATTTCTCATCAGTATTATCATTCACACTCATGTAATTTCACGAATTTAAACACACTGCGAAAAATGCAACAACTAATTGACTAAACCATTCCAAATCTTATTAAACCCTTCGAAAATAAAAATATTTAAATATCCCCTGCACTTAGGGTTTGGTGCCACTTAGGATTAGAATTAGGGCTTACCTGGTGACGCGGCGGGAGAAGACGGCAAACGACGGCAGAACGCCGGTGGAGAGCGAGATGTAGACTGCCTACAAGTGGAATGCTCTGACTAAGCAATGGACGACGGGCGCTTGGGAGTGGAATGCTCAGTGCGTGACGGATGGCGGGTGGCCGACGGCGAGTTGTGAGCTGGAAAGAGGAGGCTGAAAATTTTCGTTTGCCCTAATTAGCGTCGTGAGAAATTGGAAATGGAGGCTGAAATTTTTTAAGTGTTGCATTTATACTTCAAATAAAAATTTAAAAAAAAATTAATTACTTAAGATCCAAATCCCCGCATTTCTCAATGTTTCGACAACGGGTTGCATTATATATTTAAAAGTGATAAGAAGTGTTATATTATATAGTTAAAAGTGTTACAGTTATCAAGAAAAATGTTACCTTACTTTTTCAAAAAGTGCTACCAAAATAGTGTTGCATTTAAATAATAAAGTGTTACATATGAAGTCAAATGTAACATTTTTTGTAGTGTTACAATAATGTGTTACATTTAAATACTTTATATATAAGGTGTTACTATAAACTAAAAAAAAGTGTTATGTTAGACTTTAGCAAAGACTTTTCAATTCAGCATCGCCTAAAAAGTGTTACGTATTTTCTATAGTAACACTTTAGAGCTATTAGGTAACATTTTTCAGGTGTTGCATAAAACCATTTATGTTGTAGTGATCATAAAGAAGGATCGGGCGTGGAGACTTTGTGATCCGGAGCTCACTGTGAAGATTAGTGAGCCAAACAAGTTTCTTCTTTGCATTTGCCATAAATTTTAAGACTCGGACTCACAACTAGAGGCCCACTATGGGTTGCTTCTCAGACTCCAAGAAACAAGATTCCCACCAAGAAATATCAAATATCCATAAGTAGAACGACGCGTCTCGATGCAACGGGCCTAGTCAGCTTCAAAATAACCAATAATTGAAGAGTCAGGGTGCTTGGTGAACGAGACACCAAAATGCACTGTACCCTTAACATAGCGCAGAATCCGCTTGACATCGTTAAAGTGATTTCATCAGTGGGAGAGTGAAGGAACTGGCTGACAACATTAACTGCATAAGATAGATCTGGACGATTGATAGTCAAATATTGGAGATCCCTAACCAATGAACGATATAACATGGGATCACTGAATGGAGAACCGTCGCTAACCAAAATCTCCCCAGCCGCCAATGGAGTGGCAATTGGTTTCGAAGATCCACCATATTTGTCTGATCAAGAATATCATGGGCATACTTAGTCTGTCCAACAAACAGGCCATCGGGCGCGTAAGAGACTTCGAGACCATGGAAATAATTAAGGCGACCCAGATCCTTAATTTTGTATTTCTTGTGCGTGCGTGAGAGCAATGAAATCCTTCAATAAATGCACTAGCATTCCTTGTAACAATGATATCGTCAACGTACAACAGAAGATAAATGACAAACGTACCTCGGAGAGAATGTAAAATACTGGCGAGTTAGAGCGACTCTAGCAAAAGCCCTAACTCAAGATAAATGTCTTTGAAATGTCAAAACCGGGCCGGGAGCCGCTTTGAGGCCAGAAAGTGTCTTCTTGAGGCGACAAACATGATTGGGATACCGAGAATCAACAATTTCAGGAAGCTGAGCCATGAAAACTAGCCTATCAAGAATCCCATTGAGAAAGACATTCTTGACATCAAGCTGATGCAAAGACCATTGATACTGAATAGCAAGAGCTGGAACAACTTGAAATGTGGCGGCTTTGACAACTAGACTAAAAGTATGATGAAAATCTACACCCGGAACTTGATTAAATCCCTGAGCAACAAGACATGCCTTATGACATTCAAATGGAACCATCTGCATGATACTTGGTGCGAAAAACCCAATACAAACCAACAATGTTAGTACCCAAAGGACGAGGCACTAAATCTCATGTATGATTATCACGAAGGGCATCCATCTCTTCTTGCATTGCAGCTAACCATTCCGGAGACTTAATAGCAGATTTAAAGCTTCGAGGCTTAGGATTAGCAACAAGAGCCGACAGTAGGGCAGAGGTTGGAAGGTCGACTAGATAGAGGGGCTTAAAAATCCCTGCCCGAGCATGAGTCACCATGGGATGTAACGGGCGCCATGAGGGGCGTATGAGCCGGCTCAGTGAAGGGCACCACGGCAAGTGCTAAGTCGGGTGTCAAGGGACGACGGGAAGAAAGAAGCGCTGGCTCTAACTCGGGCGCATGGGTAGGTGTTAGGTCACGCGGCTGCTCAGCATTGTTCGAGAGAAGTCGAGGCATGGCCGAGACTGGCGCGCCAGGTGCAGGCCTGCATGGCACGGACCGCATTGGACATAGGTAGCAAGGAGGGGCTGCACTGGGCTTAGACGGGACAACCACACCGTCCAAGAAACTCGAGATATCCAAGTCCGAAGTAGATGAATAGGACGGAGCTCGAGAAAATGGAAAGCAAGACTCGTCAAATTTAGCATGATGAGTTGTACACACCCGAGAGGATTTCGGATCAAGGCAATGAAACTCTTTATGTAAACTATTGTAACCAATAAAAATGCAAGTTCGACTACGTGGTGCAAGTTTGTGCTCAGCATAATCCTGGAAGAATAGATAAACATGACATCCAAATGGCTTGAAATTGGAATAATTAGGAACGGACCCAAATAGCAACTCAAATGGTAACTTCTCATGCAAAACAAACAATGGTAGCCAATTTATAACATACAACAAAGATGGTGAAAGCATCAAACCACAAAGAAGTCGGAGACATGTGCATGAAATATCATAGAGAGACCCATTTCAGAGATATGACGCCACTTACGCTCTGCATGGCCATTCTGCTGAGGAGTATACGGATAAGATAGACGATGAAAAATTCCATGCAAGGAAATGAATAGACGAACCCGAGAGTTAACAAATTTAATACCACCATCACTCTGGAAGACTTTAATCGAACTAGAAAAACGACATCGACAAAAGCATGAAAGTGCACCAATATATCATAAAATTGATTTCATGACGATAGGGTAGATCCATGAAAAACGAGAAAAGTCATCCACAAAAGTAACATAATACTTACAAAAGTAATCAGAAGTAGTAATAAGAGCTGGACCCCAAAATTCACAATGAATCAAGTCAAGCACAACAGAAGCATGTTTTTCATTCAAATCAAAAGAAAATCTCTTACTCTTAGCCAAATTACAAGAGGAACAAACAACAGGGTTCGGTAATAAGGACATAACTGTTTATTAGGTAACATGTTGTTCGCGAAACCGCCCAAAAAATCTTCAAGCTAATCAAGCATTAGAGAGCATACATTGAATTCTCTCCGAAGTTAATCGACACGCGCTCGCTACACCATTCTATTGTGGTGTATCTCGTGACTATATGATGTCTTATGATCCATTTATTCTTTCGTAACACGCCAAAATCGTAAACATGTAATTATAGACAATTATCAGTTCGCGGCCTTTTGATTTTCTTCCCATGTTTGGATTTCCACCAACGTCTTCCATTGCTTGAAACTCTTGAAAACTTCACTTTTATGCTTCGTCATAATCATCCAAGTCATTCTTGAGTAGCCATCAATCATAAACACGAGGTATTTATGGACTACTAGAGATTCTACAGGAGAAGGACCCCAATAATCAGAATAGATGTAATCAAGTGTCTTTTATTCGATGAATTACCTTGGAAAACTTGTTGAGATGAAGCTTCCCAAAAACACAATGCTCGAGAGAATCCTAGGTTTGCGACCTTTTGGTCACCAAGAAAAATCCTTTTGACAAAATTTGCAACCCCTTTCACCCATGTGACCAAGTCTCATGTCTCATAACTTAGTCAAGTTGTCTTTGTGAACTTCCGATAGCATTCTACCTTGTAGAAATTACAATGTTCCTAACTTCACACCTTTTAGAACCACGTTGGAACATTTGTAGACATACATAACTCCACCTTCAATGAGAGAAATTTACCGTTTGGTCTCTCGAATGTAGAATCGAGCCTATTCCCACCACCTTTCAAACGGAATTGTTGGCCATAAAAATATTTTCTCCATCCACATGCTCGTAAGTTGTAAATCACTCTCTGCCTGAACATATATGGTAAGATGCCCCAGAATCGAGGACCCACACATCAGTATGTTGTCTTTGCCCATCAACAATTAGGGTTATATCCTCCTTGGAGTTGGTGTCATCTCCTTTAGTGACAGCAGCAGTACCTGCTTTGTTTTCCTATTTCTTCTTCCTAAGACAGTCATTTTTCCAATGACCTGACTCTTTCATGTAGTTACAGATATCGTCTAGTTTAGGGCCCTCAGACCCAGCCTTCTTGAATTTCTTATTCCCTATTTTTTCAGGCCCCTTGCTCCCACTAGCAACTAATTCAGCAACTTGATTATATAAACTTCCACCACTCGCCTTATTTCTGCAGCTCTCTAGTATCCAGAGATGATCTAATTTATTCTAGAGGCATATTTTCTTTCCCAACAATGAAAGACAACACAATGTCCTCCTTTGGATTATCTTCTCATCCTCATCATCACCTTTACCATCAATATTATGCAATTCTAGTAGAATTGTATTAATAAATTGATTTAGATGTTTACGAAGTGGCTGAACTTCATGACCACGCAAACTGAACAAACGTTGCTTTCGACATTAACTTATTGGTTAACGACTCCGTCATATATAGACTGTCCAGCTTCAACCATAGACCAGCCGCAGTTCCCACCTGTGCGACTTTGGTAATGACAACGTGCCAAAATCGGATTTGACAATGGGTAATCCCGTTGTCGTAAAATTATTTTCCCCCGTTGTGAATCTTTGGGGTTGTCGTAGGTCCCGAACATATGACAATGGGTAATCCCCATTGTCGTAGGTGTTTATCACAATGGCATTTATCCGTTGTGTTAACTCTTCGTAGCCCGTTGTCGTAGGTGTTTATCACAACGGCATTTACCCGTTGTGTTAACTCTTTGTAACCCATTGGCGTAGGTGTTTATTACAACGGCTTTTACCCATTGTGTTAACTCATAACGACCCGTTGTCGTAGGTGCTTATTACAACGGCTTTTACCCGTTGTGTTAACCCATACTAACCCGTTGTTGTAGGTATTTATTACAACGGTTTTTACCCGTTGTGTTAACTCATATTAACCCGTTATCGTAGGTGCTTATAACAACGGTTTTTAACTCATCTCGGAGTTGGTGTCATCTCCTTTAATGACAGCAGCAGTACCTGTTTTGTTTTCCTATTTTTTCTTCTTCTTCTTCTTCAGACAATCATTTTTCCAATGACCTGAGTCTTTCAAGTAGTTACAGATATCGTCTAGTTTAGGGCCCTCAAATTTTGACCTTCTTGAATTTCTTATTCCCTATTTTTTCAGGTCCCTTGCTCCCACTAGCAACTAATTCAGCAACCTGATTATATAAACTTCCACCACTCGCCTTATTTCTGCAGCTCTCTAGTATCCAGAGATAATCTAATTTATTCTAGAGGCACATTTTCTTCCCCAACAATGAAAGACAACACAATGTTCACATATGACAAAGGTGGATAAACTACAGAATTAAAGCATCATCCTCATCATCAACTTTAACATCAATTTTATGCAATTCTAGTAGAATTGTATTAATAAATTGATTTAGATGTTTACGAAGTGGCTAAACTTCATGAATACGCAAATTGAACAGGCGTTGCTTCAACATCAACATATTGGTTAACGACTCCGTCATATATAGAATGTCCAGCTTCAACCATAGACCAGCCACAGTTCCCTCCTGCGCGACTTTGGTAATGATATCGCCTACGAGACACGTCATGATTGATGAGTGTGCCTTATTCTCGATCCAGAGTGGTCATCTCAGCATCTTCCAAATCCGCCGTCTTTTACAACAAAGGTGCCTACAATCCTTGTTTACATCCACTTTCAATAGGCGGATTTAAGTCAACGTTGGCCCATTTTGTGAAGTAATCCACCACTACTAGGGCATACTTGACTGATCCTGGGGCCGTTGGGAGTGGCCCAATGATGTCTATTCCCGACTTCGCAAAAGGCCAAGGACTGAGGATGCTTGTGAGTTCTTCTAGTGCGACCTTGTTGGAGGGAAATCGACTAGGAAATCGGCCAGTGCCTGGGCTTTGACGGCGGGGCGTGGCGCGTATGTCACTCCGTATTGCCCGACCTCAATGGCCTATTTGAGGCATCGACCTGATGTGTTTAGCCGGTGGAGCACATTCCTCAACGGCAGGGAAGTGAGGACCTCGACCTGGTGATAAAAAAAGTACGGTCTTAGCTTCCTCACACTCATGACTAATGCGTATGCCAGATTCTCTAATGATGGATAACGTCGTTCTGTTTCGTTCAGCGTCTGGCTTACAAAATAAATGGGCAAGTGGATTTGGCCCTCTGCTCGGACTAGTACGGCGCTTAAAGCGGTCTCCGAGGCTGCGAGATACAAGAACAACTTCTCTCCCGGGACAGGTTTGGACAAGATACTCACATCTGCCAGGTAGGTTTTGATATTTTCAAAAGCATCCTGGCTCTCGGGTGTCCATTCGAACCTTTCTTTCTTACGGATGGTGTCGAACATCGGCTTGCATTTGTCCCCCATCTAGGAGATGAACCTGCTTAATGCGGCCAGGCACCCCGTGAGCTTCTGAACCTCTTTCACATTCCGGAGTGCCCCCATGTCCAGTATGGCCTTAACCTTCCCCAGATTCGCCTCGATTCCCCGTTTACTGACCAGATGCCCCAAGAACTTCCCCGACTCGACTCCGAAGTTACACTTCTTGGGGTTGAGTCTCATATTGAACTTCTTAAGGATATCGAAGGTCTGTGTGAGGTGGAATAGGTGATCCTCCCTCTTTAAGCTTTTGACGACTATATCGTCAACATACACTTCTACCGACTTCCCGATCTGATCAGCAAACATATGATTGACAAGCCTTTGATAGGTTGCCCCTGCGTTCTTCAGGCCGAACGACATTCTCTTCCAGCAATATAGATTTTTCTCGGTCAGAAAAGAGGTGTGTTGTCAATCTGGTTCGTGCATGGCTATTTGGTGATAACTCGCGAAAGCGTTCATGAACGACATCATCTCGTGTCTGGCCATGTTATCTATCAGGTGATCGATGTGCGGCATGGAAAAGAAATCTTTTGGGCAGGCCTCGTTCAGGTCGATGAAGTCGATACATAACCGCCAAGTTCCATTGGACTTTTTCACCAATACTGCATTGGCCACCCACTATGGCTGGTCGGCCTGCATGATCAAGTAGTTATCCAACAGCTTCTTCACGTCTTCGACTAAAGCGGCATATTTTTCTAGGCCAAACTTCCGTATTTTCTGGGCAACCGGCCTCCGGGCCGGGTCAATATGAAGTCGGTGACACGCGACATCCGGATCGATACCCACCATGTCTTCGTGTGACCAGGCGAAGATGTCCAAGTTCTTTTTGAGAAATTCGATGACTTCCTCCTTCCTGTCGTCGTTCGGTATTTTGGAGCCGATAATGACTTCCAGATCCGGGCGAGTTGGATCTATCTTGACTTTCTCGAGTTCTTCCCCCGGAATAGCCCTTGGGCCCCCTTGTCGGGGGTCGTCGATCTCGGCCTCGATTAGGAATTCATCAGGCTCGTGCCCTATTCTTGGAAAATCCACCATATTTGACCGATCAAGAATATCATGGGCATACTTAGTCTGTCCAACAAGCAGGCCATCGGGCGCGTAAGAGACTTCGAGACCAAGGAAATAATTAAGGTGACCCAGATCCTTAATTTTGTATTTCTTGCGCATGCGAGCAATGAAATCCTTCAATAAAGGCACTAGCATTCCTTGTAACAATGATATCGTCAACGTACAACAGAAGATAAATGACAAGCGTACCTCGGAGAAGGTAAAATAGTGGTGAGTCAGAGCAACTCTAGCAAAAGCCCTAACTCAAGAGAAACGCGTGTTGAAATCTTTGAAACCGGGCGGGGAGCCTGTTTGAGGCCGTAAAGCGCCTTCTTGAGCCGACAAACATGATTAGGATACCGAGAATCAACAATTTCCAGAGGCAGAGCCATGAAAACTGGCCTATCAAGAATCTCATTTGAGAAAGGCATTCTTGAGATCAAGCTGATGCAAAGACCACTGATACTGAATAGCAAGAGCAGGAACAACTCGAAATGTGGCGGCTTTGACAACTGGACTAAAAGTATGATGAAAATCTACACCCGGAACTTGAGTAAATCCCTGAGCAACAAGACGGGCCTTATGACGTTCAAATGGAACCATCTGCATGATACTTGGTGCGAAAAACCCACTTCAAACCACAATGTTAGTACTCTATGGACGAGGCACTAAATCTCGTGTCCCGATTACCACGAAGGGCATCCATCTCTTCTTGCATTGCGACCCAACCATTAGGAGACTTAATAGCGATTTAAAGCCTCGAGGCTCGTGGATTAGCAACAAGAGCCGACAAAGAGGGGAGGAGGTTGAAAGGTCAACTAGATAGAGGGGCTTAAAAATCCCACCGAGCCGAAGTCACCATGGGATGCAATCGGGCGCCGGAGGAGGGTATGAAGGAGCCGGCCCGGTGAAGGGAACCATGGCAGTGCCGAGCCGGGCTTTGGCGGTGACGCCGGGCAAAGCAGGCACGGCTCAAGCCCCGGGCGCATGGGTAGGTGTTGGGTCATGCGGCTGCTCGGCGTCGTCCGAGAGAAGCCGAGGCATGGCTAAGACTAAGATGCCAGTGCAGCTCTCGCATGGCACGGACCGCATGGACATAGGTGGCAAGGAGGGGCAGACCGAAAGCATAGCCGGATAACCAAATCGTCCAATAAACTCGAGATATCCAAGTCCAAGTAGATGAAGAGGATGGAGCTCGAGAAAATGGAAAGCAAGACTGGTCAAATTGAGCATGACGAGTTGTACACACCCAAGAGGATTCCGGATCAAGGCAATGAAACTTTTATAAACTATTTGTAAACAATAAAAATGCAAGTTTGACTACGTGGTACAAGTTTGTGCTCGACATAATTATGCAAGAATAGCTAAACATGACATCCAAATGGCTAGAAATTGAAATAATTAGGAACGAACCCAAATAGCAACTCAAATGGTGACTTATCATGCAAAACAAACGATGGTAGCCGATTTATAACATACACAACAAGATGGCGAAAGCATCAAACCACAAAGAAGCCGGGAGCATGTGCATGAAATAACATAGAGTGACCCATTTCAAAATATATGACGGTTTTTATGCTCAAAGACGCCATTCTCTTTCGAGGAGTATACGAATAAGATAGACGATGAAAAAAATTCATGCAAGGACATGAATAGAGCGAACCCGAGAGTTAACAAATTTAGTACCACCATCACTCTGGAAGACATTAATCGAACTAGAAAACTGATTACTGACAAAAGCTTGAAAGTGCACCAACATATCATAAAATTCAGATTTCGCACGCATAGGGTAGATCCATGAAAAACGAGAAAAGTCATCCATAAAAGCAACATAATACTTAAAGCCATCGAAGTAATATGAGAGTTTGGACCCCATAAATCACAATGAATGAAGTAAAGCACAGTAGAAGCACGTTTTCATTCAAATCAAAAGAAAATCTCTTACTCTTAGCCAACTTACAAGAGGAACAAACAGCAGGGTTCGGTAATAAGGACATAACAGTTTATTAGGTAACATGTTGTACTGACCGCTTCTGCCCAAAATCTTCGAGCTAATCCAACATTAAAGAGCATACATTGAATTCTCTCCAGAAGTGTTTGATTCATGCGTTCTGCTACACCATTCTATTGTGGTGTATCTCGCACTATATGATGTCAGCGATCCCTTTATTCTTTCAGAACTCGTCGAAATCAGAACAACAGAATTATAGACTATTATCAGTTCGCGGCCTTTTGATTTTCTTCCCATGTTTGGATTTCCACCAACGTCTTCCATTCTTGAAACTCTTGAAAACTTTATTTTTATGCTTCGTCATAATCACCCAAGTCATTCTTGAGTAGCCATCAATCATATACATGAGGTATCTATGGCCTTCTAGAGATTCTACAAGAGAAGGACCCCAACAATCAGAATAGATGTAATCAAGTGTCTTTTATTCGATGAATTACCTTGGAAAACTTGTTATGCGACGAAACTTCCCAAAAACACAATGCTTAGAGAATCCAAGATCTGCGACCTTGTGGCCACCACCAAAAATCCACTTTTGACAAAATTTGCATCCCCTTTCACCCATGTGACCAAGTCTCATGTCTCATAACTTAGTTAAGTCATCTTTGTGAACTTCCGATAGCATTCTACCTTGTAGAAAGTACAATGTTCCTAACTTCACACCTTTCAGAACCACGTTGGAACATTTGTAGACATACATAACTCCACCTTCAATGTGAAAAATTTAACAGCAGGTCTCCGTAATTGAATTGAGCCTATTCCAACCATCTTGCAAACGGAATTGTTGTCCATAGAAATATTTTCTCCATCCACATACTCGTAAGTTGTAAATCACTCTCTGCCTGAACATATATGGTAAGATGACCCTAAATCAAGGATCCACACATCAGTATGATGTCATTGCCCATCAACAATTAGGGTTATATCCTCCTTGGAGTTGGTGTCATCTCCTTTAGTGACAGCAGCAGTACCTGCTTTGTTTTCTACTTCTTCTTCTTCCAATGACCTATCTCGTTCAAGTAGTTACAAATATCGTCATGATTGATGAGTGTGCCTTCTTCTCCAGAGTGGTCATCTCAGCATCTTCCAAATCCGCCGTCTTTTACAACAAAGGTGCCTACAATCCTTGTTTACATCCACTTTCAATAGACGGATTTAAGTCACATGCAACTTTTAATTTTCTAAACGTTGGCCTCCAATAACAAGCAAAAATTAAAAGATTTTTAAAATTAAAGTCAAGAGTTAATGTAAATAATTTGAAAAGTTAAGTTCAAAAAAAAAAATATATATATATATATATATATATATATATATATATAGATAGATAGATAGATGAAGAAACTTAAGAATACATTATTAATGAGTGTGAGAACTAGGTAGCTAGTTCACGACTGATTTTTCATACATATCCCGGTAACAAATAAAGGGCAGAAATTAAGAATACATTATTGAGTGTGAGAATTAGCTAGCTAGCTAGTTCACGACTTATTAACAAATTAATTATATAAGTGCAGAAATTAAGAATAGAAATGAATCTAAAACAACAAATTAAAGCCTAGTTGTTATTGGACCAGAATTGTCCCTGAAGATATTTGACGACGTTGGCATCAACTCGGAATGCTTTCGTGAGAACATCAATCGAAATGGGAGGATCCGACCCGAATACTGCATTTGCTACAGTGATAACTCCTGGGTTCTGGCTGCTCAGACCTGCGAAGGCAACCGCGTTTGTCTTCCCTGTATTAAACTGAAAATGAATGAGTCCTTGTGGGAACACAAACACATCTCCCGGATACAACGTCTTGGTGAAGAGCTTGTTCTTCTGGTCGGGGTTTGCAGGATTGGAAGTCACGAACCCAACGTAAAGAGTGCCTTCAACCACCACAAGAATCTCGGTTGCACGAGGGTGCGTGTGAGGGGGGTTCAGCCCGTACGGTGCGTAGTCGATTCGCACTAAAGAGACGCCCAGAGTGTTGAGTCCTGGTAATTGATTAACGTTGACCTGAGTTACTTTTGACCCCACAGCGTTTGATGTATTTCCGGGCTTGTTGAGGCCCGCAAAGAAGAAATCGTCTGCAGTCACCATCTTTGGATCCTTGCATATCTTCCCGTTCACGAAAAACAGCAGCGTTGGAATCATTAACTGCTACGCAAAAGTCCTGAAGTGGACTAGGATCGGAGGCATGACAAAATGATGATAGTAAAGCCAGAGAGATAGCAATAGTGGTAAGCAAGCGCATATTAATGAGCGCCATATTATATATATTAATCTTCGATTGCTCTACTTAAGATATTCTAGTTAGAGGTGATGAGTTGCAAAGCAGGTATATGCATGCCTATTTATACTTACAAATGAATGCCGAATCTGCAGTCGATTGCTTTAATATTAATTATAAGACTTGGCCCGTTTCTTTAATCTCGACCACCAAGTCTTAATTATCTCAAGAATTCTTCTCCTCCGCATGCATACATAAAACTTGACATTTTCATCTCACACAAACGGTCAATTCAAACTGCAGTTTATTAATTTACTACTCATTATTATATACTAATACGAAACCATTAATTATAATTATATCAGTGGATCCATGGGGCCGGGTTGTTTAACAAATAATATATTAAGGAAACAAGACTAGTAATTGGAAACAACAAGTACTCTTTCTCAAGCTTATCCGGTAACTTTCTCATTGACAAGGTCAGAGCTAGTATATATTAAAAAAATTCTAATAAGTTTTTTTCTCTACCTATAGCTCTTAATATATATTCTATGTGACAAATTAATTCATGTATAAGGCAATCCCCAACTTTGATTACTTCATGCATTTATTTTGATGCATCAATTTATGTATTAAAATTCCAGTTAATCTCCTCGTGAACATCTTGTTCGTATCCAAAATAAGCCCTCAGAAATCTGATTTTTTCTATATTTATTTTTAATGAAATATATACAAATACAGGGGGAAATGTTTTTTTTAGGACAATAATTTTACGGACTTGGAAATGTAGGACACTATGTTTTAAAATGGGATAATTGCCCTTAGATACAATTTTTGAGACCCCATCATCTATAGGTACAACTGAATTTATTTATTACTAATATATACAATTCTCATTGTGGTTATCCATTTTAACCTTTGTAACCCCTATTCATTTCATCTATTTTTATGGAAATTCTTTAAATTGTTTAAGATTCTCCATCCCTTCCAAAGAAAAAAAAAGTATAAATATGTACATATATATATATCATCCCCTTTCTCAAGAAATTATTTCAGTTATTGAGAAATTAAGCGATTTCAATTATTGAAATTCTTTTCATCAACGATCATATCATTTTTAGTGTCAAAATATTTAATATTTTGTGCATGATATTTATTTTTGTACATGTGCAAAAAAAATTATATTACGTGCAATTTATTTATTACATGTGAAATATATTTAGTTTTGTATGTATTTATTTTGTACATATTCACAATCCGTATGTGCAAAATAATATTGCACATATAAAGAAATTTCAGCGCTAATTTTATTTTAAATAGAACAATTCAAGAGATTTATTTTATTTTTATATATTTTCAGTATTTTTATGTGCAAAATATTTAATATTGTGTGCAAGATTTTTAGTTTTGCGCATGTGCAAACATATTTATACAGTGTGCAATTTTTTATTTTTTACTTGTGAAAAATATTTAGTTTTGTGTGAATTTTTTTTGCACATATTCACAATCAATGTGTGCAAAATAATATTGCACATATAAAGAAATTTCAGCTTCAATTTTGTTTTGTATAGCACAATTTAAAAGATTTATTTTATTTGTAAATGTGTTTAGTATTTTTTATGTGCAAAATATTTAATATTGTGTGCAAAATTTTTAGTTTTATTTTGTTTAGTATTTTTTATGTGTTTTATCCCCCCACAAAGTTTAATTAAATTTTAAATATGATGAAATTGGTAAATGTGTATCAAATTGCGTACAATGATAAACGTAGGTATGAAGAAAATGGTCAATTTGCAAATATTAAAATTTTCATATGCAATGAGATGAGAGATGGGAGAAATATTCTTGATGAATAATTTTTTGTGCTAAGAGAGAAGGTTATTGGTAGGGACATAATATTAGGGGGGTGAGTTCCAAAATTTGAGGAAAATATGAAAAGAGACATTATTGTCAAATTGGGTGTCATTTTGTATTTAATAGCAATGAAATAAATGGCTTGTAGTTAATAATAAAGAGTGTTTCTATTTTGTATCTTAGAGTGAGGCCCCCTTTAAAATCTATAAAGGTAGGACATTAATCGAGCCCGAATAAGCCCAAATCGGGTTGAAATGTCACGTGAGATTTGGGCTTATTGGGGCTCGATTGTCCTACATTTTAAAGATTTTAAAACATATTGTCCTATAATTATAAATTTTAAAACATATGGTCCTATATTTAAAAAAAATTAACATATTGTCTTACATTTCCAAGTCCGTATAATTATTGTCCTTTAAACACAATCCCCTTAAGTTACTGTCCTAAAGAAATAATCATTCCCAACTAATATATGCAAGAAATTATTTTCATACTTCATGGAAATTAAACTCTTTAACAAAATTCGGTCGTATTGCTACAAATGGCTTAATAAACCTAGGGCCATGCACAGTAGTTATTACCAATCATTTATAATAGTAAGTTCTAAAAGATATGAAAAACTTGCTTCTCTTTTGTGCCAATAGTAAGAGTACCAAGTCTTATCTCTTATGAATTGTTCTTCAACTGCTCTTCACTTTCCCCCGCTTAAAAATTGACATTTTCAACTCACAGAAATAGTTAATTAAGAAGTTGTTTTTATTAATTTACTATCATTTGTCTTCAGATTAATTATTAAGAAACCATATTAATTAATTATTATATCATTCATTATGAAATATTAATTGCGCAAGAAAACAAGGCGTTCAAAACACTAAGTACTCTTTTAGAATCTTTTATGATCCATGCGTTCACCATCACAAGATCAGAGTGTTAATATTCCTATGTATTTCACATAGTGTTTTCTCCACATATATATTTTATGTAAATAAAATTCCAATCCTTATGAATGATACCGACGACTTTTTACAACGGTTAACTAAATGATAGCAAAACAAGGACAAAATATATGTTATCGAAATTATAGGGAGTTGGAATCACAAATGGTTACATAACTTTGACCCCGAATAGAATCAATCACACATAACATTTTTTGTTGTCGATTTAGTATTTTGAATTTTCCAAATGGACTTTGGACTTAAATTGGACATTGACAAAGATATTGGGACTAAATCAACAACAAAGAAGTTATGGGATTGAATCTATATATTTGATGCCAAAAATATGGGACCATTGGTGATTTAAACTCCAATTATAGGCCTACAACTCTAAAAAATTCACAAGTCTAATTTTACGATGTTATTGGCCCAAAACACCTCAATTCGGGCTAAGTGTCACGTGTGGGCCAAATATCACGATAATAGTGATTCGGCTGTAAAATTTCAAATTTGTGGTGTTGGTGTATGAAATTAGAAATCGAGGATACTAAACTAATAGGCTCAGAGAGACGAATAGATATATATTCTTTTTATCAGTAAAGAAGAGTTTTTATATTAAACCGAGTACATGGTTACTCCAATCTTTACAACATCGATTGACTAATTCCATGACTATATATGTCAATCAACGTAATTTATAATGTCCACCTGTTTGTCAACACTATTGTTTCCTAATACAACAATAGACTTTCCGAGGGGGATAAACGTAGAATTCTCATCAAAAATAATATTTCTGCTACGTATGACTTTACTTTATGACGAAGACTAGATTATATACCTCTTAACAGCGTTCCCATAGCCCATAAAACCTCTCTTCTTTGCCCTTGACTCCAATTTACCCCCGTTTACATGATAATAAACAGTACACCGAAAAGCTCTCAAATTAGAGTAATATGCATACTTACCAGACCACACTTCTTAGGGTGTTTTGAGGTTTATACCTGTGTGAGGTCCACAGTTTATTAGGTAACATGTTGTGCTGACCGCTTCTGCCCAAAATCTTCGAGCTAATCCAGAAGTGTCTGATTCATGCGTTCTGCTACACTATTTTATTGTTGTGTCTCTCGCACTATATGATGTCTTGTGATCCCTTTATTCTTGCAGAACTCGTCGAAATCAGAACAACAGAATTATAGGTACTATTATCAGTTCGCAGCCTTTTAATTTTCTTCCCATGTTTGGATTTCCACCATCATCTTCCATTGCTTGAAACTCTTGAAAACATCACTTTTATGCTTCGTCATAATCACCCAAGTCATTCTTGAGTACCCATCAATCATAAACACGAGGTAACTATGGCGTCCTAGAGATTCTACAAGAGAAGGACCCCAACAATCAGAATAGATGTATCAAGTGTCTTTTATTCGATTAATTACCTAGGAAAACTTGTTGCGTTGAAACTTCCCAAAAACACAATGCTCAGAGAATCCAAGATCTGGGACCTTGTGGCCACAAAGAAAATCCCCTTTTGACAAAATTTTCATCCTCTTTCACCCATGTGACCAAGTCTCATGTCTCATGTCTTTGTGAGCTTCCGATAGCATTCTACCTTGTAGAAAGTACAATGTTCCTAACTTTACACCTTTCGTAACCCGCGATGGAACATTTGTAGACATACATAACTCCACCTTCAATTTGAAAAATTTACCAACAGGTCTCCGTAATAGAATCGAGCCTATTCCCACCACCTTGCAAACGGAATTGTTGGCCATAAATATAATTTCTCCATCCACATATATACTCGTAAGTTGTAAATCACTCTCTGCCTGAACATATATGGTAAGATGCCCCAGAATCGAGGATCCACACATCAAGATGATGTCTTTGCCCATCGACAATTAGGGTTATATCCTCCATGGAGTTGGTGTCATCTCCTTTAGTGATGACAACAATACACCTTTGTTTTCCTATTTCTTCTTCCTAAGACAATCATTTTTCCAATGATCTGACTCTTTCATGTAGTTACAGATATCGTCTAGTTTAGGGCCCTCAGACCCAGCCTTCTTGAATTTCTTATTTCCTATTTTTTCAGGTCCCTTGCTCCCACTAGCAACTAATTCAGAAACTTGATTATATAAACTTCCACCACTCGCCTTATTTCTGCAGCTCTCTAGTATCCAGAGATGATCTAATTTATTCTAGAGGCACATTTTCTTTCCCAACAATGAAAGACAACACAATGTTCACATATGATAAAGGTAGATACACCAACAGAATTAAAGCAGCATCCTCATCCTCATCATCACCTTTACCATAAATATTACGCAATTCTAGTATAATTGTATTAATAAATTGATTTAGATGTTTACAAAGTGGCTGAACTTCATGAACACGCAAACTGAACAGACGTTGCTTTCGACATTAACTTATTGGTTAACGACTCCATCATATACAGACTGTCCAGCTTCAACCATAGACCAGCCGCAGTTCCCACCTGCACGACTTTGGTAATGATATCGCCTGCGAGACACGTCATGTTTGATGAGTGTGCCTTCTTCTCGATCCAGAGTGGTCATCTCAACATCTTCCAAATCCGCAGTCTTTTACAACAAAGGTGCCTACAATCCTTGTTTACATCCACTTTCAATAGGCGGATTTAAGTCAACGTTGGCCTCCAATAACAAGCAAAAATTAAAAGATTTTTAAAATTAAAGTCAAGAGTTAATGTAAATAATTTGAAAAGTTAAGTTCAAACAAAAACTATATATATATATATATATATATCTTGAGAGATAGATGAAGAAACTTAAGAATACATTAACAAATAAAGGGCATAAATTAAGAATACATTATTAATGAGTGTGAGAATTAGCTAGCCAGCTAGCTAGTTCACGACATATTAACAAATTAATTAATTAAGTGCAGAAATTAAGAATAGAAATGAATCTAAAACAACAAATTAAAGCCTAGTTGTTATTGGACCAGAATTGTCCCTGAAGATATTTGACGACGTTGGCATCAACTCGGAATGCTTTCGTGAGAACATCAATCGAAATGGGAGGATTCGACCCGAATACTGCATTTGCTACAGTGATAACTCCTGGGTTCTGGCTGCTCAGACCTGCGAAGGCAACCGCGTTTGTCTTCCCTGTATTAAACTGAAAATGAATGAGTCCTTGTGGGAACACAAACACATCTCCCGGATACAACGTCTTGGTGAAGAGCTTGTTCTTCTGGTCGGGGTTTGCAGGATTGGAAGTCACGAACCCAACGTAAAAGTGCCTTCAACCACCACAAGAATCTCGGTTGCACGAGGGTGCGTGTGAGGGGGTTCAGCCCGTACGGTGCGTAGTCGATTCGCACTAAAGAGACGCCCAGAGTGTTGAGTCCTGGTAATTGATTAACGTTGACCTGAGTTACTTTTGACCCCACAGCGTTTGATGTATTTCCGGGCTTGTTGAGGCCCGCAAAGAAGAAATCGTCTGCAGTCACCATCTTTGGATCCTTGCATATCTTCCCGTTCACGAAAAACAGCAGCGTTGGAATCATTAACTGCTACGCAAAAGTCCTGAAGTGGACTAGGATCGGAGGCATGACAAAATGATGAAAGTAAAGCCAGAGAGATAGCAATAGTGGTAAGCAAAAGCATATTAATGAGCGCCATATTAATGAACGAATTTTTTTTTTTTTTATTTGATTGCTGTACTTCTAGTTAGAGGTGATGAGCTACAAAGCCGGTATAAGCCTATTTATACTTATAAATGAATGCCGAATCAGTCGACTGCTTTAAATAAGACTTGGCCCCGTTTGTTTTACGTGCGGCTAATCTCGAGCACCAAGTCTTCTTATATCAAGGATTGTTCTTTACCTGCTCTGACGACTTGTATATATTTTTCACTTCTCCACATATATAAAACTTACTTGACATTTTCGCCTCACAGAAACGGTCAATTAAACCTGCAGTTTTATTAATTTACTATCACCTTCTATCTGATTATTAAGAAACCATTATATAATTATTATATCAGTGGATCCATCGGATTTGTTTAAGAAATAATGCAAGGAACAAGACTAGTAATATACATAATTAGGTTTATTCTCTCTTGTGTTGATTTTTTATAGCTAATTCGGAAAGTCTATACTATAATTTTCAGGAAAAAGAACCATTCGATCATAATTAGAATATAATCTTAATATGAATAGTTAGAAAGCAATGACATAAGTTGTAAAACAAATTAAGCAACATAAAAAAAATGAGCCAAGTGTAGGGAGACTTTTCAACTTGTCTTGATGAAATAGTTATATAGTATATATATTTGTTGATAGTTGTGGAAATTGTCAACTTTATCGCATTGCATTGCCTATAAATAGGCACCATGGTTTACTTAAAGTTCATCACCTCTCTAGCACAATACATAGTAATTAATATACTAGCTCAAAAATGAAGATGGCTTTTCACTTGTTGTTTGTCTTTCTAATTTCTTCTTTGGCAACATTCTCATATGCCTCAGATCCCAGCCCTCTTCAAGATTTCTGCGTTGCTGTCAATGACTCCAAAGCACCTGGTAGCTACAACTTATATAAATGACTAATTAACTTTATCTCTTAACTTGTTTTTTTTTTTCTAATATATCTATTTATTGATGTACGTAGTTTTTGTGAACGGGAAGATCTGCAAAGAACCAAAGATGGTGACAGCCGATGATTTCTTCTTCGCCGGTCTAAACAAGCCCGGCAATACATCAAACCCTGACGGATCAAAAGTGACTCCCGTGAATGTGAACCAAATACCAGGGCTCAACACTCTGGGCGTCTCTTTAGTGAGAATAGACTACGCACCGTACGGGCTGAACCCCCCACACACACACGCACCCTCGTGCAACCGAGATTCTTGTGGTGGTTGAAGGCACTCTTTACGTTGGGTTCGTGACTTCCAATCCTGCAAACCCCGACCAGAAGAACAAGCTCTTCACCAAGACATTGTATCCCGGAGATGTGTTTGTGTTCCCAGAAGGACTCATTCATTTTCAATTCAACACCGGAAAGACCAACGCGGTAGCCTTCGCAGGTCTAAGCAGCCAAAATCCAGGAGTTATCACGATTGCAAAGGCTGTGTTTGGATCCGATCCACCTATTAATCCAGATGTTCTGACTAGGGCGTTCAAGGTTGAGAAAAACGTGATTGATTACCTTCAAGGCCAATTCTGGTCCGACAACAACTAATCACAACCTCCTTACTAGTTGCAATCACACAATATATAGTTATATATATACACTTCTAAATAAGTAATTTTTATACATGTCATTTACTTGTAGTTGAGGATTGGCCCCAGAATATACGTTTGTAATGCTTGTTTCTTTTTTGTGCGCGAACTCATATTAGTTTGCAGAACAATAAATGATTAAAATCGTAATTTTATTGAATAATTTGAATGTGCTTTTAATATTGATACCCTCCTCACCAACCAATACATTTACTTAATTTTTTCTATTACAAATTCATATGGGATAAATGAGACATATTCCATATCAATGAACTTGAGAAGTGAGACTTGGCTATCTCACGTCGGAATTATGATAATAAAGTTAGAACTGAATATCTCTAACTTATGAACTGTATTCAAGAGGTGGATCTCTCTGAAATTTGTATAAGTTAGTCCTTATAATTATACGCGTGTCAACATACAATGAAAACATCTTAGGGATGATGTGAACACAACTCTAAGCTGTGGGCTTGATGATGTCATTACGAAGAGAGCCACTTTTTGAGAGATGCAGTTGGCCTTCTCCTGCATCTTAGCCTTAAACTGCCATGGGAGGAGTCACTATCCTCCCCATGACGTCAGAGTGTACGGATCGGTTGTGTCAGGAAAAGTATTTCTCGACTAAATAGAAAAGTATAACTTGTTAAATAGAAAAGTATTACTTGATTAAATAGAAAAGTATTACTTGATTAAATAGAAAAGTATTACTTGTTAAATAGAAAAGTATAACTTGTTTAAATAGAAAAGTATAACTTGTTAAATAGAAAAGTATAACTTGTTAAATAGAAAAGTATAACTTGTTTAATAAAAAAATATTACTTGTTTAAATAGAAAAGTATAACTTGTTTAATAGAAAAGTATAACTTGTTAAATAGAAAAGTATAACTTGTTAAATAGAAAAGTATAACTTGTTTAATAGAAAAGTATTACTTGTTTAAATAGAAAAGTATAACTTGTTAAATAAAAAAGTATAACTTGTTAAATAGAAAAGTATAACTTGTTTAATAGAAAAGTATTACTTGATTAAATAGAAAAGTATTACTTGATTAAATAGAAAAGTATTACTTGTTAAATAGAAAAGTATAACTTGTTTAATAGAAAAGTATAACTTGTTTAAATAGAAAAGTATTACTTGATTAAATAGAAAAGTATAACTTGTTAAATAGAAAAGTATAACTTGTTAAATAGAAAAGTATAACTTGTGTAAATAGAAAAGTATTACTTGATTATATAGAAAAGTATAACTTGTTAAATAGAAAAGTATAACTTGATTAAATAGAAAAGTATAACTTGCTAAATAGAAAAGTATAACTTGTTTAATAGAAAAGTATAACTTGTTTAAATAGAAAAGTATTACTTGATTAAATAGAAAAGTATAACTTTTTTAAATAGAAAAGTATAACTTGTTAAATAGAAAGTATAACTTGTTTAAATAGAAAAAGTATATAACTTAAAAAAAATGAATTTTAGGACATATAGAATTAATTTCATTAAGTAAACACAAGAAAGTAAGTGGTTTGAATTGATCCCGCCTCTGGCGCCCAAGGTTTCGTGTTCGGTCTCCCATGGGAGCGAATAATTGCCTCATTTAATTGGGAGGCTTGGTGTTTATATATGAGTTGTTTGGTGGTTAGGTTCAGGATTGTCCGTGGCTCGCTAGGTTCGGTGGCCGCTCGGCCGCCCATCGGGCCCGGGTTCGAACCATAGCTAGCCCTTTTTTTCCTCAAAAATTCATGATTTATCAATGGTTTTAGCGACGACAATGATGGTCGCTAATAGCGAAGGCAATTTTTGGCCGCTATTAAAATCACTATTTTTCGACGGTTATAGCGATGAATATTTCTGGTCGCTAATAGCGATGTTTGCCTACCGTCGTTGATTGTCGACGTCTTTAGCAACGGTTTGGCGACGATTTTTCTGACCCGGGTCCGGACTCAGAAACCGTCGCTAAGTAGAGACGGTTATGTGCGGTCGATACTTAGCGACGGTTTCACAATAACCATCGCTAAAGTCTAGCGACCCTCGTTTTCCCGACGGTCATTAAACAGTCGATGAAACCGTCGCTACTATGTGTAGCGACGGTTATTTCGTCGCTAAAACCGTCGTTAAACACCGTCTTTTTTTTGTAGTGTAAACAACCCTTTTAAATCGGCTAATTATAACAAATTGTTAAAGTCCAAAAAAATTAGCCCAATTAGGATACCAAATTTGAAATCTCAAAAATTAAAGATACCAAAATTGAAATTCCACCAAAACATTCGCCCAATTAGGATACACGGATCCATTTTGCTCTGCATATTCCAATAAGTAAACTGATAATTAATACAATCTCTTAATTGATACATTGCATATCAATGGCATCACAAAATTAATTACTGTTATAAAATTAATCAATCAATCAAAGATGAGAAATGATTAATTCTTCTACTAATTAAAGACACATGAAGTAGCAAATTAATAGGTCAATCCACACAAAACCTTCAAATATGTTGAATTCTCATCAATCAACGGAAGCAACTTGAAGGCACTTTCGGCACGCCATCCTTCTTCTTTGGCTTTTCTAAAGTAGATATCCTGCAGTACCAATCGAATTCAAACCATCAAACAATATCCCAAAATAGATTAAAATAGTTCGAAATTGAACATAACATAATTTTTTTTTTTTACTTATTACAACATATGATATCAGTGTGGCACATGATTGCACAAAGCATGTTGATCCTAACTTCACTTGAATTAGGGAAAAACTACAGAACAAATTACCAGGTCGAATTAGGAAAAAAAATACAGAAAAAATTACCAGGTTTAGGTCCACTTGCCAGAAAAAATAACCAGAAAAAATACAGAAAAAACCACCAGATCTTGAAATATACACACACATATACAGAGTGTGCCTAGATCGACATCCCCCTACCCCCGTCGCGCTAACCCCCGCATCCCTAGACAGGCGGATCTGTATTTGGTTCATGAGTGACAGCGATGACGGATCTGATTTGAAATGGGCAGCCAAGAAATCGCGATTTCGGAAGCCAGAGAAATATGGTGAGAAAGAGGGACGAAGCGACTGGATTCAAAAACCACCGTCGCCGTCGTCGATTAAAAAAGGAGTGGTTGGGAGAGGAAAATGGAGTAGATTGGAAGAAGCGACTGGATTCTTGAGATAAGAAAAATTAGGGTCTGGTCAAATTGGGTTTTAGGCAAAGAATTTCGAGAGAACACCTTCAAGATCTCAAGAACGATTACGAGAGAACACCTTCAAAGAAAAAATTAGGGTTTAGTCGAATTGGGTTTTGGACCTTGAAAGGGCTGGATTTTAAAAAGAGAAAAAACTTGAGTTGAGAGAGAGAGAGTGAATTTGAAATGAGTGGAGGAGGTGGAGAGTGATGAATATGACCGGTTATTATTTGGGAGGAGAGAGAAATGTTAAAAAGCAATGGAGGGTATATGAGTCAATTTGATTATACTTTTGTAGTGGAGTTAAATAGGTAAAAGCAAATGTATTAATTTGTATGGAGACCTCAAATCTTGTAGTAGAGTGTAATAAACTCTTAATGCAAATGACATGAATGTGCAAATGGGTCCTTTTTAATTAGAGCAGCGTGAGATCATTTCATGATGAGATAGAACATAATTTGAAAATGACGATATAATATTTTACAAGATATGAATCTTAATGATCAAGTCTCATAAAAAATTTGCCAATCAAAATAAATAGAATTCTGTATGGACCATGTTGATGAAGTGTTGTTAAGGAACGTTGAATATATGAGTGAGTCTCATGTGCATCCAAATGCACCGTATACTCATAGTGCATATTAGAACCGTGCAACTTGTGATACTGAAAGATGCAATTTATTTATATTAAACTGTGTAATTATTTTTTCATTTTAATAATTGCACTGTTCGATATAAATAAATTGCATTTTTCAGTATAACAAAAAACATGATTTTAAAACGACTATTATGAATGAATCTGCCAAGACCCAAGACAAATATATATACGCGGCTACGCCTCTAGAAACGTTGAATATTCTATTTATTCAGCTTATTATCGTGATTGCTTTGAGGCCAATGAGTCAGCTGACTCGGGCCTCAAAAAATAAGTAAATATTAGGGCCCATATATTTTAATATAAAATTAATATATACCTAAATATATTTTGCATAATTTAAAGACGCTGTTTGATTTTGACCTCGTGGGTTTCTACCATGTTTTTTTTGGCCAATTGCAGAATTTTCTCTTTTATTTTAAGGAGTATTTTATTTATTTTCTAAAATTAGTATGAGTATTCCACAATTTGAATAAGCCTTGTAAATACATAACACATCCCAGTATTATTATAAATAAGTAATTTATGAATACAAAATATAATTAATTCGAATGATAATGACTGAAATGCCCATATCATAATAATTATTGATGGATAATTAAATCTATTTTCTAACATTATATATATCACAATATTATCTATAAAAATAATTTATACTGAATGGTTATAATTTTTAAAAGCAAATAATTGAAGGATGTATAATATAAGACAAAAACTCGTATGAGACGGTCTCATGTATGAGACAAAGTACAACATAGCACGATTAACAACCACCCCTCTCAAAGTGTTAAAACGTCAATATCCAAATTACACTCCGTCTCACCGTGAGACAGTCTCACGCAAGAATGGATGGACCTGGAAACTTGAAGCGGACGGCGTCTACTCAACAAAATCAGGTTACCTAGAGATGCTCATAAGAGGAAGAGGAAGAATGCAAATGGAACCAGTTTGGAAAGCACTAATTGGAAGGCAGCAACACTAGGAAAATGTAAGATCCTGGCGTGGAAAATCTTCAACGATCGTGTGGCGACTAAAGTCAATTTGATGAGGAGAGGAGTGGATCTAGGGAATTCTCTATGCCCCCTTTGTTTTCAGCATGATGAATCAACATCTCATCTTTTCTCAAACATGGAGGCAAATATGGAAGAATGTTTCGAGCCCTGTTGTTTCAGATCTTGGAAATGGTTAAAGACAAGAGGTAATGACAGTTTTTGTTATAGTTTCATCGATTGGCAGAGCAACCCGAATTCGTGTTTTGAGTCGTATTGTTAGTTCGATTGATAGTAGTACAGTGAGTGTTATTTTGAATATGTACTTTGGCATTTGTTTACTTTGTATTCTTTGTTGTAAGAGATGAGTACCTCTTGTACTCCATTTTATTAATAAATTTACTTGTTCAAAAAAATATATATATATTGAAATGACATCATCTTTCGGGGAAAAAATAAACAGTCCGTCTAGCTCCCGATTTGAAAAAATTCAACGGAAATTCAAACTACTTTCGAAAACCGTTGGAACTACCATTTGAAAAAAATTGGGATTGTTTACTTAATTCCAACATCGCTAGACCAATGGAATAGGGAACCAAATGAAATGATTTTTTTTTTATCTGATTCCAACAAACTTTTCAAATGCACGAGATCGTTGGATGGTTTCCCCAATCAAATTATTTTATAAAAAAATTAGTAAGTTTTGTGAGGGACGGTTTCATGGTGAAACGGATTATATTTTGGGAATGACACTTTAACACTTTATAAGCGGAATGCATATTTTTAGATATCCTTCTTATATATCCAAAAAAACTTAGAATGGCTCAATTTAACCTTTCAGGTTGATTTGTTTCTATGATGGCTGATGGGGTCCGATTGTTCCTTGGAAGGTAAGAATGTAAATAATCTTAAAAGTTTACTTCAAATAAAAACTATAGATTGATAGATCAAGAATGAGGCAACTTAAGAATACATAATTGAGTGTGAGAACTAGCTAGCTACCTTATTTTTTTATATATATCAAGTTATGTGCAGAAATGAAGAAGCTAGGTAGAAACGAGTCCAAATGAAAGCCTAGTTGTTATTGGACCAGAACTGTCCCTGAAGATATTTAACGACGTTGGCATCAACTCTGAATGCTTTTGTCAGAACGTCAATCGAAATGGAAGGTTCCGATCCGAACACCGCATTTGCTAAATACTCACTGCAATATACAAAACAAAATAAATTAAAAGAATGAAATCACAGGGCGTGAATATGGTACGTGCTAGACGAAACAAAAAATAAATTAGAAGAATGGGCGTGAATACGATATATGCTAGATGAGGTTGCGGATATGTATCTTTATAAATAAAGATCCTTAAAAATTTACTCTAATTTAGGCGTGAGTATGTATCATTATAAATAAGTATTTTTAAAAAAATATTTTAATTAAATATATATAAATATATAGATAGATAGATAGATAGATAGATAGATAGATAGGTAGATAGATGAAGAAACTGAAGAATACATTATTAATGAGTGTGAGAACTAGGTAGCTAGTTCACGACTGATTTTTCATACATATCCCGGTAACAAATAAAGGGCAGAAATTAAGAATACATTATTGAGTGTGAGAATTAGCTAGCTAGCTAGTTCACGACTTATTAACAAATTAATTATATAAGTGCAGAAATTAAGAATAGAAATGAATCTAAAACAACAAATTAAAGCCTAGTTGTTATTGGACCAGAATTGTCCCTGAAGATATTTGACGACGTTGGCATCAACTCGGAATGCTTTCGTGAGAACATCAATCGAAATGGGAGGATCCGACCCGAATACTGCATTTGCTACAGTGATAACTCCTGGGTTCTGGCTGCTCAGACCTGCGAAGGCAACCGCGTTTGTCTTCCCTGTATTAAACTGAAAATGAATGAGTCCTTGTGGGAACACAAACACATCTCCCGGATACAACGTCTTGGTGAAGAGCTTGTTCTTCTGGTCGGGGTTTGCAGGATTGGAAGTCACGAACCCAACGTAAAGAGTGCCTTCAACCACCACAAGAATCTCGGTTGCGCCATATTATATATATTAATCTTCGATTGCTCTACTTAAGATATTCTAGTTCGAGGTGATGAGTTGCAAAGCAGGTATATGCATGCCTATTTATACTTACAAATGAATGCCGAATCTGCAGTCGATTGCTTTAATATTAATTATAAGACTTGGCCCGTTTCTTTAATCTCGACCACCAAGTCTTAATTATCTCAAGAATTCTTCTCCTCCGCATGCATACATAAAACTTGACATTTTCATCTCACACAAACGGTCAATTCAAACTGCAGTTTATTAATTTACTACTCATTATTATATACTAATACGAAACCATTAATTATAATTATATCAGTGGATCCATGGGGCCGGGTTGTTTAACAAATAATATATTAAGGAAACAAGACTAGTAATTGCAAACAACAAGTACTCTTTCTCAAGCTTATCAGGTAACTTTCTCATTGACAAGGTCAGAGCTAGTATATATTAAAAAATTCTAATAAGTTTTTTTCTCTACCTATAGCTCTTAATATATATTTTATGTGACAAATTAATTCATGTATAAGGCAATCCCCAACTTTGATTACTTCATGCATTTATTTTGATGCATCAATTTATGTATTAAAATTCCAGTTAATCTCCTCGTGAACATCTTGTTCGTATCCAAAATAAAGCCGTCAAAAATCTGTTTTTTTCTATATTTATTTTTAATGAAATATATACAAATACAGGGGGAAATGTTTTTTTAGGACTAATTTTACGGACTTGGAAATGTAGGACACTATGTTTTAAAATGGGATAATTGCTCTTAGATACAATTTTTGAGACCCCATTATCTATAGGTACAACTGAATTTATTTATTACTAATATATACAATTCTCATTGTGGTATATCCATTTTAACCTTTGTAACCCCTATTCATTTCATCTATTTTTATGGAAATTCTTTAAATTGTTTAAGATTTTCCATCCCTTCCAAAAAAAAAAAATTATATATATATATATATCATCCCTTTTCTCAAGAAATTATTTCAGTTATTGAGAAGTTCAGCGATTTCAATTATTGAAATTCTTTTCATCGATGATCATATCATTTTTAGTGTGCAAAATATTTAATATTTTGTGCATAATATTTATTTTTGTACATGTGAAAAAAAAATTATATTACGTGCAATTATTTATTACATGTGAAAAATATTTAGTTTTGTATGTATTTATTTTGTACATATTCACAATCCGTATGTGCAAAATAATATTGCACATATAAAGAAATTTCAGCGCTAATTTTATTTTAAATAGAACAATTCAAGATATTTATTTTATTTTTATATATTTTTAGTATTTTTATGAGCAAAATATTTAATATTGTGTGCAAGATTTTTAGTTTTGCGCATGTGCAAACATATTTATACAGTGTGCAATTTTTTATTTTTTACTTGTGAAAAATATTTAGTTTTGTGTGCAATTTTTTTTGCACATATTCACAATCAATGTGTGCAAAATAATATTGCACATATAAAGAAATTTCAGCTTCAATTTTGTTTTGTATAGCACAATTTAAAAGATTTATTTTATTTGTAAATGTGTTTAGTATTTTTTATGTGCAAAATATTTAATATTGTGTGCAAAATTTTTAGTTTGCACATGTGCAAAAATATTTATATTATATGCAATTTACTTTTTAGTTGTGAAAAATATTTAGTTTTTTGTGCAATCTTTTTTGCACATATTCACAATCCGTATGTGCAAAATAATATTGAATAAAATACTTTTTGGATATTTATTTTATTTGTAAATGTTTTTAATATTTTTATATGAAAGCTTAATTTTGACAATGAAAATTGTACTGTATATTCTCATGTGCAATTATAAAAGGATAAATTGGATTAACGGGCCGTGGGGATAAATAGATCGAATATTCTTATTTATAAAATTTATATTTGAATTTCAATTCACAATTTTTTTAAACTATGTGTTTTATCCCTCCACAAAGTTTAATTAAATTTTGAATATGATGAAATTGTTAAATGTGTATCAAATTGCGTACAATGATAAAAAGTAGGTATGAAGAAAATGGTCAATTTGCAAATATTAAAATTTTCATATGCAATGAGAGGAGAGATGGGAGAAATATTCTTGATGAATAATTTTTTGTGCTAAGAGAGATGGTTATTGGTTGGGGCATAATATTAGGGGGGTGAGTTCCAAAATTTGAGGAAAATATCATTTTGTAGTTAATAGTAATGAAATAAATGGCTTGTAGTTAATAATAAAAAAGTGATTCTATTTTGTATCTTAGAGTGAGACCCCTTTTTAAAATCTATAAATGTAGGACATTAATCGAGCCGAATAAGCCCAAATCGGGTTGAAATATCACGTGAGATTTGGGCTTATTGGGGCTCGATTGTCCTACATTAAAAAAGATTTTAAAACATATTGTCCTATAATTATAAATTTTAAAACATATGGTCCTATATTTAAAAATTTTAAAACATATTGTCTTACATTTCCATGTCCGTATAATCAGAGACGGAACGACGTTCCCTGTGGGGGGGCACGTGCCCCCACAAATGTTTTGATTTCAACTAATATATCTATATTATATGGTATATTATACAGTACATGTATGTGTCAAAGTGGTTGTGTAGTGTAGGAATGTGGATAAGGACTGGGGTTCAAATCCTTGTCATCCCAATTTTGTTTTATTTTTCTTATAAAGTTTAATTATTTTATGCTTACCCAATTTTATTTTATGTTTAAGTTTGCAATAATTGTGATGTTGTTTTTTTTTTATTTATATATTTTGTAATTCCAACACATTTCCACTACTCAACAACCACAAATCTATTAATTAAGGACACTTGCATGAGACGGTTTCATGGTGAGGCATGACATAATTTGAGCATTGACGTTTTAACATTTTGGAAAAGTGGGTGTCGGTTTGTGCTAATTTCTACCCATCTCACGTATGAGACCGTCTCATACGAATTTTATCATTAATTAACCGCCTTCTTCATTTTTTGTTGTATTCTTAATATTTTTTTTTATATTTTTTGTGCCCCCGCTATTGAAAACTTATGGGTCCGTCCCTGCGTATAATTATTGTCCTTTAAACACAATCCCCCTAAGTTACTGTCCTAAAGAAATAATCATTCCCAACAAATATATGCAAGAAATTATTTTCATACTTCATGCAAATTAAACTTTCAAACAAGATTCGGTCGTAATGCTACAAATGGCTTAATAAACATAGGGCCATGCACAGTAGTTATTACCAATCATTTATAGCAGTAAGTTCTAAAAGATATGAAAAACTCGCTTCTCTTTTGTGCCAATAGTAAGAGTACCAAGTCTTATCTCTTATGAATTGTTCTTCACCTGCTCTTCACTTCTCCCCGCACTTAAAAATTGACATTTTCAACTCACAGAAATAGTCAATTAAGAAGTTGTTTTTATTAATTTACTATCATTTGTCTTCTGATTAATTATTATGAAACCATATTAATTAATTATTATATCAGTGATCGATCAATAGAGGTTGTTTATGAAGTATTAATTGCGCAAGAAAACAAGGCGTTCAAAACACTAAGTACTCTTTTAGAATCTTTTATGATCCATGCGTTCTCTATCACAAGATCAGAGTGTTAATATTCCTATGTATTTCACATAATGTTTTCTCCACATATATATTTTATGTAAATAAAATTCCAATCCTTATGAATGATACCGACGTCTTTTTTTTACAACAGTTAACTAAATGATAGCAAAACAAGGACAATATATATGTTACGAGCGCTCGCAATTATAGGGAGTTGGAATCACAAATGGTTACATAACTTTGACCACGAATATAATCAATCACATAACATTTTTTGTTGTCGACTTAGTATTTTGAATTTTCCAGCGGACTTTGAACTTAACTTGGACATTGGCAAAGATATTGGGACTAAATACACAACAAAGAAGTTATGGGACTGAATCTATATATTTGATGCCACAAATATGGGACCATTGGTGATTTAAACTCCAATTATAGGCCCACAACTCTAAAAATTTGACAAGTTTAATTTTACGATGTTATTGGCCCCGAAACACCTCAATTCGGGCTAAATGTCACGTGTGGGCCAAATATCGCGATAATAGTGAGGAAAGGAATTTGTTGAGGTTTTGATTTTAATTCCAAAGTGTATTGACCAATTCTGCCGTATCTTATTTTGGTCTTGTTTTTAATTTTTTTTTTAATTTAAATTTGTATAAATTCCAGCTGTGTAAAAAAAAAATTGAATTTACACGTGGCAGAGTGATGTGGCCGCCCAGTCAGCACATTCATCGGAAATCCCCAGCAAAACGACGTCGTTTTTAGATTTTGGCCAATTTGGGACTAAAATTGGACATTATCAAAGTTATTAGGACTAAATCGACGAAAAAAATACTTATTGGACTAAATCTATTTGAGACCTAAGTTATGGGACCATTTGTGATTCAAACTCGATAGATATTCTTCATATCAGTAAAGAAGAGTTTTTATATTAAACCGAGTACATGGTTACTCCAATCTTTACAACATCTGATTGACTAATTCCATGACTATATATGTCAATCAACGTAATTTATAATGTCCACTCAAATGCGGCTTGGCGAGGGTAAGAGAAAACTTACAGCGGGATCGTCCGTTAAGCTTGAGTGATTTGACGCGGTACCATCACTACGTCCAATAAGATGATGAGGATGAGTTATTTATGCAGCTAGAGTATATCGATGTATGTTTTCTTTTATAGTTTATCATTATTTCTTGACAAGAGCGCAAGAACCGAAAGTGTCCGCAGTAAGGAGTTCATTCAACTCCGGTCCTCCATATCTACTTTCACCTTCCATATATTTTCCCTTTAAAAGGACGATACTCTCCACAATGTTCAAAATTTAAAAAAAAACTTCGGCCTTTTTTAGAACTTCCTCCTCCATCAAAACAATAACAATATTGTGTTGTCTTGTCACTTCATGTACCTAACTTATTAAATATTTCTGAGTATTGTGTAGGGTGTTAATGGCAAATCGTATTTTTTTATCTATGATAGTTTCATTGCAAAAGCGACATTTCAACTCGATTGTCGAGAATGTGAGTGTTGTTCTCCATATTTTTCTCTTGACTAACTATGCTCTTTTTGTTTTGTCAACACTATTGTTTCCTAATACAACAATAGACTTCACTGAGGGGATAAACGTAGAATTCTCATCAAAAATAATATTTTTGCTACGTATGAGTTTACTTTATGATGAAGACTAGATTATATACCTCTTAACAGCGATCCCATAGCCCATAAAACCTCTCTTCTTTGCCCTTGACTCCAATTTACCTCCCGTTTACATGATAATAAACAGCACACCGAAAAGCTCTCAAATTAGAGTACTATGCATACTTATCAGACCACACTTCTTAGGGTGTTTTGAGGTTTATACCTGTGTGAGGTCCATAGTTTATTAGGTAACATGTTGTCTTTGACCTTACGCCCAAAAAAAATCTTCGAGCTAATCCAGCATTAGAGAGCATACATTGAATTCTCTCCAGAAGTGTTTGATTCATGCGTTCTGCTACACCATTCCATTGTGGTGTATCTCGCACTATATGATGTCTTGTGATCCCTTTATTCTTGTAGAACTTCGGTAAAATGAACAATGTAATTATAGACTATTATCGATTCATGACCTTTTGATTTTCTTCTCATGTTTGGATTTCCACCAACGTCTTCCATTGCTTGAAACTCTTGAAAACTTCACTTTTATGCTTCGTCATAATCATCCAAGTCATTCTTGAGTAGCCATCAATCATAAACACGAGGTAACTATGGCCTCCTAGAGATTCTACAAGAGAAGGACCCCAACAACCAGAATAGATGTAATCACTCTTTTATTCGATTAATTACCTTGGAAAACCTGTTGCGATGAAACTTCCCAAAAAACACAATGCTCAGAGAATCAAAGATCTGCGACCTTGTGGCCACCAGGAAAATCCCCCTTTGACAAAATTTGCATCCCTTTTCACCCATGTGACCAAGTCTCATGTCTCATAACTTAGTCAAGTCGTCTTTGTAAACTTCCGATAGCATTCTACCTTGTAGAAAATACAATGTTCCTAACTTCACACCTTTCACAACCACGATGGAACATTTGTAGACATACATAACTACACCTTCAATGTGAAAAATTTACCGGCAGGTCTCCGTAATAGAATCGAGCCTAATCCCACCACCTTGCAAATGGAATTGTTGGCCATAAAAATATTTTCTCCATCCACATGTTCGTAAGTTGTAAATCACTCTCTGCCTGAACATATATGGCAAGATGCCCCATAATCGAGGACCCACACATCAATATGTCTTTGCCCATCAGCAATTAGGGTTATATCCTCCTTGGAGTTGGTGTCATCTCGGAGCTGGTGTCATCTCCTTTAATGACAAATGGCGAGACTTTTTTTTTTCCTATTTTTTTTTTCTTCTTCTTGAGACGGTCATTTTTCCAATGACTGAGTCTTTCAAGTAATTCTGAGATATCGTCTAATTTAGGGCCCTCAGACCCAGCCTTCTTGAATTTATTATTCCCTATTTTTTCAGGTCCCTTGCTCCTTTAGCAACTAATTAATTCAAACACGATTATATAAACTTCCACCACTCGCCTTATTTCTGCAGCTCTCTAGTATCCAGAGATAATCTAATTTATTCTAGAGGCACATTTTCTTCCCCAACAATGAAAGACAACACAATGTTCACATATGACAAAGGTGGATAAACAAATGTAATTAAAGCATCATCCTCATCATCAACTTTAACATCAATTTTATGCAATTCTAGTAGAATTGTATTAATAAATTGATTTTAGATGTTCTGAAGTGATTGAACTTCATGAATAAGCAAAGCCCGAGCAGTGTTGCTTCAACATCAACATATTGGTTAACGACTCCGTCATATCTGAGAATGTCGACTTCAACCATAGACCAGCAGTAGTTCCCTCTTGAGCGACTTTGGTAATGATATCGCCTGCGAGACACGTCATGATTGATGAGTGTGCCTTCTTCTCCAGTTTGGTCATCTCAGCATCTTCCAAATCCGCCGTCTTTTACAACAAAGGTGCCTACAATCCTTGTTTACATCCACTTTCAATAGGCGGATTTAAGTCAAGAGTTAATGTAAATAATTTGAAAAGTTAAGTTCAAATATATATATATATATATATATATATATATATATATATATATTGAGAGATAGATGAAGAAACTTAAGAATACATTAACAAATAAAGGGCAGAAATTAAGAATACATTATTAATGAGTGTGAGAATTAGCTAGCTAGCTAGTTCACGACTTATTAACAAATTAATTAATTAAGTGCAGAAATTAAGAATAGAAATGAATCTAAAACAACAAATTATAAAGCCTAGTTGTTATTGGACCAGAATTTGTATAAATTCCAGCTGTGTAAAAAAAAATTTGAATTTACACGTGGCAGAGTGGTGTGGCCGCCCAGTCAACACATTCATCAGAAATCCCCAGCAAAACGACATCGTTTTTAGATTTTGGCAAATTTGGGACTAAAATTGGACATTATCAAAGTTATTAGGACTAAAGTTATTATCAAATGTTGCGTGGGGTTAAGACATACGCAAAGCTTGGACCAAAGAAATTCAAAAGTCGGTCGAGGTAGACTCTTGATAAAGATATCCGCCAACTGAAGATGAGAGGGAACAAACTGTGTGGAAATCTTCCCTGAAGATACCAACTCCCGAACGAAGTGGTAGTCCAAATCAATGTGCTAAGCTCGTTCATGAGCTACTGGATTCTGACTCAAAAATATGGGACTCTTGTTATCACAAAGAAGGATCGGGCGTGGAGACTCTGTGATCCGGAGCTCACTGTGAAGATTTATGAGCCAAACAAGTTCTGCTGCTGCATTTGCCATAGCCCGGTACTCAGACTCACAACTAGAGCAGGCCACTGTGGATTGCTTCTCTGCACTCCAAGAAACAAGATTCCCACCATGAAATATCGAATAACCATAAGTAGAACGACGTGTCTCGATGCAACGGGCCTAGTCAGCTTCAGAATAACCAATAATTGAAGAGTCAGGGTGCTTGGTGAACGAGACACCAAAATGCACTGTACCCTTAACATAGCGCAGAATCCGCTTGACATCGTTAAAGTGATTTCATCAGTGGGAGAGTGAAGGAACTGGCTGACAACATTAACTGCATAAGATAGATCCGGACGATTGATAGTCAAATATTGGAGAGCCCTAACCAATGAACGATATAACGTGGGATCACTGAATGGAGAACCATCGCTAACCAAAATCTGCCCAGCCGCCAATGGAGTGGCAATTGGTTTGGAAGATCCACCATATTTGTCTGATCAAGAATATCATGGGCATACTTAGTCTATCCAACAAACATGCAATCGGGCGCGTAAGAGACTTCGAGACCAAGAAAATAATTAAGGCGACCCAGATCATTAATATTGTATTTCTTGTGTGTGCGAGCAATGAAATCCTTCAATAAATGCACTAGCATTCCTTGTAACAATGATATCGTCAACGTACAACAGAAGATAAATGACAAACGTACCTCGGAGAGAATGTAAAATACTGGCGAGTTAGAGCGACTCTAGAAAAAGCCCTAACTCAAGATAAATGTGCTGAAATGTTGAAACCCGGCCAGGGGGAGCCTGTTTGAGGCCGTAAAGTGTCTTCTTGAGGCGACAAACATGATTGGGATACCGAGAATCAACAATTTCCGGAGGCTGAGCATGAAAACTGGCCTATCAAGAATCCCATTGAGAAAGGCATTATTGACATCAAGCTGATGCAAAGACCACTGATACTGAATAGCAAGAGCTGGAACAACTTGAAATGTGGCGGCTTTGACAACTAGACTAAATGTATGATGAAAATCTACACCCGGAACTTGATTAAATCCCTGAGCAACAAGACAGGCCTTATGACATTCAAATGGAACCATCTGCATGATACTTGGAGCGAAAAACCCAATTCAAACCAACAATGTTAGTACCCAAAGGACGAGGCACTAAATCTCATGTCTGATTATCACGAAGGGCATCCATCTCTTCTTGGATTGCAGCCAACCATTCCGGAGACTTAATAGCAGATTTAAAGCCTCGAGGCTCAGGATTAGCAACAAGAGCCGACAGTAGGGCGGAGGTTGAAAGGTCAACTAGATAGAGGGCTTAAAATCCCCCCGAGCATGAGTCACCATGGGATGCATTGGCGTTGGCGGAGGGGCGTATGAGCCGCCAGTCGAAAAGGGGCACCACGGGCAAGTGCTAAGTCGGGTGTCAAGGGGCGGGGTCGGCAGAGAGCGGCGAGAGGGCTCTCGGCCCTAGCGCATTGGTAGTGTTGGGTCACGGGTCGCCAAAGATTGTTCGAGAGAAGCCGATGCATGGCGAGATCGGGCGCCAAAAGCGAACTGCATGGCACGGACCACATTTGACATAGGTGGCAAGGAGGGGCTGCACTGGGCGTAGACGGGACAACCACACCATCCAAGAAACTCGAGATATCCAAGTCCGAAGTAGATGAAGAGGACGGAGCTCGAGAAAATGGAAAGCAAGACTCGTCAAATTGAGCATGACGAGTTGTACACACCCGAGAGGATTTCGGATCAAGGCAATGAAACTCTTTATGTAAACTGTTGTAACCAATAAAATGCAAGTTCGACTACGTGGTGCAAGTTTGTGCTCAGCATAATCCTGCCAGAATAGATAAACATGACATCCAAATGGCTTGAAATTGGAATAATTAGGAACGGACCTAAATAGCAACTCAAATGGTAACTTCACATGCAAAACAAACAATGGTAGCCGATTTATAACATACATAAATAAGCGAAAGCATCAAACCACAAAGAAGTCGGAGCATGTGCATGTAATATCATAGAGAGGCCCATTTCAGAGATATGACGCCACTTACGCTCAGCACGGCCATTCTGCTGAGGAGTATACGGATAAGATAGACGATGAAAACTTCCATGCAAGGAAATGAATAGACGAACCCGAGAGTTAACAAATTTAATACCACCATCACTCTGGAAGACTTTAATCGAACTAGAAAACCGATTCTCGACAAAAAGCATGAAAGTGCACCAATATATCATAAAATTGATTTTCGACGCATAGGGTAGATCCATGAAAAACAAGAAAAGTCATCGGAAAAGTAACATAATACTAAAAAAAAAGCAATCGAAGTAATAACAAGATTTGGACTCCATAAATCACAATGAATCAAGTTAAGCACAATGTGAGCATGTTTTTTCATTCAAATCAAAAGAGAATCTCTTAATCTTAGCCAACTTACAAGAGGAACAAACAAGTAGGGTTCATTAATAAGGACGAATCGTTTATTAGGTAACATGTTGTGTTGACCGTCGCCCAAAAATCTTGAGCTAATCAAGCATTAGAGAGCATACATTGAATTCTCCACAGAAGTGTCTGATTAATGCGTTCTGCTACACCATTCTATTGTGGTGTATCTCGCACTATATGATGTCTTGTGATCCCTTTATTCTTTCAGAACTCGTCGAAATCGTAACAATGTAATTATAGATAATTATCGGTTCATGCCTTTTGATTTTCTTCCCATGTTTGGATTTCCACCGTCTTCCATTGCTTGAAACTCTTGAAAACTTCACTTTTATGCTTCGTCATAATCATCCAAGTCATTCTTGAGTAGTCATCAATCATAAACACGAGGTATCTATGGCCTACTAGAGATTCTAAAGGAGAAGGACCCCAATAATCAGAATAGATGTAATCAAGTGTCTTTTATTCGATGAATTACCTTGGAAAACTTGTTGCGATGAAACTTCCCAAAAAACACAATGCTCGAGAGAATCCTAGATTTGCGACCTTTTGGTCACCAAGAAAATCCCCTTTTGACAAAATTTGCAACCCTTTTCACCCGTGTGACCAAGTCTCATGTCTCATAACTTAGTCAAGTTGTCTTTGTGAACTTCCGATAGCATTCTACCTTGTAGAAAGTACAATGTTCTAACTTCACACCTTTTAGAACCACGTTGGAACATTTGTAGACATACATAACTCCACCTTCAATGAGAGAAATTTACCGGTGGTCTCCGTAATGTAATCGAGCCCATTCCCACCACCTTTCAAACGGAATTGTTGGTCATAAAAATATTTTCTCCATCCACATGCTCGTAAGTTGTAAATCACTCTCTGAACGAACATATATGGTAAGATGCCCCGAGAATCGAGGACCCACACATCAATTATGATGTCTTTGCTCATCGGCCAATAAGGGTTATATCCTTCTTAGAGTTGGTGTCATCTCCTTTAGTAAAAGCCAGTTAAAGATCACCTTTGTTTTTCCTATTTCTTCTTCCTAAGACGGTCATTTTTCCAATGACCGACTCTTTCATATAATTCTGAGATATCGTCTAGTTTAGGGCCCTCGGACCCGGCCTTCTTGAATTTCTTATTCCCTATTTTTTCGGTCCCTTGCTCCCACCAAAGAACTAATTCAAAGAACTTGATTATATAAACTTCCACCACTCATTTTATTTTCGCAAACTCTCTAGTATCAGAGATGATCTAATTTATTCTAGAGGCACATTTTCTTTCCCAACAATGAAAGACAACACAATGTCCTCCTTTGGATTATCTTCTCATCCTCATCATCACCTTTACCATCAATATTACGCAATTCTAGTAGAATTGTATTAATAAATTGATTTAGATGTTTCTGAAGTGGTGAACTTCATGACCACATAAAACCGAAGGACATTGCTTTTCGACATTAACTTATTGGTTAACTCGAGTCATATATCTGATTGTCGAACTTCAACCATAGACCGACCCGCAGTTCCCACCGCGACGACTTTGGTAATGACACTATGCCAAAACCGGATTTCCCCATTGTCATATGACTTTGGTAATGACTTTGACAACGGGTAATCCCATTGTAAATAATTGTTTTCCCCGTTGTGGATCTTTGGGGTTGTCGAGGTCCGGACATATGACGACAGGTAATCCCCGTTGTCGTGAGGTGTTTATCACTGATGGCATTTACCCGTTGTGTTAACTCTTCGTAGCCCATTGTCGTAGGTGTTTATCATTTACGACATTTACCCGTTAATGTTAACTCTTCGTGAACCGTTGTCGTAGGTGTTTATTACAAGCGGCTTTTACCCGTTAATGTTAACTCATAACGACCCGTTGTTGTAGGTGCTTATTACAACAACTTTTACCCGTTTGTGTTAACCCATACTACTTTGTTGTTGTAGGTATTTATTACAACGATTTTTTTACCCGTTGTGTTAACTTTCATATTAACCCGTTGTCGTGAGTGCTTATTACAACGATTTTTACCCGTTGTTAAATGCTTATTTGACCCGTTGTTAAAGTTATCTCGACAACGGTTCTTCCCCATTGTTAATACTATTTTTGAACCTTGTTGTTTTATGTTTTCTATTGTTTGAGAATATGAATATAATACACATTTTTTCTTGAATGAAACAAATACTAAGAACCAATAGACTTCAGACAATTAAGTAATCAATTCATACATTGTTCAAAATAAGTAATAAAAATGTAAATCCAACTTTAGATAAGAACTTGTTCAAAATCACAAAAACAAAATGTTAGATATCATCTTGAGACCACCTCTCTTGATCAACAATGTAATTTGATAGACATTCGCCCACTCCTTCCGCATTTCATCAATTTTTTTTTGAGTAAATATTTTTGTGAGAACTGTGAAAATACTGGACAAAAAAACATAAATAAGACCACATCAACTAAGAATACACCACATAATTAACACAAATTATTCTTACCACAACTTGCATCGAACCGTGTTCACATCTCCATGAAATTGAATATCTCTTTCATGTAGCGTAGTACATAAAAACCACATTGTTTTCCATCGGGTTGTTTAGGTGCCTAGGTTAGATTAAAAAAATTAAAAACTAATTCATATTTATGTGAATACTCAAAATAAATGTAAATTTATGTACCTTGATTATATTTCATGCAATATTTTTCTTCACTCTCTTACTCGAGACCTCCTAACTAAAGATTCTTAAAGCCCTACAACAAAGAGATTAACCGGATAAACAACACAATTCACAAAAAATCACCATTGAACAACCGATTGATAACTAACTTACTACATTAATATGAAAAAGAATAAACTTACATGTCAACAACATTTTTCCATTCGGGATCAATGCGAGAATCTGAGAGGATCAATCAAAGAACTCTCTTCCTGTGTGTGGGTTGATAATCGTTAAAATCAATGCTCACTATGTACGGACATAATAAAACATATAACTATATTAATCACTTTTAGAGTAAAAGTACATTGAAAAGAATTTGTAAATCATATTACTCACCCGATATTGCACGGCACTACTACTAGTTGATTAGTAGTTGCACTTTTAACCAAACTTTTTTGCAAGCTCACATGACCTTTAACAATGCACCTGGACAAATTTCCATATGCGGGAAAATCATTAATCGTCCATAGCGAAACGACCCCTAAGTCGAAACCCCAAGTTTTTTCATCTCTATATGCATCATATGCATCAATGTCCTCCCATAAATTTTTCAAGTCTTAAAATCAATCATAGGTTGCAAGTAAACATCAATGTCATTCACGATTGCTTAGGACCGCAATCAACAAGGTGAAAGCATCATAAATTTCCTCTTCATACACAACCACGGAGGAAGATTGTATGTGACCAATATAACTGGCCAACAACTATATGCAGAACTCATGTTACTATGAGGATTGATCCCATCTGCAGACAATGGTAATCGAAGATTTCTAGACTCCAAGGCAAAATCTGGCCACATATGATCCCCTACCTTCCAAGGCGCGGGAATCCCGAGGATGACGATATACTAAATCACACACTCTTTTATCAGCATGCCAAGTTAGTTGTTGAGACACTTCTTTGTTTTGGAACATTCTTCGAAATCTAGGAATAGGTGGAAAGTACTACAATACCTTCGCCGAAACCTTGTCAATTATCTTAGAATTCTTTCCTACCTTCCACCTTGATGCCCCACAAGTAGGACAAATTGTATGGTGTTTGAACTCCTTCCAGTATAGGAGACAATCGTTGGGGCATGCGTGAATTTTCTTATATTCCATTCCCAATGTTGACAAACTGTTATTTGCTTCACGCGTAGTTGAAGGTAACTCATTGCTATCTGGGAGCATATCTTTAAGTAACACAAGTAGGTCAACCATACTTCTTTGACTCCAACTATATTTCGCCTTCAAATTGTAAAGTTTTACAATTGCGGACAATTTTGTGAATTTGGTACATCCAGAATATAATGGCTTCTCTGCATCCTCAAGTAGCTCTATGAATTTATTTGGACTTTTAGAATTTTCGTATGCAGCACGCACCATATCATCTAAGGGTTCCCGTGGAAAACAATTAAGATTATCTTCCCCTTCTTGATCATTATCATGTAGTGAAGACCTATTTGTAGATCTCTCTCCATGCAACACCCATGTATGATATGTTTTATCCATACCATTACAAATCAAGTGTGCCCTTATGCGATCAACTGTATTCTTCCTTAAATTTCCACATAACACGCAAGGGCAGGGCATTTGATTCGAATTAGTCACATTTTGTTTCGCAAATTCCAGAAATGACTCTACTCCAAACTCATACTCACGTGACAACCTATCCTTCCACATCCATTCTTTGTCCATTTTGTATTTACCCTAATTTGAAATATAGCATGTTATAGTAATGTTTATCCTAAAAATGTTTAAGTCATTAATTGTTATGCATAATATTATATTTACAACATAGGCTTAGGCTAGTTAATGTTATACACAATATTATATTGACGAGGTTAATTATTACGTATGTAATACAAATAAACTTAGGCAAGTTAAGTATCGAATCAAATAATTGAAGTTTCATATTAACAAATCAAATTATTGAATAAGTGGGTTGATTGTTTTTTATATAAATTGAAATTGTGGCACTTTATTCTCTTTGATTGTCGGGTTTACAGGAGCATTGAGACCATCTCTCTAAACTTATGGAGTTGATTCCTGATAACTAGTAAAAGCAGCGAATCCTAATAGGAATTACTGTTGAGCTAGCTTCTCTACATGTGATACAGTTTTCTATCAACTTTAGTTCAAACAAAACAGCCACATAATGACTATAAAACAGTCAAATTCAAGTCCATTGTCACAAGCTTCTTACTGACAGCCTTTTTAGCATCTAAAACAGCAATTATAAGTACCTCTATCACTCATAAATTTATAATCCTTGTTATCTTTGCAACCATGTTGCACAGAAACACCAACAAAATTACGCTTATTCTTATATATCGCAGTTCTCGAATGGACTTTCTGTTTTCCCTGTTTAAATTCCCTGTTTTCCTATATGTTAAATTCAGTTTAAAAAATATTAAATTCCCTGTTTTCCTATATGTTAAATTCAGTTTAAAAAATATTAAATTAGGCCTTCCCTTATTGATCCAAGAATTCTCTTGTTTTCTGACTTTAGAATAGAACAAGCAGAAATGACAAATGACAAATCTATATTGCTACATTATGGCCAATTTTGTAGCAACATTAAATCGATGTTTTTTAGAGTAGGGACAGCTAATAAAGGAAGAATTCATCAAAAGGTTCGTTTTTATAACCCCAGATTACAATTTCTCAATTCTAGAACAATATAACACAAAACAGAATAACAAGATCTATCACATCAAGGGAAACTAGTTAAAACCAGCCAAGAATAAAGCAAAAACACAAGCACAAATGCACACATTAAACAGATCAGAGAATTAGATGAAGGGTGATAAAAGAAAACTAAAAAAAAATGTCACCTCTCTTGGCCAGCAGTGTCCCAAATCTGAGCCTTAATCACTTTGCCATCAATAGTTAAGCTTCTTTGTCGCAAAACTCCACACCGGACTCGAGGCTGAACTCATTCCTAGTAAAAAAAAATACTAGTATTAATTACTTTACTAAGCAATCGAATCACATTTTAAAAGATGACATGGCCCAAATGTTATGCATGAGATATGCACATGCATGGAACACAAATACACAATCCAGAAGTATCAAGTTATATATGCCATATGCTACCATCTCAAATTACATATGCTATATGCTACTTATTAATTAGCTATATACTACCATCTCAATAACTGCATCAAAGAAGAACACCGTGAATTCAGTTCTAAAGATGTTTTCTAAAAGGCGATATTGATTCATTCTCTATGAATTCAGTTCGTGAATCAATTGATGTTTTAGACATGCGATCTATTACTACTCGTCGTGGTAATGCGTATGTCGCAGTACCTTGTTCACTGGAATGGAAAGCCAAGTGAGGAAGATGCTTGGATATCAAGTGAAGAGCTGAAGAGGATTGATTCATCTATGTGGTTTGATCTTAACTTTCGAACTCGAGGGGCGAGTTCTTTTCAAGAAGGGGAGAATGATGCAGTTTCTGAGAAAAGCAGTGCACTTGGGCCAACTTCACAGAATTAACTGTTTTGATTGAAGAATAACTAGGGTGATTGGTGCACATCATTGGAAAGCCACGTGAGTCTACTTTCTATGGAATTTTGAAGGAAGCAATTTGGAATTTTGAGTGAAGAGTTATGGTAGAATTACTAAAGTGTGACAGTCTACTCGGGAATCTGTCAGGAGTTCGACTTTCAAACATCATTTTGTATTCACCCTAATTTGAAATATAACATGTTATAGTAATGTTTATCCTACAAAGGCTAAGTACAAAGGCATAGGCTAGTTATGTAATACAATATTATATTGACAATCTAGTATGTAATTTATTCTAGAGCAAGAATCTAGTATGATCGTCATGAGACCATGTTGAAACTAATAGGATATAACAAAAATTATTCAAAAGTAAATGAATATGAAGTAGTCACTTACTGGATGGAAAGGTGAGTCTTATGAATGGAATTCAATTTTGAATTTTGGATCTCGAGAGCTTGACCAAAGGTACCGCCTAAAACCAATGACAATAAGTGAAAAAGCAGCAGTTGATCATAAAATAGGGGAAAAACTTGTGAGAGGGAAAGAGAGAAAGTGTTCACATGGTATTAGTGCACTACATTAATATGAAACCAGTAAAGCAGATTTTATTGCTGCACATCCTAATTCTGACCTCTTTTTCTATTCAAGTTATACTCTCACACACCCTGTCCTGTCAATCCCTGCACAAAAACAGCCAATTGAAGTCAGTTTTCCAATAGTAGAAGCATAAATACATCTTATAATAAGAGGGGATTCCAAAAACAAAGAAAACTAATAATCAGGTGGTGCAATGGCAGAAGCTGTGTAGAGAAAGTAGAGACAGAGTAATAAAAGCCTTTACTGCCATTTTTGCTCAAAGAAGATAGCACAAGCAAGAAATGTGCAAAGGTGCAGAGTTGTTGGGCTTCACTCACTTTGCCTTTATACAGAATTATGTGTATGTGTGTGCGTTAAGTAAAAGCAGGCAGAAACAGAGAAAATGAGGTAGCAGGTTGATAGCTCAAATGGTAGTTGTGTTTGGAAAGTGCCTTACTCCTTAATCCATTCTACTTCTTTCATGTAATCTGTATTTTAGCAAGTAAAAAATCACCTAATCAATACCCAAAATCCATTGTGTTTGCAGGCTAGAAGTTAGAGCTTAGTTATTTTGTAATACTATATGATATAAATAAATCAGTAGTACTATTTATTAATCTTAATTATTTGCCATGTTGGTGTTTATATCCTATTTCTACTAATTGCAGCTTATACATGCAATAAACCGAGCTATGAATCTCAGCAATTCACTACAATGTAGTAGGATTGGCGACATTAATTTGATGAACTAATTCTATCCAAGATTTTCAATATATCAAAATGCAGCTTCGACTGTATTTATATCTAACCAAAGAATTATAAAGGTAGCCTTAAATGCAGTTGTAGATTAATAGAACATGCACATGTATGTATGGGTATTCAGAAAAAATAAGACAGACAAAGATATGGGTAGTTTCTCACTGTCCCTTTCACATTCTTTCAATTAATAAATCAACCAAAACAGGCCACAAGATTTAATGTAGTAACTATACATATATCTCTTTTTCCTTTATTATGAGCTATATAAAAACAAGATCTTATATGTTTATGCTTTATTTACAGAAAGAAAATGGAATCTACTCTCAAGGTTGAAATTCCTATGAACACGTAGAACCAAATTAACACTTATGGATCAAGGCCTTGTTAAAGCTTAAATTAACACCAATGGAATTAACAAAAACGCCTACAGTTTCCTCCCACCACTCACTATTTTCAAAAATTTCATTCACACTGTCCAAACCACAGTCCATAGATAGAAACACACTGCACTAAGGAGTGCAATTTCTCAACATATACATGTTTGTTGGCTCTGTAATCCATACTTCATATGTAGCAGCAAAAATTTGAAAGAAGCAACCTAACTACAACATTTTCAAGCAAATGGAGCAAAAAACCTAAAAACTGAGATCAGAATCAGTTCCTTTCAACATTTCTCATCAGTATTATCATTCACACTCATGTAATTTCACGAATTTAAACACACTGCGAAAAATGCAACAACTAATTGACTAAACCATTCCAAATCTTATTAAACCCTTCGAAAATAAAAATATTTAAATATCCCCTGCACTTAGGGTTTGGTGCCACTTAGGATTAGAATTAGGGCTTACCTGGTGACGCGGCGGGAGAAGACGGCAAACGACGGCAGAACGCCGGTGGAGAGCGAGATGTAGACTGCCTACAAGTGGAATGCTCTGACTAAGCAATGGACGACGGGCGCTTGGGAGTGGAATGCTCAGTGCGTGACGGATGGCGGGTGGCCGACGGCGAGTTGTGAGCTGGAAAGAGGAGGCTGAAAATTTTCGTTTGCCCTAATTAGCGTCGTGAGAAATTGGAAATGGAGGCTGAAATTTTTTAAGTGTTGCATTTATACTTCAAATAAAAATTTAAAAAATAATTAATTACTTAAGATCCAAATTCCCGCATTTCTCAATGTTTCGACAACGGGTTGCATTATATATTTAAAAGTGATAAGAAGTGTTATATTATATAGTTAAAAGTGTTACAGTTATCAAGAAAAATGTTACCTTACCTTTCAAAAGTGCTACCAAAAAATAGTGTTGCATTTAAATAATAAAGTGTTACATATGAAGTCAAATGTAACATTTTTGTAGTGTTACAATAATGTGTTACATTTAAATACTTTATATAACAGGTGTTACTATAAACTAAAAAAAGTGTTATGTTAGACTTTAGGCAACACTTTCAATCAGATCCCAAAAAAAGTGTTACGTATTTTCTATAGTAACACTTTAGAGCTATTAGGTAACATTTTTTGGTGTTGCATAAAACCATTTATGTTGTAGTGATCATAAAGAAGGATCGGGCGTGGAGACTTTGTGATCCGGAGCTCCTTTGTGAAGATTAGTGAGCCAAACAAGTTCTCACACAGATTTGCATTTGCCCATAATTTACTCGGACTCACAACTAGAGCGGCCCACTATGGGTTGCTTCTCTGCACTCCAAGAAACAAGATTCCCACCAAGAAATATCAAATATCCATAAGTAGAACGATCGCGTCTCGATGCAACGGGCCTAGTCAGCTTCAAAATAACCAATAATTGAAGAGTCAGGGTGCTTGGTGAACGAGACACCAAAATGCACTGTACCCTTAACATAGCGCAGAATCCGCTTGACATCGTTAAAATGATTTCATCAGTGGGAGAGTGAAGGAACTGGCTGACAACATTAACTGCATAAGATAGATCTGGACGATTGATAGTCAAATATTGGAGAGCCCTAACCAATGAACGATATAACATGGGATCACTGAATGGAGAACCGTCGCTAACCAAAATCTCCCCAGCCGCCAATGGAGTGGCAATTGGTTTCGAAGATCCACCATATTTGTCTGATCAAGAATATCATGGGCATACTTAGTCTGTCCAACAAACAGGCCATCGGGCGCGTAAGAGACTTCGAGACCAAGGAAATAATTAAGGCGACCCAGATCCTTAATTTTGTATTTCTTGTGCGTGCGTGAGAGCAATGAAATCCTTCAATAAATGCACTAGCATTCCTTGTAACAATGATATCGTCAACGTACAACAGAAGATAAATGACAAACGTACCTCGGAGAGAATGTAAAATACTGGCGAGTTAGAGCGACTCTAGCAAAAGCCCTAACTCAAGAGAAATGTGCTGAAATGCTGAAACCAGGCCAGGGGGAGCCTGCTTGAGGCCGTAAAGTGTCTTCTTGAGGCGACAAACATGATTGGGATACCGAGAATCAACAATTTCCGGAAGCTGAGCCATGAAAACTAGCCTATCAAGAATCCCATTGAGAAAGACATTCTTGACATCAAGCTGATGCAAAGACCATTGATACTGAATAGCAAGAGCTGGAACAACTTGAAATGTGGCGGCTTTGACAACTAGACTAAAAGTATGATGAAAATCTACACCCGGAACTTGATTAAATCCCTGAGCAACAAGACATGCCTTATGACATTCAAATGGAACCATCTGCATGATACTTGGTGCGAAAAACCCAATACAAACCAACAATGTTAGTACCCAAAGGACGAGGCACTAAATCTCATGTATGATTATCACGAAGGGCATCCATCTCTTCTTGCATTGCAGCTAACCATTCCGGAGACTTAATAGCAGATTTAAAGCTTCGAGGCTTAGGATTAGCAACAAGAGCCGACAGTAGGGCAGAGGTTGGAAGGTCGACTAGATAGAGGGGCTTAAAAATCCCTGCCCGAGCATGAGTCACCATGGGATGCACTGGCGTTGGCGGAGGGGCAGAAGGAGCCGGCTCAGGCTGAAGGGGCACCACGGCAAGTGCTAAGTCGGGTGCTGGCGGGGACGCCGGGGCAGCAGCAGGCGCGGGCTCTAGCCCTGGCGCATGGGTAGGTGTTAGGTCACGCGGCTGCTCAGCATTGTTCGAGAGAAGTCGAGGCATGGCCGAGACTGGCGCGCCAGGTGCAGGCCTGCATGGCACGGACCGCATTGGACATAGGTAGCAAGGAGGGGCTGCACTGGGCTTAGACGGGACAACCACACCGTCCAAGAAACTCGAGATATCCAAGTCCGAAGTAGATGAATAGGACGGAGCTCGAGAAAATGGAAAGCAAGACTCGTCAAATTTAGCATGATGAGTTGTACACACCCGAGAGGATTTCGGATCAAGGCAATGAAACTCTTTATGTAAACTATTGTAACCAATAAAAATGCAAGTTCGACTACGTGGTGCAAGTTTGTGCTCAGCATAATCCTGGAAGAATAGATAAACATGACATCCAAATGGCTTGAAATTGGAATAATTAGGAACGGACCCAAATAGCAACTCAAATGGTAACTTCTCATGCAAAACAAACAATGGTAGCCAATTTATAACATACACAACAGTAGTGAAAGCATCAAACCACAAAGAAGTCGGAGCATGTGCATGAAATATCATAGAGAGACCCATTTCAGAGATATGACGCCACTTACGCTCTGCATGGCCATTCTGCTGAGGAGTATACGGATAAGATAGACGATGAAAAATTCCATGCAAGGAAATGAATAGACGAACCCGAGAGTTAACAAATTTAATACCACCATCACTCTGGAAGACTTTAATCGAACTAGAGCGATGACATCGACAAAAGCATGAAAGTGCACCAATATATCATAAAATTGATTTTACAGACGATAGGGTAGATCCATGAAAAACGAGAAAAGTCATCCACAAAAGTAACATAATACTTAAAAAAGTAATCAGAAGTAGTAATAAGAGCTGGACCCCAAAATTCACAATGAATCAAGTCAAGCACAACAGAAGCATGTTTTTCATTCAAATCAAAAGAAAATCTCTTACTCTTAGCCAACTTACAAGAGGAACAAACAACAGGGTTCGGTAATAAGGACATAACTGTTTATTAGGTAACATGTTGTTCTGACAGCTTCTGCCCAAAATCTTCAAGCTAATCAAGCATTAGAGAGCATACATTGAATTCTCTCCAGAAGTGTCTGATTAATGCGTTCTGCTACACCATTCTATTGTGGTGTATCTCGCACTATATGATGTCTTATGATCCATTTATTCTTTCAGAACACGTCAAAATCAGAACAACAGAATTATAGACAATTATCGATTCATGCCTTTTGATTTTCTTCCCATGTTTGGATTTCCACCAACGTCTTCCATTGCTTGAAACTCTTGAAAACTTCACTTTTATGCTTCGTCATAATCATCCAAGTCATTCTTGAGTAGCCATCAATCATAAACACGAGGTATTTATGGACTACTAGAGATTCTACAGGAGAAGGACCCCAATAATCAGAATAGATGTAATCAAGTGTCTTTTATTCGATGAATTACCTTGGAAAACTTGTTGAGATGAAGCTTCCCAAAAACACAATGCTCAGAGAATCCTAGGTTTGCGACCTTTTGGTCACCAAGAAAATCCCCTTTTGACAAAATTTGCAACCCCTTTCACCCATGTGACCAAGTCTCATGTCTCATAACTTAGTCAAGTTGTCTTTGTGAACTTCCGATAGCATTCTACCTTGTAGAAATTACAATGTTCCTAACTTCACACCTTTTAGAACCACGTTGGAACATTTGTAGACATACATAACTCCACCTTCAATGAGAAAAATTTACCAGCTGGTCTCCGTAACAGAATCGAGCCTATTCCCACCACCTTTCAAACGGAATTGTTGGCCATAAAAATATTTTCTCCATCCACATGCTCGTAAGTTGTAAATCACTCTCTGCCTGAACATATATGGTAAGATGCCCCAGAATCGAGGACCCACACATCAGTATGTTGTCTTTGCCCATCAACAATTAGGGTTATATCCTCCTTGGAGTTGGTGTCATCTCCTTTAGTGACAGCAGCAGTACCTGCTTTGTTTTCCTATTTCTTCTTCCTAAGACAGTCATTTTTCCAATGACCTGACTCTTTCATGTAGTTACAGATATCGTCTAGTTTAGGGCCCTCAGACCCAGCCTTCTTGAATTTCTTATTCCCTATTTTTTCAGGCCCCTTGCTCCCACTAGCAACTAATTCAGCAACTTGATTATATAAACTTCCACCACTCGCCTTATTTCGCAGCTCTCTCTAGTATCCAGAGATGATCTAATTTATTCTAGAGGCATATTTTCTTTCCCAACAATGAAAGACAACACAATGTCCTCCTTTGGATTATCTTCTCATCCTCATCATCACCTTTACCATCAATATTATGCAATTCTAGTAGAATTGTATTAATAAATTGATTTAGATGTTTCTGAAGTGGTGAACTTCATGACCATAAAAACCGAAACAAAAGTTGCTTTTCGACATTAACTTATTGGTTAACGACCGTCATATATAGATCGGCTTCAACCATATAGACCGGCCGCAGGTTCCCATTTTGTGCGACTTTGGTAATGACATCGTAAAAAATCGGATTTGACAATGGGTAATCCCCGTTGTCGAAATTTTTCCCCGTTGTGAATGTTGGGGTTGTCGTAGGTCCCGAACATATGACAATGGGTAATCCCCATTGTCGTAGGTGTTTATCACAATGGCATTTATCCGTTGTGTTAACTCTTCGTAGCCCGTTGTCGTAGGTGTTTATCACAACGGCATTTACCCGTTGTGTTAACTCTTTGTAACCCATTGGCGTAGGTGTTTATTACAACGGCTTTTACCCATTGTGTTAACTCATAACGACCCGTTGTCGTAGGTGCTTATTACAACGGCTTTTACCCGTTGTGTTAACCCATACTAACCCGTTGTTGTAGGTATTTATTACAACGGTTTTTACCCCGTTGTGTTAACTCATATTAACCCGTTATCGTAGGTGCTTATTACATCGGTTTTTAACTCATCTCGGAGTTGGTGTCATCTCCTTTAATAAAGCAAAGAAGACTGCTTTTGTTTTCCCTTTTTTTTCTTCTTCTTCTTCGAGACAATCATTTTTCCAATGACCGAGTCTTTCAAGTAGTTCTGAGATATCGTCTAGTTTAGGGCCCTCATTCAAACCTTTGAATTTCTTATTCCTATTTTTTCGTGTCCCTTGCTCCCACTAAAGCAACTAATTCAAAGAACTTTGATTATATAAACTTCCACCACTTCGCTTTATTTTCGCAGCTCTCTAGTATCCCAGAGATAATCTAATTTATTCTAGAGGCACATTTTTTCCCCAACAATGAAAGACAACACAATGTTCACATATGACAAAGGTGGATAAACTATGGAATTAAAGCATCATCCTCATCATCAACTTTAACATCAATTTTATGCAATTCTAGTAGAATTGTATTAATAAATTGATTTAGATGTTTATGAAGTGGCTAAACTTCATGAATATAAATTGAACAGCGTTGCTTCAACATCAACATATTGGTTTATGACGACGTCATATATAGAATGTCCGGCTTCAACCATAGACCACCCACGGTTCCCTCTGGCGACTTTGGTAATGATATCGCCTACGGGACACGTCATGATTGATGAGTGTGCCTTCTTCTCGATCCGAGTGGTCATCTCAAAGATCTTCCAAATCCGCCGCCTTTTTACAACAAAGGTGCCTACAATCCTTGTTTACATCCACTTTCAATAAAGCGGATTTAAGTCAACGTTGGCCCATTTTGTGAAGTAATCCACCACTACTAGGGCATACTTGATCGATCCTCGGGGGCCGTTGGGAGTGGCCCAATGATGTCTATTCGACTTCATAAAAAAGGCCAAGGACCGAGGATGCTTGTGAGTTCTTCTAGTGCGACCTTGTTGGAGGAAATCGACTAGGAAATCGGCGGTGGTTCGGCTTTGATTGCCGGGCGTGGCGCCGTATGTCCTCCGTACGCCCGACCTCAATGGCCTATTTGAGGCATCGACTGATGTGTTTAGCCGGTGGAGCACATTCCTCAACGGCAGGGAAGTGAGGACCTCGACCTGGTGATAAAAAAAGTACGGTCTTAGCTTCCTCACACTCATGACTAATGCGTATGCCAGATTCTCTAATGATGGATAAACGTCGTTGCGTTCGGCGTCGGCTTACAAAATAAATGGGCAAGTGGATTTGGCCCTCTGCTCGGACTAGTACGGCGCTTAAAGCGGTCTCCGAGGCTGCGAGATACAAGAACAACTTCTCTCCCGGGACAGGTTTGGACAAAATACTCACGTCTGCCAGGTAGGTTTTGATATTTTCAAAAGCATCCTGGCTCTCGGGTGTCCATTCGAACCTTGCTTTCTTACGGATGGTGTCGAACATCGGCTTGCATTTGTCCCCCATCTGGGAGATGAACCTGCTTAATGCGGCCAGGCACCCCGTGAGCTTCTGAACCTCTTTCACATTCCGGAGTGCCCCCATGTCCAGTATGGCCTTAACCTTCCCCAGATTCGCCTCGATTCCCGCTTTCTTGACGGATGCCCCAAGAACTTCCCCGACTCGACTCCGAAGTTACACTTCTTGGGGTTGAGTCTCATATTGAACTTCTTAAGGATATCGAAGGTCTGTGTGAGGTGGAACAGGTGATCCTCCCTCTTTAAGCTTTTGACGACTATATCGTCAACATACACTTCTACCGACTTCCCGATCTGATCGGCAAACATATGATTGACAAGCCTTTGATAGGTTGCCCCTGCGTTCTTCAGGCCGAACGACATTCTCTTCCAGCAATATAGATTTTTCTCGGTCAGAAAATAGGTGTGTTGTCGATCTGGTTCGTGCATGGCTATTTGGTGATAACCCGCGAAAGCGTTCATGAACGACATCATCTCGTGTCTGGCCATGTTATCTATCAGGTGATCGATGTGCGGCATGGAAAAGAAATCTTTTGGGCGAGGGCCTCGTTGGTCGATGAAGTCGATACATAACCGCCAAGTTCCATTGGACTTTTTCACCATCTCGCATTGGCCACCCACTATGGCCGGTCCTACCGCATGATCAAGTCGTTATCCGCCTTCTTCACGTCTTCGACTAAAGCGGCATATTTTTCTAGGCCAAACTTCCGTATTTTTTCGCAACCGCCTCCGGCCGGGTCAATATGAAGTCGGTGACACGCGACATCCGGATCGATACCCACCATGTCTTCGTGTGACCAGGCGAAGATGTCCAAGTTCTTTTTGAGAAATTCGATGACTTCCTCCTTCAGGTCATTCGGTATTTTGGAGCCGATAATGACTTCCAGATCTGGGCGAGTTGGATCTATCTTGACTTTCTCGAGTTCTTCCCCCGGAATAGCCCTTGGGCCCCCTTGTCGGGGGTCGTCGATCTCGGCCTCGATTAGGAATTCATCAGGCTCGTGCCCTATTCTTGGAAAATCCACCATATTTGACCGATCAAGAATATCATGGGCATACTTAGTCTGTCCAACAAGCAGGCCATCGGGCGCGTAAGAGACTTCGAGACCAAGGAAATAATTAAGGTGACCCAGATCCTTAATTTTGTATTTCTTGCGCATGCGAGCAATGAAACCCTTCAATAAAGGCACTAGCATTCCTTGTAACAATGATATCGTCAACGTACAACAGAAGATAAATGACAAGCGTACCTCGGAGAAGGTAAAATAGTGGCGAGTCAGAGCAACTCTAGCAAAAGCCCTAACTCAAGAGAAACATGTTGAAATGCTGAAACCAGGCCAGGGGGAGCCTGTTTGAGGCCGTAAAGCGCCTTCTTGAGCCGACAAACATGATTGGGATACCGAGAATCAACAATTTCCGGAGGCTGAGCCATGAAAACTGGCCTATCAAGAATCCCATTTGAGAAAGGCATTCTTGAGATCAAGCTGATGCAAAGACCACTGATACTGAATAGCAAGAGCAGGAACAACTCGAAATGTGGCGGCTTTGACAACTGGACTAAAAGTATGATGAAAATCTACACCCGGAACTTGAGTAAATCCCTGAGCAACAAGACGGGCCTTATGACGTTCAAATGGAACCATCTGCATGATACTTGGTGCGAAAAACCCACTTCAAACCACAATGTTAGTACTCTATGGACGAGGCACTAAATCTCATGTCTGATTACCACGAAGGGCATCCATCTCTTCTTGCATTGCAGCCAACCATTCCGGAGACTTAATAGCAGATTTAAAGCCTCGAGGCTCAGGATTAGCAACAAGAGCCGACAGTAGGGAGGAGGTTGAAAGGTCAACTAGATAGAGGGGCTTAAAAATCCCAGCTCGAGCGCGAGTCACCATGGGATGCACTGGCGCTGGAGGAGGGGCGGAAGGAGCCGGCTCCGGCTGAAGGGGAACCATGGCAGGTGCTGAGCCGGGTGCTGGCGGTGACGCCGGGGCAGCAGCAGGCACGGGCTCTGGCCCTGGCGCATGGGTAGGTGTTGGGTCATGCGGCTGCTCGGCGTCGTCCGAGAGAAGCCGAGGCATGGCCAAGACTAGCATGCCAGGTGCAGGCCTGCATGGCACGGACCGCATTGGACATAGGTGGCAAGGAGGGGCTGCACTGAGCATAGCCGGGATAACCAAACCGTCCAATAAACTCGAGATATCCAAGTCCGAAGTAGATGAAGAGGATGGAGCTCGAGAAAACGGAAAGCAAGACTCGTCAAATTGAGCATGACGAGTTGTACACACCCAAGAGGATTCCAGATCAAGGCAATGAAACTCTTTATGTAAACTGTTGTAACCAATAAAAATGCAAGTTCGACTACGTGGTACAAGTTTGTGCTCGACATAATTATGCAAGAATAGCTAAACATGACATCCAAATGGCTAGAAATTGAAATAATTAGGAACGAACCCAAATAGCAACTCAAATGGTGACTTATCATGCAAAACAAACGATGGTAGCCGATTTATAACATACACAACAGTAGCGAAAGCATCAAACCACAAAGAAGCCGGAGCATGTGCATGAAATAACATAGAGTGACCCATTTCAAAGATATGACGGCGCTTATGCTCAGCACGGCCATTCTACTGAGGAGTATACGAATAAGATAGACGATGAAAAAATTCATGCAAGGACATGAATAGACGAACCCGAGAGTTAACAAATTTAGTACCACCATCACTCTGGAAGACATTAATCGAACTAGAAAACTGATTACTGACAAAAGCTTGAAAGTGCACCAACATATCATAAAATTCAGATTTCGCACGCATAGGGTAGATCCATGAAAAACGAGAAAAGTCATCCATAAAAGCAACATAATACTTAAAGCCATCAGAAGTAGTAACAGGAGCTGGACCCCATAAATCACAATGAATGAAGTAAAGCACAGTAGAAGCACGTTTTCATTCAAATCAAAAGAAAATCTCTTACTCTTAGCCAACTTACAAGAGGAACAAACAGCAGGGTTCGGTAATAAGGACATAACAGTTTATTAGGTAACATGTTGTACTGACCGCTTCTGCCCAAAATCTTCGAGCTAATCCAGCATTAAAGAGCATACATTGAATTCTCTCCAGAAGTGTTTGATTCATGCGTTCTGCTACACCATTCTATTGTGGTGTATCTCGCACTATATGATGTCAGGGATCCCTTTATTCTTTTTCGTAACTCGTCAAATCGTAACAATGTAATTATAGACTATTATCGATTCATGCCTTTTGATTTTCTTCCCATGTTTGGATTTCCACCAACGTCTTCCATTCTTGAAACTCTTGAAAACTTTATTTTTATGCTTCGTCATAATCACCCAAGTCATTCTTGAGTAGCCATCAATCATATACATGAGGTATCTATGGCCTTCTAGAGATTCTACAAGAGAAGGACCCCAACAATCAGAATAGATGTAATCAAGTGTCTTTTATTCGATGAATTACCTTGGAAAACTTGTTGCGACGAAACTTCCCAAAAACACAATGCTTAGAGAATCCAAGATCTGCGACCTTGTGGCCACCAAGAAAATCCACTTTTGACAAAATTTGCATCCCCTTTCACCCATGTGACCAAGTCTCATGTCTCATAACTTAGTTAAGTCATCTTTGTGAACTTCCGATAGCATTCTACCTTGTAGAAAGTACAATGTTCCTAACTTCACACCTTTCGTAACCACGTTGGAACATTTGTAGACATACATAACTCCACCTTCAATGTGAAAAATTTAACAGCAGGTCTCCGTAATTGAATTGAGCCTATTCCAACCATCTTGCAAACGGAATTGTTGTCCATAGAAATATTTTCTCCATCCACATACTCGTAAGTTGTAAATCACTCTCTGCCTGAACATATATGGTAAGATGACCCTAAATCAAGGATCCACACATCAGTATGATGTCATTGCCCATCAACAATTAGGGTTATATCCTCCTTGGAGTTGGTGTCATCTCCTTTAGTGACAGCAGCAGTACCTGCTTTGTTTTCTACTTCTTCTTCTTCCAATGACCTATCTCGTTCAAGTAGTTACAAATATCGTCATGATTGATGAGTGTGCCTTCTTCTCCAGAGTGGTCATCTCAGCATCTTCCAAATCCGCCGTCTTTTACAACAAAGGTGCCTACAATCCTTGTTTACATCCACTTTCAATAGACGGATTTAAGTCACATGCAACTTTTAATTTTCTAAACGTTGGCCTCCAATAACAAGCAAAAATTAAAAGATTTTTAAAATTAAAGTCAAGAGTTAATGTAAATAATTTGAAAAGTTAAGTTCAAACAAAAACTATATATATATATATATATATATATATATATATATAGATAGATAGATAGATGAAGAAACTTAAGAATACATTATTAATGAGTGTGAGAACTAGCTAGCTAGGTAGCTAGTTCACGACTTATTTTTCATACATATCCCGGTAACAAATAAAGGGCAGAAATTAAGAATACATTATTGAGTGAGAATTAGCTAGCTAGCTAGTTCACGACTTATTAACAAATTAATTATATAAGTGCAGAAATTAAGAATAGAAATGAATCTAAAACAACAAATTAAAGCCTAGTTGTTATTGGACCAGAATTGTCCCTGAAGATATTTGACGACGTTGGCATCAACTCGGAATGCTTTCGTGAGAACATCAATCGAAATGGGAGGATCCGACCCGAATACTGCATTTGCTACAGTGATAACTCCTGGGTTCTGGCTGCTCAGACCTGCGAAGGCAACCGCGTTTGTCTTCCCTGTATTAAACTGAAAATGAATGAGTCCTTGTGGGAACACAAACACATCTCCCGGATACAACGTCTTGGTGAAGAGCTTGTTCTTCTGGTCGGGGTTTGCAGGATTGGAAGTCACGAACCCAACGTAAAGAGTGCCTTCAACCACCACAAGAATCTCGGTTGCACGAGGGTGCGTGTGAGGGGGTTCAGCCCGTACGGTGCGTAGTCGATTCGCACTAAAGAGACGCCCAGAGTGTTGAGTCCTGGTAATTGATTAACGTTGACCTGAGTTACTTTTGACCCCACAGCGTTTGATGTATTTCCGGGCTTGTTGAGGCCCGCAAAGAAGAAATCGTCTGCAGTCACCATCTTTGGATCCTTGCATATCTTCCCGTTCACGAAAAAAACAGCAGCGTTGGAATCATTAACTGCTACGCAAAAGTCCTGAAGTGGACTAGGATCGGAGGCATGACAAAATGATGATAGTAAAGCCAGAGAGATAGCAATAGTGGTAAGCAAGCGCATATTAATGAGCGCCATATTATATATATTAATCTTCGATTGCTCTACTTAAGATATTCTAGTTAGAGGTGATGAGTTGCAAAGCAGGTATATGCATGCCTATTTATACTTACAAATGAATGCCGAATCTGCAGTCGATTGCTTTAATATTAATTATAAGACTTGGCCCGTTTCTTTAATCTCGACCACCAAGTCTTAATTATCTCAAGAATTCTTCTCCTCCGCATGCATACATAAAACTTGACATTTTCATCTCACACAAACGGTCAATTCAAACTGCAGTTTATTAATTTACTACTCATTATTATATACTAATACGAAACCATTAATTATAATTATATCAGTGGATCCATGGGGCCGGGTTGTTTAACAAATAATATATTAAGGAAACAAGACTAGTAATTGGAAACAACAAGTACTCTTTCTCAAGCTTATCCGGTAACTTTCTCATTGACAAGGTCAGAGCTAGTATATATTAAAAAATTCTAATAAGTTTTTTTCTCTACCTATAGCTCTTAATATATATTCTATGTGACAAATTAATTCATGTATAAGGCAATCCCCAACTTTGATTACTTCATGCATTTATTTTGATGCATCAATTTATGTATTAAAATTCCAGTTAATCTCCTCGTGAACATCTTGTTCGTATCCAAAATAAGCCCTCAGAAATCTGATTTTTTCTATATTTATTTTTAATGAAATATATACAAATACAGGGGGAAATGTTTTTTTAGGACAATAATTTTACGGACTTGGAAATGTAGGACACTATGTTTTAAAATGGGATAATTGCCCTTAGATACAATTTTTGAGACCCCATCATCTATAGGTACAACTGAATTTATTTATTACTAATATATACAATTCTCATTGTGGTATATCCATTTTAACCTTTGTAACCCCTATTCATTTCATCTATTTTTATGGAAATTCTTTAAATTGTTTAAGATTCTCCATCCCTTCCAAAGAAAAAAAAAAGTATAAATATATATATATATATATATCATCCCTTTCTCAAGAAATTATTTGGTTATTGAGAAATTAAGCGATTTCAATTATTGAAATTCTTTTCATCGACGATCATATCATTTTTAGTGTGCAAAATATTTAATATTTTGTGCATAATATTTATTTTTGTACATGTGAAAAAAAAAATTATATTACGTGCAATTTATTTATTACATGTGAAATATATTTAGTTTTGTATGTATTTATTTTGTACATATTCACAATCCGTATGTGCAAAATAATATTGCACATATAAAGAAATTTCAGCGCTAATTTTATTTTAAATAGAACAATTCAAGAGATTTATTTTATTTTTATATATTTTTAGTATTTTTATGTGCAAAATATTTAATATTGTGTGCAAGATTTTTAGTTTTGCGCATGTGCAAACATATTTATACAGTGTGCAATTTTTTATTTTTTACTTGTGAAAAATATTTAGTTTTGTGTGAATTTTTTTTGCACATATTCACAATCAATGTGTGCAAAATAATATTGCACATATAAAGAAATTTCAGCTTCAATTTTGTTTTGTATAGCACAATTTAAAAGATTTATTTTATTTGTAAATGTGTTTAGTATTTTTTATGTGCAAAATATTTAATATTGTGTGCAAAATTTTTAGTTTTATTTTGTTTAGTATTTTTTATGTGTTTTATCCCCCCACAAAGTTTAATTAAATTTTAAATATGATGAAATTGGTAAATGTGTATCAAATTGCGTACAATGATAAACGTAGGTATGAAGAAAATGGTCAATTTGCAAATATTAAAATTTTCATTTGCAATGAGAGGAGAGATGGGAGAAATATTCTTGATGAATAATTTTTTGTGCTAAGAGAGAAGGTTATTGGTAGGGGCATAATATTAGGGGGTGAGTTCCAAAATTTGAGGAAAATATGAAAAGAGACATTATTGTCAAATTGGGTGTCATTTTGTATTTAATAGCAATGAAATAAATGGCTTGTAGTTAATAATAAAGAGTGATTCTATTTTGTATCTTAGAGTGAGGCCCCTTTAAAATCTATAAAGGTAGGACATTAATCGAGCCCGAATAAGCCCAAATCGGGTTGAAATGTCACGTGAGATTTGGGCTTATTGGGGCTCGATTGTTCTACATTTTAAAGATTTTAAAACATATTGTCCTATAATTATAAATTTTAAAACATATGGTCCTATATTTAAAAAAAATTAACATATTGTCTTACATTTCCAAGTCCAGATAATTATTGTCCTTTAAACACAATCCCCCTAAGTTACTGTCCTAAAGAAATAATCATTCCCAACTAATATATGCAAGAAATTATTTTCATACTTCATGCAAATTAAACTCTTTAACAAAATTCGGTCGTATTGCTACAAATGGCTTAATAAACCTAGGGCCATGCACAGTAGTTATTACCAATCATTTATAATAGTAAGTTCTAAAAGATATGAAAAACTTGCTTCTCTTTTGTGCCAATAGTAAGAGTACCAAGTCTTATCTCTTATGAATTGTTCTTCAACTGCTCTTCACTTCTCCCCGCGCTTAAAAATTGACATTTTCAACTCACAGAAATAGTTAATTAAGAAGTTGTTTTTATTAATTTACTATCATTTGTCTTCAGATTAATTATTAAGAAACCATATTAATTAATTATTATATCATTCATTATGAAATATTAATTGCGCAAGAAAACAAGGCGTTCAAAACACTAAGTACTCTTTTAGAATCTTTTATGATCCATGCGTTCACCATCACAAGATCAGAGTGTTAATATTCCTATGTATTTCACATAGTGTTTTCTCCACATATATATTTTATGTAAATAAAATTCCAATCCTTATGAATGATACCGACGACTTTTTACAACGGTTAACTAAATGATAGCAAAACAAGGACAAAATATATGTTACGAGCGCTCGAAATTATAGGGAGTTGGAATCACAAATGGTTACATAAGTTTGACCCCGAATAGAATCAATCACACATAACATTTTTTGTTGTCGATTTAGTATTTTGAATTTTCCAGCGGACTTTGGACTTAAATTGGACATTGACAAAGATATTGGGACTAAATCAACAACAAAGAAGTTATGGGATTGAATCTATATATTTGATGCCAAAAATATGGGACCATTGGTGATTTAAACTCCAATTATAGGCCTACAACTCTAAAAAATTCACAAGTCTAATTTTACGATGTTATTGGCCCAAAACACCTCAATTCGGGCTAAGTGTCACGTGTGGGCCAAATATCACGATAATAGTGATTCGGCTGTAAAATTTCAAATTTGTGGTGTTGGTGTATGAAATTAGAAATCGAGGATACTAAACTAATAGGCTCAGAGAGACGAATAGATATATATTCTTTTTATCAGTAAAGAAGAGTTTTTATATTAAACCGAGTACATGGTTACTCCAATCTTTACAACATCTGATTGACTAATTCCATGACTATATATGTCAATCAACGTAATTTATAATGTCCACCTGTTTGTCAACACTATTGTTTCCTAATACAACAATAGACTTTACAGAGGGGATAAACGTAGAATTCTCATCAAAAATAATATTTCTGCTACGTATGACTTTACTTTATGACGAAGACTAGATTATATACCTCTTAACAGCGTTCCCATAGCCCATAAAACCTCTCTTCTTTGCCCTTGACTCCAATTTACCCCCGTTTACATGATAATAAACAGTACACCGAAAAGCTCTCAAATTAGAGTAATATGCATACTTACCAGACCACACTTCTTAGGGTGTTTTGAGGTTTATACCTGTGTGAGGTCCACAGTTTATTAGGTAACATGTTGTGCTGACCGCTTCTGCCCAAAATCTTCGAGCTAATCCAGAAGTGTCTTATTCATGCGTTCTGCTACACTATTTTATTGTTGTGTCTCTCGCACTATATGATGTCTTGTGATCCCTTTATTCTTGCAGAACTCGTCGAAATCAGAACAACAGAATTATAGGTACTATTATCAGTTCGCAGCCTTTTAATTTTCTTCCCATGTTTGGATTTCCACCATCATCTTCCATTGCTTGAAACTCTTGAAAACATCACTTTTATGCTTCGTCATAATCACCCAAGTCATTCTTGAGTACCCATCAATCATAAACACGAGGTAACTATGGCGTCCTAGAGATTCTACAAGAGAAGGACCCCAACAATCAGAATAGATGTATCAAGTGTCTTTTATTCGATTAATTACCTAGGAAAACTTGTTGCGTTGAAACTTCCCAAAAACACAATGCTCAGAGAATCCAAGATCTGGGACCTTGTGGCCACAAAGAAAATCCCCTTTTGACAAAATTTTCATCCTCTTTCACCCATGTGACCAAGTCTCATGTCTCATGTCTTTGTGAGCTTCCGATAGCATTCTACCTTGTAGAAAGTACAATGTTCCTAACTTTACACCTTTCAGAACCGCGATGGAACATTTGTAGACATACATAACTCCACCTTCAATTTGAAAAATTTACCAACAGGTCTACGTAATAGAATCGAGCCTATTCCCACCACCTTGCAAACGGAATTGTTGGCCATAAATATAATTTCTCCATCCACATATATACTCGTAAGTTGTAAATCACTCTCTGCCTGAACATATATGGTAAGATGCCCCAGAATCGAGGATCCACACATCAGTATGATGTCTTTGCCCATCAGCAATTAGGGTTATATCCTCCATGGAGTTGGTGTCATCTCCTTTAGTGACAGCAACAATACCTGCTTTGTTTTCCTATTTCTTCTTCCTAAGACAATCATTTTTCCAATGATCTGACTCTTTCATGTAGTTACAGATATCGTCTAGTTTAGGGCCCTCAGACCCAGCCTTCTTGAATTTCTTATTTCCTATTTTTTCAGGTCCCTTGCTCCCACTAGCAACTAATTCAGAAACTTGATTATATAAACTTCCACCACTCGCCTTATTTCTGCAGCTCTCTAGTATCCAGAGATGATCTAATTTATTCTAGAGGCACATTTTCTTTCCCAACAATGAAAGACAACACAATGTTCACATATGATAAAGGTAGATACACCAACAGAATTAAAGCAGCATCCTCATCCTCATCATCACCTTTACCATAAATATTACGCAATTCTAGTATAATTGTATTAATAAATTGATTTAGATGTTTACAAAGTGGCTGAACTTCATGAACACGCAAACTGAACAGACGTTGCTTTCGACATTAACTTATTGGTTAACGACTCCATCATATCTGCATCGGCCCGGCTTCAACCATAGACCACCAGCCGCAGGTTCCCACTGCACGACTTTGGTAATGATATCGCCTGCGAGACACGTCATGTTTGATGAGTGTGCCTTCTTCTCGATCCAGAGTGGTCATCTCAACATCTTCCAAATCCGCAGTCTTTTACAACAAAGGTGCCTACAATCCTTGTTTACATCCACTTTCAATAGGCGGATTTAAGTCAACGTTGGCCTCCAATAACAAGCAAAAATTAAAAGATTTTTAAAATTAAAGTCAAGAGTTAATGTAAATAATTTGAAAAGTTAAGTTCAAACAAAAACTATATATATATATATATATATCTTGAGAGATAGATGAAGAAACTTAAGAATACATTAACAAATAAAGGGCATAAATTAAGAATACATTATTAATGAGTGTGAGAATTAGCTAGCCAGCTAGCTAGTTCACGACATATTAACAAATTAATTAATTAAGTGCAGAAATTAAGAATAGAAATGAATCTAAAACAACAAATTAAAGCCTAGTTGTTATTGGACCAGAATTGTCCCTGAAGATATTTGACGACGTTGGCATCAACTCGGAATGCTTTCGTGAGAACATCAATCGAAATGGGAGGATTCGACCCGAATACTGCATTTGCTACAGTGATAACTCCTGGGTTCTGGCTGCTCAGACCTGCGAAGGCAACCGCGTTTGTCTTCCCTGTATTAAACTGAAAATGAATGAGTCCTTGTGGGAACACAAACACATCTCCCGGATACAACGTCTTGGTGAAGAGCTTGTTCTTCTGGTCGGGGTTTGCAGGATTGGAAGTCACGAACCCAACGTAAAAAGAGTGCCTTCAACCACCACAAGAATCTCGGTTGCACGAGGGTGCGTGAGGGGGGTTCAGCCCGTACGGTGCGTAGTCGATTCGCACTAAAGAGACGCCCAGAGTGTTGAGTCCTGGTAATTGATTAACGTTGACCTGAGTTACTTTTGACCCCACAGCGTTTGATGTATTTCCGGGCTTGTTGAGGCCCGCAAAGAAGAAATCGTCTGCAGTCACCATCTTTGGATCCTTGCATATCTTCCCGTTCACGAAAACAGCAGCGTTGGAATCATTAACTGCTACGCAAAAGTCCTGAAGTGGACTAGGATCGGAGGCATGACAAAATGATGAAAGTAAAGCCAGAGAGATAGCAATAGTGGTAAGCAAAAGCATATTAATGAGCGCCATATTAATGAACGATTTTTTTTTTTTTTTTTATTTGATTGCTGTACTTCTAGTTAGAGGTGATGAGCTACAAAGCCGGTATAAGCCTATTTATACTTATAAATGAATGCCGAATCAGTCGACTGCTTTAAATAAGACTTGGCCCCGTTTGTTTTACGTGCGGCTAATCTCGAGCACCAAGTCTTCTTATATCAAGGATTGTTCTTTACCTGCTCTGACGACTTGTATATATTTTTCACTTCTCCACATATATAAAACTTACTTGACATTTTCGCCTCACAGAAACGGTCAATTAAACCTGCAGTTTTATTAATTTACTATCACCTTCTATCTGATTATTAAGAAACCATTATATAATTATTATATCAGTGGATCCATCGGATTTGTTTAAGAAATAATGCAAGGAACAAGACTAGTAATATACATAATTAGGTTTATTCTCTCTTGTGTTGATTTTTATAGCTAATTCGGAAAGTCTATACTATAATTTTCAGGAAAAAGAACCATTCGATCATAATTAGAATATAATCTTAATATGAATAGTTAGAAAGCAATGACATAAGTTGTAAAACAAATTAAGCAACATAAAAAATGAGCCAAGTGTAGGGGAGACTTTTCAACTTGTCTTGATGAAATAGTTATATAGTATATATATTTGTTGATAGTTGTGGAAATTGTCAACTTTATCGCATTGCATTGCCTATAAATAGGCACCATGGTTTACTTAAAGTTCATCACCTCTCTAGCACAATACATAGTAATTAATATACTAGCTCAAAAATGAAGATGGCTTTTCACTTGTTGTTTGTCTTTCTAATTTCTTCTTTGGCAACATTCTCATATGCCTCAGATCCCAGCCCTCTTCAAGATTTCTGCGTTGCTGTCAATGACTCCAAAGCACCTGGTAGCTACAACTTATATAAATGACTAATTAACTTTATCTCTTAACTTGTTTTTTTTTCTAATATATCTATTTATTGATGTACGTAGTTTTTGTGAACGGGAAGATCTGCAAAGAACCAAAGATGGTGACAGCCGATGATTTCTTCTTCGCCGGTCTAAACAAGCCCGGCAATACATCAAACCCTGACGGATCAAAAGTGACTCCCGTGAATGTGAACCAAATACCAGGGCTCAACACTCTGGGCGTCTCTTTAGTGAGAATAGACTACGCACCGTACGGGCTGAACCCCCCACACACGCACCCTCGTGCAACCGAGATTCTTGTGGTGGTTGAAGGCACTCTTTACGTTGGGTTCGTGACTTCCAATCCTGCAAACCCCGACCAGAAGAACAAGCTCTTCACCAAGACATTGTATCCCGGAGATGTGTTTGTGTTCCCAGAAGGACTCATTCATTTTCAATTCAACACCGGAAAGACCAACGCGGTAGCCTTTCAGAGGTCTAAGCAGCCAAAATCCAGGAGTTATCACGATTGCAAAGGCTGTGTTTGGATCCGATCCACCTATTAATCCAGATGTTCTGACTAGGGCGTTCAAGGTTGAGAAAAACGTGATTGATTACCTTCAAGGCCAATTCTGGTCCGACAACAACTAATCACAACCTCCTTACTAGTTGCAATCACACAATATATAGTTATATATATACACTTCTAAATAAGTAATTTTTATACATGTCATTTACTTGTAGTTGAGGATTGGCCCCAGAATATACGTTTGTAATGCTTGTTTTTTTTTTTGTGCGCGAACTCATATTAGTTTGCAGAACAATAAATGATTAAAATCGTAATTTTATTGAATAATTTGAATGTGCTTTTAATATTGATACCCTCCTCACCAACCAATACATTTACTTAATTTTTTTTTCTATTACAAATTCATATGGGATAAATGAGACATATTCCATATCAATGAACTTGAGAAGTGAGACTTGGCTATCTCACGTCGGAATTATGATAATAAAGTTAGAACTGAATATCTCTAACTTATGAACTGTATTCAAGAGGTGGATCTCTCTGAAATTTGTATAAGTTAGTCCTTATAATTATACGCGTGTCAACATACAATGAAAACATCTTAGGGATGATGTGAACACAACTCTAAGCTGTGGGCTTGATGATGTCATTACGAAGAGAGCCACTTTTTGAGAGATGCAGTTGGCCTTCTCCTGCATCTTAGCCTTTAAACTGCCATGGAGGAGTCACTATCCTCCCCCATGACGTCGAGTGTACTGGATCGGTTGTGTCGGGAAAAGTATTTCTCGACTAAATAGAAAAGTATAACTTGTTAAATAGAAAAGTATTACTTGATTAAATAGAAAAGTATTACTTGATTAAATAGAAAAGTATTACTTGTTAAATAGAAAAGTATAACTTGTTTAAATAGAAAAGTATAACTTGTTAAATAGAAAAGTATAACTTGTTAAATAGAAAAGTATAACTTGTTTAATAAAAAAAAATATTACTTGTTTAAATAGAAAAGTATAACTTGTTTAATAGAAAAGTATAACTTGTTAAATAGAAAAGTATAACTTGTTAAATAGAAAAGTATAACTTGTTTAATAGAAAAGTATTACTTGTTTAAATAGAAAAGTATAACTTGTTAAATAAAAAAGTATAACTTGTTAAATAGAAAAGTATAACTTGTTTAATAGAAAAGTATTACTTGATTAAATAGAAAAGTATTACTTGATTAAATAGAAAAGTATTACTTGTTAAATAGAAAAGTATAACTTGTTTAATAGAAAAGTATAACTTGTTTAAATAGAAAAGTATTACTTGATTAAATAGAAAAGTATAACTTGTTAAATAGAAAAGTATAACTTGTTAAATAGAAAAGTATAACTTGTGTAAATAGAAAAGTATTACTTGATTATATAGAAAAGTATAACTTGTTAAATAGAAAAGTATAACTTGATTAAATAGAAAAGTATAACTTGCTAAATAGAAAAGTATAACTTGTTTAATAGAAAAGTATAACTTGTTTAAATAGAAAAGTATTACTTGATTAAATAGAAAAGTATAATTTTTTAAATAGAAAAGTATAACTTGTTAAATAGAAAGTATAACTTGTTTAAATAGAAAAGTATAACTTTAAAAAAAAATGAATTTTAGGACATATAGAATTAATTTCATTAAGTAAACACAAGAAAGTAAGTGCCCGAGCGGAATTGATCCCCGCTCTGGCGCCCAAGGTTTCGTGTTCGGTCTCCCATGGGAGCGAATAATTGCCTCATTTAATTGGGAGGCTTGGTGTTTATATATGAGTTGTTTGGTGGTTAGGTTCAGGATTGTCCGTGGCTCGCTAGGTTCGGTGGCCGCTCGGCCGCCCATCGGGCCCGGGTTCGAACCATAGCTAGCCCTTTTTTTCCTCAAAAATTCATGATTTATCAATGGTTTTAGCGACGACAATGATGGTCGCTAATAGCGAAAACAATTTTGCGTCGCTTATTCCGTCACTATTTTTCGACGGTTATAGCGATGAATATTTTCGTCGCTAATAATAGCGATGTTTGCCTACCGTCGTTGATTGTCGACGTCTTTAGCAACGGTTTGGCGACGATTTTTTCGACCGGTCCGGACTAAGAAACCGCCGCTAAGTAGAGAAACGGTTATGTGTCGATACTTACTTAGCGACGGTTTCACAATAACCATCGCTAAAGTCTAGCGACCCTCGTTTTCCCGACGGTCATTAAACAGTCGCTGAAACCGTCGCTACTATGTGTAGCGACGGTTATTTCCGTCGCTAAAACCGTCGTTAAACACCGTCTTTTTTGTAGTGTAAACAACCCTTTTAAATCGGCTAATTATAACAAATTGTTAAAGTCCAAAAAAATTAGCCCAATTAGGATACCAAATTTGAAATCTCAAAAATTAAAGATACCAAAATTGAAATTCCACCAAAACATTCGCCCAATTAGGATACACGGATCCATTTTGCTCGGCATATTCCAATAAGTAAACTGATAATTAATACAATCTCTTAATTGATACATTGCATATCAATGGCATCACAAAATTAATTACTGTTATAAAATTAATCAATCAATCAAAGATGAGAAATGATTAATTCTTCTACTAATTAAAGACACATGAAGTAGCAAATTAATAGGTCAATCCACACAAAACCTTCAAATATGTTGAATTCCTCATCAATCTGAAGCAACTTGAAGGCACTTTCGGCACGCCATCCTTCTTCTTTGGCTTTTCTAAAGTAGATATCCTGCAGTACCAATCGAATTCAAACCATCAAACAATATCCCAAAATAGATTAAAATAGTTAAAATTGAACATAACATAATTTTTTTTTTTTACTTATTACAACATATGATATCAGTGTGGCACATGATTGCACAAAGCATGTTGATCCTAACTTCACTTGAATTAGGGAAAAACTACAGAACAAATTACCAGGTCGAATTAGGAAAAAAAATACAGAAAAAATTACCAGGTTTAGGTCCACTTGCCAGAAAAAATAACCAGAAAAAATACGTAAAAAAAACCACGGATCTTGAAATATACACACACATATATCTGAGTGTGCCTAGATCGACATCCCCTACCCCCGTCGCTAACCCCGCAGATCCCTAGACAAAGCGGATCAGTATTTGGTTCATGAGTGACAAATGATGACGGATCGATTTGAAATGGGCAGCCAAGAAATCGCGATTTGGAAGCCGAGAAATATGGTGTGAAAAGAGGACGAAGCGATTGGATTCAAAAAACCACCGTCGCTGCCGATTAAAAAAAAAGGAGTGGTTGGGAGAGGAAAATGGAGTAGATTGGAAGAAGTTTAATGGATTCTTGAGATAAGAAAAAATTAGGGTCCGGTCAAATTGGGTTTTAGGCAAAGAATTTCGAGAGAACACCTTCAAGATCTCAGAACGATTTCGAGAGAACACCTTCAAAGAAAAAATTAGGGTTTTAGTCGAATTGGGTTTTGGACCTTGAAAGGGGCTGGATTTTAAAGAGAGAAAAACTTGAGTTGAGAGAGAGAGTGAATTTGAAATGAGTGGAGGAGGTGGAGAGTGATGAATATGACCGGTTATTATTTGGGAGGAGAGAGAAATGTTAAAAAGCAATGGAGGGTATATGAGTCAATTCGATTATACTTTTGTAGTGGAGTTAAATAGGTAAAAGCAAATGTATTAATTTGTATGGAGACCTCAAATCTTGTAGTAGAGTGTAATAAACTCTTAATGCAAATGACATGAATGTGCAAATGGGTCCTTTTTAATTAGAAGCGTGAGATCATTTCATGATGAGATAGAACATAATTTGAAAATGATTTATATAATATTTTACAAGATATGAATCTTAATGATCAAGTCTCATAAAAAATTTGCAATCAAAATAAATAGAATTCTGTATGGACCATGTTGATGAAGTGTTGTTAAGGAACGTTGAATATATGAGTGAGTCTCATGTGCATCCAAATGCACCGTATACTCATAGTGCATATTAGAACCGTGCAACTTGTGATACTGAAAGATGCAATTTATTTATATTAAACCGTGTAATTATTTTTTCATTTTTAATAATTGCAATTCGATATAAATAAATTGCATTTTTCAAAGATAATAAAAAAACATGATTTTAAAATGCACTATGAATACGGTGGTCTTGACCCAAGATAATATATATACGCGGCTACGCCTCTAGAAACGTTGAATATTCTATTTATTCAGCTTATTATCGTGATTGCTTTGAGGCCAATGATTCAGCTGACTCGGGCCTCAAAAAATAAGTAAATATTAGGGCCCATATATTTTAATATAAAATTAATATATACCTAAATATATTTTGCATAATTTAAAGACGCTGTTTGATTTTGACCTCGTGGGTTTCTACCATGTTTTTTTTGGCCAATTGCAGAATTTTCTCTTTTATTTTAAGGAGTATTTTATTTATTTTCTAAAATTAGTATGAGTATTCCACAATTTGAATAAGCCTTGTAAATACATAACACATCCCAGTATTATTATAAATAAGTAATTTATGAATACAAAATATAATTAATTCGAATGATAATGACTGAAATGCCCATATCATAATAATTATTGATGGATAATTAAATCTATTTTCTAACATTATATATATCACAATATTATCTATAAAAATAATTTATACTGAATGGTTATAATTTTTAAAAGCAAATAATTGAAGGATGTATAATATAAGACAAAAACTCGTATGAGACGGTCTCATGTATGAGACAAAGTACAACATAGCACGATTAACAACCACCCCTCTCAAAGTGTTAAAACGTCAATATCCAAATTACACTCCGTCTCACCGTGAGACAGTCTCACGCAAGAATGGATGGACCTGGAAACTTGAAGCGGACGGCCTCTACTCAACAAAATCAGGTTACCTAGAGATGCTCATAAGAGGAAGAGGAAGAATGCAAATGGAACCAGTTTGGAAAGCACTAATTGGAAGGCAGCAACACTAGGAAAATGTAAGATCCTGGCGTGGAAAATCTTCAACGATCGTGTGGCGACTAAAGTCAATTTGATGAGGAGAGGAGTGGATCTGGGGAATTCTCTATGCCCCCTTTGTTTTCAGCATGATGAATCAACATCTCATCTTTTCTTTGAATACAGTTTTGCATATGCAATTTGGTCTAGATTTCGTTGGTGGATATATAGATATTTTGAGTGTGGGAAACAACAATGGTAAAGTCAATTTTATGCACCATATCAGCTTTAAACAGAAAAAGGTTAGTGCAAAACTTTGGAATAATTTATGGTTGAGCATTGTGTGGGGAATTTGGAAGCTTCGGAATTCGATCATTTTCTCAAACATGGAGGCAAATATGGAAGAATGTTTCGAGCCCTGTTGTTTCAGATCTTGAAAATGGTTAAAGACAAGAGGTAATGACAGTTTTTGTTATAGTTTCATCGATTGGCAGAGCAACCCGAATTCGTGTTTTGAGTCGTATTGTTAGTTCGATTGATAGTAGTACAGTGAGTGTTATTTTGAATATGTACTTTGGCATTTGTTTACTTTGTATTCTTTGTTGTAAGAGATGAGTACCTCTTGTACTCCATTTTATTAATAAATTTACTTGTTCAAAAAAATATATATATATTGAAATGACATCATCTTTCGGAAAAAAAAAATAAACAGTCCGTCTAGCTCGATTTGAAAAAAATTCAACGGAAATTCAAACTACTTTTAAAAAACCGTTGGAACTACCATTTGAAAAAAATTGGGATTGTTTACTTAATTCCAACATCGCTAGACCAATGGAATAGGGAACCAAATGAAATGATTTTTTTTTTATCTGATTCCAACAAACTTTTCAAATGCACGAGATCGTTGGATGGTTTCCCCAATCAAATTATTTTTATAAAAAAAATTAGTAAGTTTTGTGAGGGACGGTTTCATGGTGAAACGGATTATATTTTGGGAATGACACTTTAACACTTTATAAGCGGAATGCATATTTTTAGATATCCTTCTTATATATCCAAAAAAACTTAGAATGGCTCAATTTAACCTTTCAGGTTGATTTGTTTCTATGATGGCTGATGGGGTCCGATTGTTCCTTGGAAGGTAAGAATGTAAATAATCTTAAAAGTTTACTTCAAATAAAAACTATAGATTGATAGATCAAGAATGAGGCAACTTAAGAATACATAATTGAGTGTGAGAACTAGCTAGCTACCTAGTTCACCATTTATTTTTTTATATATATCAAGTTATGTGCAGAAATGAAGAAGCTAGGTAGAAACGAGTCCAAATGAAAGCCTAGTTGTTATTGGACCAGAACTGTCCCTGAAGATATTTAACGACGTTGGCATCAACTCTGAATGCTTTTGTCAGAACGTCAATCGAAATGGAAGGTTCCGATCCGAACACCGCATTTGCTAAATACTCACTGCAATATACAAAACAAAATAAATTAAAAGAATGAAATCACAGGGCGTGAATATGGTACGTGCTAGACGAAACAAAAAATAAATTAGAAGAATGGGCGTGAATACGATATATGCTAGATGAGGTTGCGGATATGTATCTTTATAAATAAAGATCCTTAAAAATTTACTCTAATTTAGGCGTGAGTATGTATCATTATAAATAAGTATTTTTAAAAAAATATTTTAATTAAATATATATAAATATATAGATAGATAGATAGATAGATAGATAGATAGATAGATAGATAGATAGATAGATAGGTAGATAGATGAAGAAACTGAAGAATACATTATTAATGAGTGTGAGAACTAGGTAGCTAGTTCACGACTGATTTTTCATACATATCCCGGTAACAAATAAAGGGCAGAAATTAAGAATACATTATTGAGTGTGAGAATTAGCTAGCTAGCTAGTTCACGACTTATTAACAAATTAATTATATAAGTGCAGAAATTAAGAATAGAAATGAATCTAAAACAACAAATTAAAGCCTAGTTGTTATTGGACCAGAATTGTCCCTGAAGATATTTGACGACGTTGGCATCAACTCGGAATGCTTTCGTGAGAACATCAATCGAAATGGGAGGATCCGACCCGAATACTGCATTTGCTACAGTGATAACTCCTGGGTTCTGGCTGCTCAGACCTGCGAAGGCAACCGCGTTTGTCTTCCCTGTATTAAACTGAAAATGAATGAGTCCTTGTGGGAACACAAACACATCTCCCGGATACAACGTCTTGGTGAAGAGCTTGTTCTTCTGGTCGGGGTTTGCAGGATTGGAAGTCACGAACCCAACGTAAAAAGAGTGCCTTCAACCACCACAAGAATCTCGGTTGCACGAGGGTGCGTGTGAGGGGGTTCAGCCCGTACGGTGCGTAGTCGATTCGCACTAAAGAGACGCCCAGAGTGTTGAGTCCTGGTAATTGATTAACGTTGACCTGAGTTACTTTTGACCCCACAGCGTTTGATGTATTTCCGGGCTTGTTGAGGCCCGCAAAGAAGAAATCGTCTGCAGTCACCATCTTTGGATCCTTGCATATCTTCCCGTTCACGAAAACAGCAGCGTTGGAATCATTAACTGCTACGCAAAAGTCCTGAAGTGGACTAGGATCGGAGGCATGACAAAATGATGATAGTAAAGCCAGAGAGATAGCAATAGTGGTAAGCAAGCGCATATTAATGAGCGCCATATTATATATATTAATCTTCGATTGCTCTACTTAAGATATTCTAGTTAGAGGTGATGAGTTGCAAAGCAGGTATATGCATGCCTATTTATACTTACAAATGAATGCCGAATCTGCAGTCGATTGCTTTAATATTAATTATAAGACTTGGCCCGTTTCTTTAATCTCGACCACCAAGTCTTAATTATCTCAAGAATTCTTCTCCTCCGCATGCATACATAAAACTTGACATTTTCATCTCACACAAACGGTCAATTCAAACTGCAGTTTATTAATTTACTACTCATTATTATATACTAATACGAAACCATTAATTATAATTATATCAGTGGATCCATGGGGCCGGGTTGTTTAACAAATAATATATTAAGGAAACAAGACTAGTAATTGCAAACAACAACTACTCTTTCTCAAGCTTATTCGGTAACTTTCTCATTGACAAGGTCAGAGCTAGTATATATTAAAAAATTCTAATAAGTTTTTTTCTCTACCTATAGCTCTTAATATATATTTTATGTGACAAATTAATTCATGTATAAGGCAATCCCCAACTTTGATTACTTCATGCATTTATTTTGATGCATCAATTTATGTACTAAAATTCCAGTTAATCTCCTCGTGAACATCTTGTTCGAACCCAAAATAAAGCCCTCGAATGCAGGGAAAAAGATATTTTTTAGGACAATAACTTAGGGGTTTGTGCTTTAAGGACAATAATTTTACAGAATTGGAAATATAGGACACTCTGTTTTAAAATCTATAAATGTAGGACATTAATCGAGCCTAAATAAGCCCAAATTGGGTTGAAATGTCACGTGAGATTTGGGTATATTGGGGCTCGATTGTCCTACATTTTAATGATTTTAAAACATATTGTCCTATTATTACAAATTTTAAAACATATGGTCCTATATTTATAAATTTTAAAACATATTGTCTTACATTTCCAACCCCGTATAATTATTGTCCTTTAAACACAATCCCCCTAAGTTACTGTCCTAAAGAAATAATTATTCCCAACAAATATATGCAGGAAATTATATTCATACTTCATGGAAATTAAACTTTCTAACAAGATTCGGTTGTATTGCTACAAATGGCTTAATAAACCTATTGCCATGCACAGTAGTTATTACCAATCATTTATAATAGTAAGTTCTAAAAGATATGAAAAACTCGCTTCTCTTTTGTGCCAATAGTAAGAGTACCAAGTGTTATGTCTCATGAATTGTTCTTCACCTGCTCTTCACTTCTCCCCACGCTTAAAACTTGACATTTTCAATTCACAGAAATAGTCAATTAAGAAGGTTTTTTTATTAATTAATTACTATCATTTGTCTTCTGATTAATTATTAAGAAACCATATTAATTAATTATTATATCCGTGATCGATCAATAGAGGTTGTTTATGAAATATTAATTGCGCAAAAAAAAACAAGGCGTTCAAAACACTAAGTACTCTTTTAGAATCTTTTATGATCCATGCGTTCACCATCACAAGATCAGAGTGTTAATATTCCTATGTATTTCACATAGTGTTTTCTCCACATATATATTTTATGTAAATAAAATTCCAATCCTTATGAATGATACGATTTTTTTTTTTACAACGGTTAAATGAATGATAGCAAAACAAGGACAATATATATGTTACGAGAGCTCGCAAATATAGGGAGTTGGAATCACAAATGGTTACATAACTTTGACCCTGAATAGAATCAATTACATAATTCTTTTTGTTGTCGATTTAGTATTTTGAATTTTCCAGCGGACTTTGGACTTAAATTGGACATTGCCATGGATATTGGGACTAGATCAACAACAAAGAAGTTATGGGACTGAATCTATATATTTGATGCCAAAAATATGGGACCATTGGTGATTTAAACTCCAATTATAGGCCCACAACTCTAACAAAATCACAAGTTTAATTTTACGATGTATATGAAATTAGAAATCGAGGATACTAAACTGATAGGTTCAGAGAGACGAATAGATAGATATTCTTTTTATCAGTAAAGAAGAGTTTTCATATTAAACCGAGTACATGGTTACTCCAATCTTTACAACATCTGATTGACTAATTCGGCCATGACTATATATGTCAATCAACGTAATTTATAATGTACTCGTATGGCTTGGCCGAGTCTGATGAAGCGTTTAGAGGTGCAACGGGCTCGTCCGTTAAGCTTGAGTGATTGATGACACGGCACCATCACTCCGTCCAATCAGATGATGAGGATGAGTTATTTATGCAGCTAGAGTATATGCGATGTATGTTTTCTTTTTTAGTTTATCATTATTTGCTGACAAGAGCTGCAACCGAGTGTCCACTGTAAGGAGTTCATTCAACTCCCGGTCCTCCAAATCTACTTTCAGCTTCCATATTTTTTTCCCTTTAAAAGGACGATACTCTCCACCTCGTTCACAATTAAAAAATACTCGGCCTTTTTTAGAACTTCCTCCTCCATCAAAACAATAACAATATTGTGTTGTCACTTCATGTACCTAACTTATTAAATATTTCCGAGTATTGTGCAGGGTGTTAATGGCAAATATGTCTTTTTTATCTATATGGTTTCATTGCAAACGACATTTCAACTCGATGTTAGAATGTGAGTGTTGTTCTCCATATTTTCCTCTTGACTAACTCTGCTCCGCCTGTTTGTCAACACTATTGTTTCCTAATACAACAATAGACTTCACAGAGGGGATAAACATAGAATTCTCATTAAAAATAATATTTCTGCTACGTATGACTTTACTTTATGATGAAGACTAGATTATATACCTCTTAACAGCGTTGCCATAGCCCATAAAACCTCTCTTCTTTGCCCTTGACTACAAATTACCCCCGTTTACGTGATAATAAACTCAGTACAAACAAAAGCTCTCTAATTGGAGTAATATGCATACTTACCAGACCACACTTCTTAGGGTGTTTTGAGGTTTATACCTGTGTGAGGTCCACAGTTTATTAGGTAACATTTTGTGCTGACCGCTTCTTCCCAAAATCTTCCAGCTAATCCAGCATTAGAGAGCATACATAGAATTCTCTCTAGAAGTGTCTGATTCATGTGTTATGCTACACCATTCTATTATGGTGTACCTCGCACTATATAATGTCTTGCGATCCCTTTATTCTTGCAGAACAACAGAATTATAGGCTATTATCAGTTCTCGGCCTTTTGATTTTCTTCCCATGTTTGGATTTCCACCAACGTTTTTCGTTGCTTGAAACTCTTGAAAACTTCACTTTTATGCTTCGTCATAATCACCCAAGTCATTCTTGAGTAGCCATCAATCATAAACACGAGGTATCTATGGCCTCCTAGAGATTCTACAGGAGAAGGTCCCCAACAATCAGAATATATGTAATCAAGTGTCTTTTATTCGATGAATTACCTTGGAAAACTTGTTGCGATGAAACTTCCCAAAAACACAATGCTCAGAGAATCCAAGATCTGCGACCTTTTGGCCACCAAGAAAATCCCCTTTTGACAAAATTTGCATCCCCTTTCACCCATGTGACCAAGTCTCATGTCTCATAACTTAGTCAAGGTGTCTTTGTGAACTTCCGATTGTTCTTTCCTCTTGTTGGTTAACAAATTAATCAATCAAATTTATTCTTTCTAGTTAACAATTCTTCATTTTTCAGGCTTGAGATATAGCTCCCGGAGGTCCATCAAACTTGAAGCAGAAGTGCTTCGTTTCCAGACAATCTCTTTTCAAAGGAGTTTTAACTAATGATAGAGTTACAAGACTTCAAGATGAAACAGCCCAAAAAGGGCGTCCAAACACTTTGCCAAGCAAACACAACCTTAGTTGTCCACAAAATCCTATTACACATCTCACTCGTAGTGCAAAAAATTTCTCAAACTTAGCATCTGAGGCTTCCGAACCCGTACGTGAAACTTCTCAAATTCCATCTACGGAGAGCGTCCCGCATGCATCAAACAAAGATGCGGCTGCTGCAACAAGTAAAGTTATTATTTTTAAGTGTTTTTTACGTGTTCTTCATTATCTTTAAAATAATAGTTATGTATAAGAATTTATATATTGTAAAACAATTTTTTTGTTCACGTGTAGCTCCTGTTTCAAAGAAATGGACTCGTGGTGAAACAACTGGAAAGGGATTGCTGAAGTACTTTGATGCTTTCGGGAAGTTTAAGATTAAGGTGGATCCATCAGTTGGGAGACCAACAAATGTGGTCCAGTCGTCAAAATTGGCAACTAATATTGGAATAGTAACGCTGAAAAAGTTCTCCCGCACCAATATGATGGATGAGGTAGATGAGGACAATGGATTGAAGCCGGGGTTTGATCATCTCGGCAGTATGGGTTGAAAAAAATTATTGTGTTTAATATATAATTTTTACCTTCTTTTATTCTAATTTGCATGTTCTATGTGAGTTGTAGATGCATATGAATTTGAATATTGATGAGGCTGGAGTGAAACAGAGCCTGGTCGATCGGGTGAAAAAAAGTACTAGGCAACAGGTTTATCTGAGCCTTCAGGTTTATCTGAGCCTTCAGGTTTATCTGAGCCTTCAAAGTTATCGAGCCTTGAGTTATCTCGAGCCTTGTTTATCCGAGCCTTCAGTTATCTCGAGCCTCGGTGTCTTGATGACCTAATCGAAGTCTTGATTTCTTGATTCTATCCGAAGTCTCGAGGTTTCTTGAGTCAACAAACTTTTCTTGGCCGGACCTTTGTCGATCAGTATATCTTGACACTCAAAGGCGTGTTGAGTTCTCTTTCGAATTCAGACATCGACCCTCAGTCACTTGACTCAAAGCTATCGATTTCTTCTTGCCTGATCGATCGCTCAACCGATCGATCAACACTTCTTCAGATCAACATATCAAGATAGTATCAGGTCAGTACATCAGGTTAGCATATCAGGTTATCATATCTGATCTCGATCACGTCCGATCTTGATCGATCTTATCTCCGCTTCATCTTCCGATCCGCAACCTTCTCTTCGACGATTTGTTGGCTTTAGCTTTTCTTCACATTTGATTTGCCATAGCTCATCGCTTAACTCCGAACACATCTAACTCATTCGATCTCGATCGGTCGCTTCATCTCTGACCTAGTCTGATCTGGATCATCTACTTCTGATTTCGTGTGTTCCCCCTCAATTTGTTCTTCTCGTTCCCCCTCAACTTGTGATCTGTAGATTAGCTTCAACAACACAAGTTGATAATGTTTTGACATAATTCATCAAAACTAAAATATCCCAACATTTAATATCGCAATAATGAATATATTAACACACCTAAAAAATTTAATGTGTCTATAGAATACTTATTCTCATATTTCTTTTGTAGTGTAGTAAAAAGGTGTGTGGGGCAATAGACATTTTTTTTTTTGTAGTAATACACAAAATTCTCATAAAAAATAATATTTATGCTAAGTATGACTTTACTTTACGATGAAGACTAGATTATAATACACCTTAACACCGCTCTCATAGCCCATAAAACCTCCCTTCTTCGCCCTTGACTCAAATTTACCTCCATTTACATGATAATAAATAGTACACCCAAAAGCTCTCAAATTAAAGTAATATGCATACTTACCAGACCACCCTTCTTAGGGTGTTTTTAGGTTTATACATGTGTGAGATCCACGATTTATCAGGTAACATGTTGTGTTGGCCGCTTCTGCAAAAAATCTTTGGGCTAATCCAGCATTAGAGAGCATGCATTGAGCTCTCTCCAGAAGTTTTTGATTCATACGTTCTGCTACACTATTCTGTTGTGGTGTATCTCAGATTTGTATTGTGTATTGCGATCCCTTTATTCTTACAGAACTCATCGAAATATGAACAACATAATTACAGACTATTATCAGCTCGCATTCTTATGAATTTCTTCAGTTTGATTTTCCACCAACGTCTTCCATTGCTTGAAACTCTTAAAAACTTCACTTTTATGATTCATCATAATCACCCAAGTAATTCTTGAGTAGCCATCAATCATAAACACGAGGTATCTATGGCCTTCTACGGATTCTACAAGACAAAGACCCCAACAATCAGAATGGATGTAATCAATTGAGTCTTTTATTAGTTGAATTGCCTTGGAAAACTTGTTGCGATGTGATAATAAGTTAATGATCACCTTTATATTGGTGATAGAAGATTCCACTATATGTAGAGATTACACATTACAACGAAATAGACCAAGTATTAAGGGAAATAATTAAATAATACAATATATTCTATATATACAAATTCAAACATAAAAATCTATCCCTTATTAACCCCCGCAAGCGTTGCGTGGGGTGAAGACATAGAAATATGGCACTCTTGTTATCACAAAGAATGATCGGGCATGGAAACTCTGTGATCCAGAGCTCACTAAGAAGATTAGTGAGCCAACAAGTTCAGCTGCTGCATTTGCCATAGCCCGGTACTCAGACTCACAACTAGAGCGGGCCACTGTGGGTTGCTTCTCTGCACTCCAAGAAACAAGATTCGCACAAAGAAATATCGAATAACCATAAGTAGAACGATGCATCTCGATGCAACGGGCTTAGTCAGCTTCAGAATAACCAATAATTGAAGAGTCAGGGGGCTTGGTGAACGAGACACCAAAATGCACTATACCCTTAACATAGCGCAGAATTCACTTGAAAGCGTTAAAGTGATTTCATCAGTGGGAAAGTGAAGGAACTGGCTGACAACATTAACTGCATAAGATAATTCCGAACGATTGATAGTCAAATATTGAAGGGCCCTAACCAACGAACGATATAAAGTGGGATCACGAAATGGAAAACCATCGCTAACCAAAATCTCCCCAGCGGCCAATGGAGTGGCAATTGGCTTGGAAAATCCACCATATTTGTCCGATCAAGAATATCATGGGCATACTTAGTCTGTCCAACAAATAGCCCATCGGGCGCGTAAGAGACTTCGAGACCAAGGAAATAATTAAGGCGACCCAGATCCTTAATGTTGTATTTCTTGTGCATGCGAGCAATGAAATCCTTCAATAAAGGCACTAGCATTCCTTGTAACAATGATATCGTCAACGTATAACATAAGATAAATGACAAACGTACATCGGAGAAGGTAAAACAGTGGCGAGTCGGAGTAACTCTAGCAAAAGCCCTAACTCAAGAGAAACGTGCTGAAATGCTGAAACCAGGCCAGGGGGAGCCTGTTTGAGGCCGTAAAGCGCCTTCTTGAGCCGACAGACATGATTGGGATACCGAGAATCAACAATTTCCGGAGGCTGAGCCATGAAAACTGGTCTATCAAGAATCCCATTTGAGAAAGACATTCTTGACATCAAGCTGATGCAAAGACCAGTGATACTGAATAGCAAGAGCAGGAGCAACTCGAAATGTGGCGGCTTTGACAACTGGACTAAAAGTATGATGAAAATCTACACCCGGAACTTGAGTAAATCCCTGAGCAACAAGACGGGCCTTATGACGTTCAAATGGAACCATCTGCATTATACTTGGTGCGAAAAACCCACTTCAAACCAACAATGTTAGTACCCGATGGACGAGGCACTAAATCTCATGTCTGATTATCATGAAGGGCGTCCATCTCTTCTTGCATTACAGCCAACCATTCCGGAGACTTAATAGCAGATTTAAAGCCTCGAGGCTCAGGATTAGCAACAAGAGTCGACAGTAGGGAGGAGGTTGAAAGGTCGACTAGATAGAGGGGCTTAAAAATCCCAGCTCGAGCACGAGTCACCATGGGATGCAATGGCGCTGGCAGAGGAGCATAAGGAGCCGGCTCAGGCTGAAGGGGCACCACGGCAGGTGCTGAGCCGGGTGCTGGCGGGGACCCCGGGGAAGGAGCAGGCGCGGGCTCTAGCCCTGGCACATGGGTAGGTGTTGGGTCACGCGGCTGCTCGGTGTCGTTCGAGAGGAGCCGAGGCATGGCCGAGACTGGAGTGCCAGGTGCTGGCCTGCATGGCACGGACCGCATTGGACATAGGTGGCAAGGAGGGCTACACTGGGCGTAGACGGGACAACCACACCGTCCAAGAAACTCGAGACATCCAATTCCGAAGTAGATGAAGAGGACGGAGCTCGAGAAAACGGAAAGCAAGACTCGTCAAATTGAGCATGATGAGTTGTACACACCCGAGAGGATTCTGGATCAAGGCAATGAAACTCTTTATGTAAACTGTTGTAACCAACAAAATGCAAGTTCGACTACGTGGTGAAAGTTTGTGTTCGGCATAATCCTGCAAGAATAGATAAACATGACATCCAAATGGCTAGAAATTGAAATAATTAGGAACGGATCCAAATAGCAACTCAAATGGTGACTTATCATGCAAAACAAACGATGGTAGCCTATTTATAACATACACAATAGTAGCGAAAGCATCAAACCACAAAGAAGTCGGAGAATGTGCATGAAATATCATAGAGAGACCCATTTCAGAGATATAACGGCGCTTAGCTCTGCAAGGCCATTCTGCTGAGGAGTATACGGATAAGATAGACGATGAAAAATTCCATGCAAGGACATGAATAGACGAACCCGAGAGTTAACAAATTTAGTACCAAAATCACTCTGGAAGACTTTAATCGAACTAGAAAACTGATTACTGACAAAAGCATGAAAGTGCACCAATATATCATAAAATTCAGATTTCGCACGCATAGGGTAGATCCATGAAAAACAAGAAAAGTAATCCACAAAAGCAACATAATACTTAAAGCCATCAGAAGTAGTAACAGGAGCTGGACCCCATAAATCACAATGAATCAAGTAAAGCACAGTAGAAGCACGTTTTCATTCAAATCAAAAGAAAATCTCTTACTCTTAGCCAACTTACAAGAGGAACAAAACAATGTGGTTCGGTAATGAGGACGTAATAGCTTTAGTTTATTAGGTAACATGTTGTGCCGACCGCTTCGCCCAAAAAATCTTTGAGCTAATCCAAAGATTAGAGAGCATACATTGAATTCTCTCGGAGTGTGATTCATGTGTTCTCGCTACACCATTCTCTTTGTGGTGTATCTCAAGACTTTATGATGTCTTGCGATCCCATTATTCTTGCGAGAACTTCGTCAAAATAAGAACAACATAATTATAGACTATTATCAGTTCGCAGCCTTTTGACTTTCTTCCCATGCTTGGATTTCCACCAATGTCTTTTAGTGCTTGAAACTCTTGAAAACTTCACTTTTATGCTTCGTCATAATCATCCAATTCATTCTTGAGTAGCCATCAATCATAAACACGAGGTATCTATGGCCTCCTAGAGATTCTACAAGAGATGGACCCCAACAATCAGAATAGTTGTAATCAAGTGTTTTTTATTCGACGAATTACCTTGGAAAACTTGATGCGATGAAACTTCCCAAAAACACAATGCTCAGAGAATCCAAGATCTGCGACCTTGTGGCCACCAACCCCCTTTTGACAAAATTCGCATCCCCTTTCACCCATGTGACCAAGTCTCAAGTCTCATAACTTAGTTAAGTCGTCTTTGTTAACTTCCGATAGCATTCTACCTTGTAGAAAGTACAATGTTCCTAACTTCACACCTTTCAGAACCACGATGGAACATTTAGATGTCTTTGCCCTGACTCTTTCAAGTAGTTACAAATATTGTCTAGTTTAGGGTCTTCAGACAGTCTGACCTGACTCTTTCAAGTAGTTACAGATATCGTCTAGTTTAGTGTCCTCAGACCCAGCCTTCTTGAATTTCTTATTCCCTATTTTTTCAGGTCCCTTGCTCCCACTAGCAACTAATTCATGGACCTGATTATATAAACTTCCACCACTCGCCTTATTTCTGCAGCTCTCTAGTATCCAGAGATGATCTAATTTATTCTAGAGGCACATTTTCTTTCCCAACAATGAAAGACAACACAATGTTCACATATGATAAAGGTAGATAAACCAACAGAATTAAAGCATCATCTTCATCATCAACTTTAACATTAATATTACACAATTCTAGTAGAATTGTATTAATAAATTGATTTAGATGTTTACGAAGTGGCTGAACTTCGTGGATACGCAAACTGAATAGGCGTCGCTTTCAACATCGAACTTATTAGTTAACGACTCCGTCATATACAGACTGTCCAGCTTCAACCATAGACCAGCCGCAGTTCCCTCCTGCACGACTTTGGTAATGATATCGCCTGCGAGACACATCATGATTGATGAGTGTGCCTTCTTCTCCAGAGTGGTCATCTCAGTATCTTCCAAATCCGCCGTCTTTTACAACAAAGGTGCCTACAATCCTTGTTTACATCCACTTTCAATAGACGGATTTAAGTCACATGCAACTTTTAATTTTCTAAACGTTGGCCTCCAATAACAAGCAAAAATTAAAAGATTTTTAAAATTAAAGTCAAGAGTTAATGTAAATAATTTGAAAAGTTAAGTTCAAACAAAAACTATATATATATACGTGTATGTAACCCCACGAATTTTGCGGGATTGGAAAAGAAAAATTTACAACATTATTTTAAATTAAACATTTTAAATATTTAATTAATTTAATTGTAGATATAATTTTATTTTTTAATATTATATGTGTATGATATACTCTCTCCATCCCGACCAAAGCTTTATATTTAGTCATTTTTGGAATTCCCACCAAAGTTTTGCATTTCTATTTTGGCAAGTCGTGGCTCCATTTTTCTTAATAATTATTCCTATCTTTATTCAAAACTAAGTCAACTGCTACTCAATTAATATAAAAAATTTTTTTTTTTTTTTTTTTTCCACTTTTTTTTAATTTTCTTGCACATCCCACAACCAACAATACATACCTTATCTACTAATTAATTTAGAATTAATCCGCACCTCTCTAATCACTCAACTTCAAAATACTTAATCACTATTTTAAAATCCTTGAAACAATTAGCATAGTGGTGAGTATAAGAATATTTCTGGCTTTATATCTCCCATCATCTGAATACAAACTAAAATTCGGAAAAAAAAAAAAAAAAAAAAAAGAAAAGAAAGAAAGATTATATGTAATGTCAAGAGCAACATAAGAACTTCAATCAGCGGAAATGCAATGAAGCAATACATAACAACATAAAAATGAATCGAACCTCGGCTATTGAAATATCAACAACTCTTTCAGGACCATAATGTGTAAACAAATTCTCAATTATTGTATGAGAGACCTTAAGTTACCCAACATGATATAACAAAACCAAATAATAACAACACAAATAAGAAATTAAAAGGAAATTAAGGAACATAATGGCACAATTAATATAAGAATTCGGAAATCAATAAAATCATGTTATAGTTCATATTCAAAAATTAAATTACTACCTCAATACCCCCTTTTTAAATCTTCAAAAAATTATACAAATTGATTAAGAAATCTTCATAATCGAATCAGGTTAACAACAAAATCAGATTAAAAGAATTGCTATAAATGGAAGGGAAGAAATCCTAGATGGTGTGACAAAAAAAAAATTAATATAAAACATAATATGCATTGGAACAACACATTGTATAAATTTTTATTTAAAAATCTCAAAATTCACATTCAAAAAAGAAAGCAATAAAAAGTTTAAATTTGAAAAAACCTAAATAATATAAAATCTGTAAAACAACAGATAAAATCTGCAAAACACATCGCAAAAAGAGAGCAATGCTATATAAATCCCGAAATAAAGATTATATAAGAAGCAATAATGTATAAATACCTTCATTAAATTATAAAATAAATTTGATGTCTAAGTTTCGGAAAAACAACTACAAAGAAGTTGACATATTTGTTAATCCACCTCTCCAATTGTAAAAAGATATTAAAAAGAACCTGCAAAAAATAATTTAAATATTTAAGAAATCTAAATTTTGCTGAAATATTTAAAGACGTCATGAATGGTAGTATTTTGAAACCCCATCACACTTTAACATTAAAATGGCCAATCGAACTCCACAAATCCATGTTAACAGCTTACACCTCAGCCTCATGACATTAACATTAGAATTTAGAAGCTCGTTTGCGGCTGCCAATCCGGCAAGTTAATGAAAGCGTAGCCCTAAGAAATAAAATTTATATTCAAATATTAAATTAAAAACTTAACTTAATTAGATAAGTTAAAGTTAAGAACTTATAATATAAATAACTTTTAATGAGAATGCATGATTTTAAAACGAAATAATTTAATTGAATTCGGCTCTATGTAAACAAACCTGATTTCGCCATATAGACTGAATCAAGTTTACCAATTCTCTACCTCAATACTTCCTGTAATATATTAAACATATTCATCAAATTAGAAGAATCCATATGAACATATAAGAAGAACATATTCATGACCAATTTAGAATTCAAATTACTTACTTCAATACTCCATGCAATATAAAAAACAAAATCAGATTAACATACAAAAGAAATTATTAATTTAATTGCAATAAACATTCATAACCAATCAGAACTCAAATTACTTACCATAATACTCCCTGCAATATAAAAACAAAATCAAATTAATAATTCATCAAATTAGAAGAATCATCGTGAACAGAAAAGAAGAAACTCATTCATAATCAATTCGGAACTAAAATTATTTACCTAAATACTCACTGCAATATACAAAACAAAATAAATTAAAAGAATGAAATCACAGGGCGTGAATATGGTACGTGCTAGACGAAACAAAAAATAAATTAGAAGAATTGGCGTGAATACGATATATGCTAGATGAGGTTGCGGATATGTATCTTTATAAATAAAGATCCTTAAAAATTTACTCTAATTTAGGCGTGAGTATGTATCATTATAAATAAGTATTTTTGAAAAATTATTTTAATTAATATATATATATAGATAGATAGATAGATAGATAGATAGATAGATAGATAGATAGATAGATAGATAGATAGATAGATAGATAGATAGATAGATGAAGAAACTGAAGAATACATTATTAATGAGTGTGAGAACTAGGTAGCTAGTTCACGACTGATTTTTCATACATATCCCGGTAACAAATAAAGGGCAGAAATTAAGAATACATTATTGAGTGTGAGAATTAGCTAGCTAGCTAGTTCACGACTTATTAACAAATTAATTATATAAGTGCAGAAATTAAGAATAGAAATGAATCTAAAACAACAAATTAAATCCTAGTTGTTATTGAACCAGAACTGTCCCTGAAGATATTTGACGACGTTGGCATCAACTCGGAATGCTTTCGTGAGAACATCAATCGAAATGGGAGGATCCGACCCGAATACTGCATTTGCTACAGTGATAACTCCTGGGTTCTGGCTGCTCAGACCTGCGAAGGCAACCGCGTTTGTCTTCCCTGTATTAAACTGAAAATGAATGAGTCCTTGTGGGAACACAAACACATCTCCCGGATACAACGTCTTGGTGAAGAGCTTGTTCTTCTGGTCGGGGTTTGCAGGATTGGAAGTCACGAACCCAACGTAAAGAGTGCCTTCAACCACCACAAGAATCTCGGTTGCACGAGGGTGCGTGTGAGGGGGTTCAGCCCGTACGGTGCGTAGTCGATTCGCACTAAAGAGACGCCCAGAGTGTTGAGTCCTGGTAATTGATTAACGTTGACCTGAGTTTTTTTGACCCCACAGCGTTTGATGTATTTCCGGGCTTGTTGAGGCCCGCAAAGAAGAAATCGTCTGCAGTCACCATCTTTGGATCCTTGCATATCTTCCCGTTCACGAAAACAGCAGCGTTGGAATCATTAACTGCTACGCAAAAGTCCTGAAGTGGACTAGGATCGGAGGCATGACAAAATGATGATAGTAAAGCCAGAGAGATAGCAATAGTGGTAAGCAAGCGCATATTAATGAGCGCCATATTATATATATTAATCTTCGATTGCTCTACTTAAGATATTCTAGTTAGAGGTGATGAGTTGCAAAGCAGGTATATGCATGCCTATTTATACTTACAAATGAATGCCGAATCTGCAGTCGATTGCTTTAATATTAATTATAAGACTTGGCCCGTTTCTTTAATCTCGACCACCAAGTCTTAATTATCTCAAGAATTCTTCTCCTCCGCATGCATACATAAAACTTGACATTTTCATCTCACACAAACGGTCAATTCAAACTGCAGTTTATTAATTTACTACTCATTATTATATATAATAATACGAAACCATTAATTATAATTATATCAGTGGATCCATGGGGCCGGGTTGTTTAACAAATAATATATTAAGGAAACAAGACTAGTAATTGCAAACAACAAGTACTCTTTCTCAAGCTTATCAGGTAACTTTCTCATTGACAAGGTCAGAGCTAGTATATATTAAAAAATTCTAATAAGTTTTTTTCTCTACCTATAGCTCTTAATATATATTTTATGTGACAAATTAATTCATGTATAAGGCAATCCCCAACTTTGATTACTTCATGCATTTATTTTGATGCATCAATTTATGTATTAAAATTCCAGTTAATCTCCTCGTGAACATCTTGTTCGTATCCAAAATAAAGCCGTCAAAAATCTGTTTTTTTCTATATTTATTTTTAATGAAATATATACAAATACAGGGGGAAATGTTTTTTTAGGACTAATTTTACGGACTTGGAAATGTAGGACACTATGTTTTAAAATGGGATAATTGCTCTTAGATACAATTTTTGAGACCCCATTATCTATAGGTACAACTGAATTTATTTATTACTAATATATACAATTCTCATTGTGGTATATCCATTTTAACCTTTGTAACCCCTATTCATTTCATCTATTTTTATGGAAATTCTTTAAATTGTTTAAGATTTTCCATCCCTTCCAAAAAAAAAAAAAAAAAATTATATATATATATATATATATATATATATATATATATATCATCCCTTTTCTCAAGAAATTATTTCAGTTATTGAGAAGTTCAGCGATTTCAATTATTGAAATTCTTTTCATCGATGATCATATCATTTTTAGTGTGCAAAATATTTAATATTTTGTGCATAATATTTATTTTTGTACATGTGAAAAAAAAATTATATTACGTGCAATTATTTATTACATGTGAAAAATATTTAGTTTTGTATGTATTTATTTTGTACATATTCATTAATCCAGTATGTGCAAAAAATAATATTGCACATATAAAGAAATTTCAAAATTTAATTTTATTTTTAAATAGAACAATTCAAGATATTTATTTTATTTTTATATATTTTTAGTATTTTTATGAGCAAAATATTTAATATTGTGTGCAAGATTTTTAGTTTTGCGCATGTGCAAACATATTTATACAGTGTGCAATTTTTTATTTTTTACTTGTGAAAAATATTTAGTTTTGTGTGCAATTTTTTTTGCACATATTCACAATCAATGTGTGCAAAATAATATTGCACATATAAAGAAATTTCAGCTTCAATTTTGTTTTGTATAGCACAATTTAAAAGATTTATTTTATTTGTAAATGTGTTTAGTATTTTTTATGTGCAAAATATTTAATATTGTGTGCAAAATTTTTAGTTTGCACATGTGCAAAAATATTTATATTATATGCAATTTACTTTTTAGTTGTGAAAAATATTTAGTTTTTTGTGCAATCTTTTTTGCACATATTCACAATCCGTATGTGCAAAATAATATTGAATAAAATACTTTTTGGATATTTATTTTATTTGTAAATGTTTTTAATATTTTTATATGAAAGCTTAATTTTGACAATGAAAATTGTACTGTATATTCTCATGTGCAATTATAAAAGGATAAATTGGATTAACGGGCCGTGGGGATAAATAGATCGAATATTCTTATTTATAAAATTTATATTTGAATTTCAATTCACAATTTTTTTAAACTATGTGTTTTATCCCTCCACAAAGTTTAATTAAATTTTGAATATGATGAAATTGTTAAATGTGTATCAAATCAAATTGCATACAATGATAAAAAAAAGTAGGTATGAAGAAAATGGTCAATTTGCAAATATTAAAATTTTCATATGCAATGAGAGGAGAGATGGGAGAAATATTCTTGATGAATAATTTTTTGTGCTAAGAGAGATGGTTATTGGTTGGGGCATAATATTAGGGGGGTGAGTTCCAAAATTTGAGGAAAATATCATTTTGTAGTTAATAGTAATGAAATAAATGGCTTGTAGTTAATAATAAAGAGTGATTCTATTTTGTATCTTAGAGTGAGACCCCTTTTAAAATCTATAAATGTAGGACATCGAGTCGAGCCGAATAAGCCCAAATCGGGTTGAAATATCACGTGAGATTTGGGCTTATTGGGGCTCGATTGTCCTACATTTTAAAGATTTTAAAACATATTGTCCTATAATTATAAATTTTAAAACATATGGTCCTATATTTAAAAATTTTAAAACATATTGTCTTACATTTCCATGTCCGTATAATCAGAGACGGAACGACGTTCCCTGTGGGGGGGCACGTGCCCCCACAAATGTTTTGATTTCAACTAATATATCTATATTATATGGTATATTATACAGTACATGTATGTGTCAAAGTGGTTGTGTAGTGTAGGAATGTGGATAAGGACTGGGGTTCAAATCCTTGTCATCCCAATTTTGTTTTTTTTTTTTTCTTATAAAGTTTAATTATTTTATGCTTACCCAATTTTATTTTATGTTTAAGTTTGCAATAATTGTGATGTTGTTTTTTTTATTTATATATTTTCTTATAAAGTTTAATTATTTTATGCTTACCCAATTTTATTTTATGTTTAAGTTTGCAATAATTGTGATGTTGTTTTTTTTTATTTATATATTTTGTAATTCCAACACATTTCCACTACTCAACAACCACAAATCTATTAATTAAGGACACTTGCATGAGACGGTTTCATGGTGAGGCATGACATAATTTGAGCATTGACGTTTTAACATTTTGGAAAAGTAGGTGTCGGTTTGTGCTAATTTCTACCCATCTCACGTATGAGACCGTCTCATACGAATTTTATCATTAATTAAACGCCTTCTTTTTTTTTTTGTTGTATTCTTAATATTTTTTTTATATTTTTTGTGCCCCCGCTATTGAAAACTTATGGGTCCGTCCCCTGCAGATAATAATTATTGTCCTTTAAACACAATCCCCTAAGTTTCTTGTCCTAAAGAAATAATCATTCCCAACAAATATATGCAAGAAATTATTTTCATACTTCATGCAAATTAAACTTTCAAACAAGATTCGGTCGTAATGCTACAAATGGCTTAATAAACATAGGGCCATGCACAGTAGTTATTACCAATCATTTATAGCAGTAAGTTCTAAAAGATATGAAAAACTCGCTTCTCTTTTGTGCCAATAGTAAGAGTACCAAGTCTTATCTCTTATGAATTGTTCTTCACCTGCTCTTCACTTCTCCCCGCACTTAAAAATTGACATTTTCAACTCACAGAAATAGTCAATTAAGAAGTTGTTTTTATTAATTTACTATCATTTGTCTTCTGATTAATTATTATGAAACCATATTAATTAATTATTATATCAGTGATCGATCAATAGAGGTTGTTTATGAAGTATTAATTGCGCAAGAAAACAAGGCGTTCAAAACACTAAGTACTCTTTTAGAATCTTTTATGATCCATGCGTTCTCTATCACAAGATCAGAGTGTTAATATTCCTATGTATTTCACATAATGTTTTCTCCACATATATATTTTATGTAAATAAAATTCCAATCCTTATGAATGATACCGACGTTTTTTTTACAACAGTTAACTAAATGATAGCAAAACAAGGACAATATATATGTTCGAAGGCCAATAATTATAGGGAGTTGGAATCACAAATGGTTACATAACTTTGACCATTTAATATAATCAATCACATAACATTTTTTGTTGTCGACTTAGTATTTTGAATTTTCCAGCGGACTTTGAACTTAACTTGGACATTGGCAAAGATATTGGGACTAAATACACAACAAAGAAGTTATGGGACTGAATCTATATATTTGATGCCACAAATATGGGACCATTGGTGATTTAAACTCCAATTATAGGCCCACAACTCTAAAAATTTGACAAGTTTAATTTTACGATGTTATTGGCCCGAAACACCTCAATTCGGGCTAAATGTCACGTGTGGGCCAAATATCGCGATAATAGTGAGGAAAGGAATTTGTTGAGGTTTTGATTTTAATTCCAAAGTGTATTGACCAATTCTGCCGTATCTTATTTTGGTCTTGTTTTTAATTTTTTTTTTAATTTAAATTTGTATAAATTCCAGCTGTGTAAAAAAAAAATTGAATTTACACGTGGCAGAGTGATGTGGCCGCCCAGTCAGCACATTCATCGGAAATCCCCAGCAAAACGACGTCGTTTTTAGATTTTGGCCAATTTGGGACTAAAATTGGACATTATCAAAGTTATTAGGACTAAATCGACGAAAAAAATACTTATTGGACTAAATCTATTTGAGACCTAAGTTATGGGACCATTTGTGATTCAAACTCGATAGATATTCTTCATATCAGTAAAGAAGAGTTTTTATATTAAACCGAGTACATGGTTACTCCAATCTTTACAACATCTGATTGACTAATTCCATGACTATATATGTCAATCAACGTAATTTATAATGTCCACTCGTACGGCTTGGCCGAGGGTAAGAGAAAACTTGCAACGGGATCGTCCGTTAAGCTTGAGTGATTGACGACGCGGTACCATCACTACGTCCAATAAGATGATGAGGATGAGTTATTTATGCAGCTAGAGTATATGCGATGTATGTTTTCTTTTATAGTTTATCATTATTTGCTGACAAGAGCTGCAACCGAGTGTCCACGGTAAGGAGTTCATTCAACTCCCGGTCCTCCAAATCTACTTTCACCTTCCATATATTTTCCCCTTTAAAAGGACGATACTCTCCACAATGTTCAAAATTTAAAAAAAAAACTCGGCCTTTTTTAGAACTTCCTCCTCCATCAAAACAATAACAATATTGTGTTGTCTTGTCACTTCATGTACCTAACTTATTAAATATTTCTGAGTATTGTGCAGGGTGTTAATGGCAAATACGTATTTTTTTATCTATGATAGTTTCATTGCAAACGACATTTCAACTCGGTGTCAGAATGTGAGTGTTGTTCTCCATATTTTTCTCTTGACTAACTATGCTCCACCTGTTTGTCAACACTATTGTTTCCTAATACAACAATAGACTTCACTGAGGGGATAAACGTAGAATTCTCATCAAAAATAATATTTTTGCTACGTATGAGTTTACTTTATGATGAAGACTAGATTATATACCTCTTAACAGCGATCCCATAGCCCATAAAACCTCTCTTCTTTGCCCTTGACTCCAATTTACCTCCCGTTTACATGATAATAAACAGCACACCGAAAAGCTCTCAAATTAGAGTACTATGCATACTTATCAGACCACACTTCTTAGGGTGTTTTGAGGTTTATACCTGTGTGAGGTCCATAGTTTATTAGGTAACATGTTGTGCTGACCGCTTCTGCCCAAAATCTTCGAGCTAATCCAAAGATTAGAGAGAGCATACATTGAATTCTCTCCGAAGTGTTTGATTCATGCGTGCTCGCTACACCATTCCATTGTGGTGTATCTCAGACTATATGATGTCTTGTGATCCCTTTATTCTTGTAGAACTCGTCGAAATCGTAACAAATGTAATTATAGACTATTATCGATCATTCATGACCTTTTGATTTTTTCTTCTCATGTTTGGATTTCCACCAACGTCTTCCATTGCTTGAAACTCTTGAAAACTTCACTTTTATGCTTCGTCATAATCATCCAAGTCATTCTTGAGTAGCCATCAATCATAAACACGAGGTAAACTATGGCCTCCTAGAGATTCTACAAGAGAAGGACCCCAACAACGAGAATAGATGTAATCACTCTTTTATTCGATTAATTACCTTGGAAAAACTCATTGCGATGAAACTTCCCAAAAAAACACAATGCTCAGAGAATCAAAGATCTGCGACCTTGTGGCCACCAGGAAAATCCCCCTTTGACAAAATTTGCATCCCTTTTCACCCATGTGACCAAGTCTCATGTCTCATAACTTAGTCAAGTCGTCTTTGTAAACTTCCGATAGCATTCTACCTTGTAGAAAATACAATGTTCCTAACTTCACACCTTTCACAACCACGATGGAACATTTGTAGACATACATAACTACACCTTCAATGTGAAAAATTTACCGGCAGGTCTCCGTAATAGAATCGAGCCTAATCCCACCACCTTGCAAATGGAATTGTTGGCCATAAAAATATTTTCTCCATCCACATGTTCGTAAGTTGTAAATCACTCTCTGCCTGAACATATATGGCAAGATGCCCCATAATCGAGGACCCACACATCAATATGTCTTTGCCCATCAGCAATTAGGGTTATATCCTCCTTGGAGTTGGTGTCATCTCGGAGCTGGTGTCATCTCCTTTAATGACAGCAGCAGTACCTGTTTTGTTTTCCTATTTTTTTTTCTTCTTCTTCAGACAGTCATTTTTCCAATGACCTGAGTCTTTCAAGTAGTTACAGATATCGTCTAATTTAGGGCCCTCAGACCCAGCCTTCTTGAATTTATTATTCCCTATTTTTTCAGGTCCCTTGCTCCCGCTAGCAACTAATTCAGCGACCTGATTATATAAACTTCCACCACTCGCCTTATTTCTGCAGCTCTCTAGTATCCAGAGATAATCTAATTTATTCTAGAGGCACATTTTCTTCCCCAACAATGAAAGACAACACAATGTTCACATATGACAAAGGTGGATAAACAACAGAATTAAAGCATCATCCTCATCATCAACTTTAACATCAATTTTATGCAATTCTAGTAGAATTGTATTAATAAATTGATTTAGATGTTTACGAAGTGACTGAACTTCATGAATAAGCAAACTGAACAGGCGTTGCTTCAACATCAACATATTGGTTAACGACTCCGTCATATACAGAATGTCCAGCTTCAACCATAGACCAGCAGTAGTTCCCTCTTGAGCGACTTTGGTAATGATATCGCCTGCGAGACACGTCATGATTGATGAGTGTGCCTTCTTCTCCAGTTTGGTCATCTCAGCATCTTCCAAATCCGCCGTCTTTTACAACAAAGGTGCCTACAATCCTTGTTTACATCCACTTTCAATAGGCGGATTTAAGTCAAGAGTTAATGTAAATAATTTGAAAAGTTAAGTTCAATATATATATATATATATATATATATATATATATATATATATTGAGAGATAGATGAAGAAACTTAAGAATACATTAACAAATAAAGGGCAGAAATTAAGAATACATTATTAATGAGTGTGAGAATTAGCTAGCTAGCTAGTTCACGACTTATTAACAAATTAATTAATTAAGTGCAGAAATTAAGAATAGAAATGAATCTAAAACAACAAATTATAAAGCCTAGTTGTTATTGGACCAGAATTTGTATAAATTCCAAATTGTGTAAAAAAAAAATTTGAATTTACGTGGCAGAGAGTGGTGTGGCCGCCAAATCAACACATTCATCGAATCCCCAAAGAAAACGACATCGTTTTTAGATTTTGGCAAATTTGGGACTAAAATTGGACATTATCAAAGTTATTAGGACTAAAGTTATTATCAAATGTTGCGTGGGGTTAAGACATACGCAAAGCTTGGACCAAAGAAATTCAAAAGTCGGTCGAGGTAGACTCTTGATAAAGATATCCGCCAACTGAAGATGAGAGGGAACAAACTGTGTGGAAATCTTCCCTGAAGATACCAACTCCCGAACGAAGTGGTAGTCCAAATCAATGTGCTAAGCTCGTTCATGAGCTACTGGATTCTGACTCAAAAATATGGGACTCTTGTTATCACAAAGAAGGATCGGGCGTGGAGACTTTGTGATCCGGAGCTCACTGTGAAGATTTATGAGCCAAACAAGTTCTGCTGCTGCATTTGCCATAGCCCGGTACTCAGACTCACAACTAGAGCAGGCCACTGTGGATTGCTTCTCTGCACTCCAAGAAACAAGATTCCCACCATGAAATATCGAATAACCATAAGTAGAACGACGTGTCTCGATGCAACGGGCCTAGTCAGCTTCAGAATAACCAATAATTGAAGAGTCAGGGTGCTTGGTGAACGAGACACCAAAATGCACTGTACCCTTAACATAGCGCAGAATCCGCTTGACATCGTTAAAGTGATTTCATCAGTGGGAGAGTGAAGGAACTGGCTGACAACATTAACTGCATAAGATAGATCCGGACGATTGATAGTCAAATATTGGAGAGCCCTAACCAATGAACGATATAACGTGGGATCACTGAATGGAGAACCATCGCTAACCAAAATCTGCCCAGCCGCCAATGGAGTGGCAATTGGTTTGGAAGATCCACCATATTTGTCTGATCAAGAATATCATGGGCATACTTAGTCTATCCAACAAACATGCAATCGGGCGCGTAAGAGACTTCGAGACCAAGAAAATAATTAAGGCGACCCAGATCATTAATATTGTATTTCTTGTGTGTGCGAGCAATGAAATCCTTCAATAAATGCACTAGCATTCCTTGTAACAATGATATCGTCAACGTACAACATAAGATAAATGACAAACGTACCTCGGAGAGAATGTAAAATACTGGCGAGTCAGAGCGACTCTAGAAAGAGCCCTAACTCACGAAGGGCATCCATCTCTTCTTGGATTGCAGCCAACCATTCCGGAGACTTAATAGCAGATTTAAAGCCTCGAGGCTCAGGATTAGCAACAAGAGCCGACAGTAGGGCGGAGGTTGAAAGGTCAACTAGATAGAGGGGCTTAAAAATCCCTGCCCGAGCATGAGTCACCATGGGATGCACTGGCGTTGGCGGAGGGGCAGAAGGAGCCGGCTCAGGCTGAAGGGGCACCACGGCAAGTGCTAAGTCGGGTGCTGGCGGGGTCGCCGGGGCAGGAGCAGGCGAGGGCTCTGGCCCTAGCGCATTGGTAGGTGTTGGGTCACGCGGCTGCTCAGCATTGTTCGAGAGAAGCCGATGCATGGCCGAGACTGGCGCGCCAGGTGCAGGCCTGCATGGCACGGACCACATTTGACATAGGTGGCAAGGAGGGGCTGCACTGGGCGTAGACGGGACAACCACACCATCCAAGAAACTCGAGATATCCAAGTCCGAAGTAGATGAAGAGGACGGAGCTCGAGAAAATGGAAAGCAAGACTCGTCAAATTGAGCATGACGAGTTGTACACACCCGAGAGGATTTCGGATCAAGGCAATGAAACTCTTTATGTAAACTGTTGTAACCAATAAAATGCAAGTTCGACTACGTGGTGCAAGTTTGTGCTCAAAGATAATCCCCGCCGTAATAGATAAACATGACATCCAAATGGCTTGAAATTGGAATAATTAGGAACGGACCTAAATAGCAACTCAAATGGTAACTTCACATGCAAAACAAACAATGGTAGCCGATTTATAACATACATAATAGTAGCGAAAGCATCAAACCACAAAGAAGTCGGAGCATGTGCATGTAATATCATAGAGAGGCCCATTTCAGAGATATGACGCCACTTACGCTCAGCACGGCCATTCTGCTGAGGAGTATACGGATAAGATAGACGATGAAAACTTCCATGCAAGGAAATGAATAGACGAACCCGAGAGTTAACAAATTTAATACCACCATCACTCTGGAAGACTTTAATCGAACTAGAAAACTGATTACTGACAAAAGCATGAAAGTGCACCAATATATCATAAAATTCAGATTTCGCACGCATAGGGTAGATCCATGAAAAACAAGAAAAGTCATCCAGAAAAGTAACATAATACTTAAAAAAAGCAATCAAGTAATAACAAGATTTGGACTCCATAAATCACAATGAATCAAGTTAAAGCACGCCAGGAAGCATGTTTTTCATTCAAATCAAAAGAGAATCTCTTAATCTTAGCCAACTTACAAGAGGAACAAACAGTAGGGTTCGGTAATAAGGACGTAACTGTTTATTAGGTAACATGTTGTGCTGACCGCTTCTGCCCAAAATCTTCGAGCTAATCAAGCATTAGAGAGCATACATTGAATTCTCCACGAATGTTCGACATGCGTTCGCTACACCATTCTATTGTGGTGTATCTCAAGACTATATGATGTCTTGTGATCCCTTTATTCTTTCAGAACTCGTCGAAATCAGAACAACAGAATTATAGATAATTATCAGTTCGCGGCCTTTTGATTTTCTTCCCATGTTTGGATTTCCACCAACGTCTTCCATTGCTTGAAACTCTTGAAAACTTCACTTTTATGCTTCGTCATAATCATCCAAGTCATTCTTGAGTAGTCATCAATCATAAACACGAGGTATCTATGGCCTACTAGAGATTCTAAAGGAGAAGGACCCCAATAATCAGAATAGATGTAATCAAGTGTCTTTTATTCGATGAATTACCTTGGAAAACTTGTTGCGATGAAACTTCCCAAAAACACAATGCTCAGAGAATCCTAGATTTGCGACCTTTTGGTCACCAAGAAAATCCCCTTTTGACAAAATTTGCAACCCCTTTCACCCATGTGACCAAGTCTCATGTCTCATAACTTAGTCAAGTTGTCTTTGTGAACTTCCGATAGCATTCTACCTTGTAGAAAGTACAATGTTCCTAACTTCACACCTTTTAGAACCACGTTGGAACATTTGTAGACATACATAACTCCACCTTCAATGAGAGAAATTTACCAGCTGGTCTCCGTAACAGAATCGAGCCCATTCCCACCACCTTTCAAACGGAATTGTTGGTCATAAAAATATTTTCTCCATCCACATGCTCGTAAGTTGTAAATCACTCTCTGTCTGAACATATATGGTAAGATGCCCCAGAATCGAGGACCCACACATCAGTATGATGTCTTTGCTCATCAGCAATAAGGGTTATATCCTTCTTGGAGTTGGTGTCATCTCCTTTAGTGACAGCAGCAGTACCTGCTTTGTTTTCCTATTTCTTCTTCCTAAGACAGTCATTTTTCCAATGACCTGACTCTTTCATATAATTCTGAGATATAAATCTAGTTTAGGGCCCTCGGACCCGGCCTTCTTGAATTTCTTATTCCCTATTTTTTCGTGTCCCTTGCTCCCCACTAAAGAACTAATTCAAAGAACTTGATTATATAAACTTCCACCACTCTTTTTATTTCTCGCTCTCTCTAAGATCTAGAGATGATCTAATTTATTCTAGAGGCACATTTTCTTTCCCAACAATGAAAGACAACACAATGTCCTCCTTTGGATTATCTTCTCATCCTCATCATCACCTTTACCATCAATATTACGCAATTCTAGTAGAATTGTATTAATAAATTGATTTAGATGTTTACGAAGTGGCTGAACTTCATGACCACGCATAAACCCTAATGACATTGCTTTTCGACATTAACTTATTGGTTAACTCCGTCATATCTGGTGTCCCACTTCAACCATAGACCGGTACTTAGTTCCCACGCGACTTTGGTAATGACACTATGCCAAAAACTGGATTTCCCCATTGTCATATGACTTTGGTAATGACTTTGACAACGGGTAATCCCCATTGTCGTAGCTGTTTTCCCCCCGTTGTGGATGCTGGGGTTGTCGTAGGTCCCGGACATATGACGACGGGTAATCCCCGTTGTCGTAGGTGTTTATCACAATGGCATTTACCCGTTGTGTTAACTCTTCGTAGCCCATTGTCGTAGGTGTTTATCACGACGACATTTACCCGTTGTGTTAACTCTTCGTAACCCGTTGTCGTAGGTGTTTATTACAACGGCTTTTACCCGTTGTGTTAACTCATAACGACCCGTTGTTGTAGGTGCTTATTACAACAGCTTTTACCCGTTGTGTTAACCCATACTAGCCTGTTGTTGTAGGTATTTATTACAACGATTTTTACCCGTTGTGTTAACTCATATTAACCCGTTGTCAGAGGGTGCTTATTACAACGATTTTTACCCGTTGTTAAATGCTTATTTGACCCGTTGTTAAAGTTATCTCGACAAACGGTTCTTCCCCATTGTTAATACTATTTTTGAACCATGTTGTTTTATGTTTTCTATTGTTTGAATATGAATATAATACACATTTTTCTTGAATGAAACAAATACTAAGAACCAATAGACTTCGTACAATTAAGTAATCAATTCATACATTGTTCAAAATAAGTAATAAAAATGTAAATCCAACTTCTAGATAAGAACTTGTTCAAAATCACAAAAACAAAATGTTAGATATCATCTTCCGACCACCTCTACTGATCAACAATGTAATTTGATAGACATTCGCCCACTTTCTTCCGAGACTTCATCAATTTTTTTTCGAGTAAATATTTTTGAGAACTGTGGAAAATCTGGACAAAAAACATAAATAAGACCACATCAACTAAGAATACACCACATAATTAACACAAATTATTCTTACCACAACTTGCATCGAATCTGTGTTCACATCTCCATGAAATTCGAATATCTCTTTCATGTAGCGTAGTACATAAAAACCACATTGTTTTCCATCAGGTTGTTTAGGTGCCTAGGTTAGATTAAAAAAAAATTAAAAACTAATTCATATTTATGTGAATACTCAAAATAAATGTAAATTTATGTACCTTGATTATATTTCATGCAATATTTTTCTTCACTCTCTTACTCGAGACCTCCGAACTAAAGATTCTTAAAGCCCTACAACAGTAGATTAACCAGATAAACAACACAATTCACAAAAAATCACCATTGAACAACTGATTGATAACTAACTTACTACATTAATATGAAAAAGAATAAACTTACATGTCAACAACATTTTTCCATTCAGGATCAATGCGAGAATACAGAGGATCAATCAAAGAACTCTCTTCCTTGTGTGGGTTGATAATCGTTAAAATCCAATGCTCACTATGTACAGACATAATAAAACATATAACTATATTAATCACTTTTAGAGTAAAGTACATTGAAAAGAATTTGTAAATCATATTACTCACCCGATATTGCATGGCACTACTACTAGTTGATTAGTAGTAGCAGACTAACCAACCTTTTTGCAAGCTCACATGACCTTTAACAATGCACCTGGACAAATTTCCATATGCGGGAAAATCATTAATCGTCCATAGCGTAATAAACCCTAAGTCGAAAAACTTTTCATCTCTATATGCATCATATGCATCAATGTCCTCCCATAAATTTTTTCAAGTCGTCAATCATAGGTTGCAAGTAAACATCAATGTCATTCTCGATTGCTTAGGACCCGCAATCAACAAAGGTGAGCATCATAAATTTCCTCTTCATACACAACCACGGAGGAAGATCAGATGTGACCAATATAATCGCCAACAACTATACGAGAACTCATGTTACTATGAGGATTGATCCCATCTGCAGACAATGGTAATCGAAGATTTCTAGACTCCAAGGCAAAATCTGGCCACATATGATCCCCTACCTTCCAAGACGGGGAATCCGCAGGATGACGCATATACTCATCACACACTCTTTTATTAAAGATGCCAAGTTAGTTGTTGAGACACTTCTTTGTTTTGGAACATTCTTCAAATCTAGGAATAGGTGGAAAGTACTACAATACCTTCGCCATAAAACCTTGTCAATTATCTTAGAATTCTTTCCTACCTTCCACCTTGATGCCCCACAAGTAGGACAAATTGTATGGTGTTTGAACTCCTTCCAGTATAGGAGACAATCGTTGGGGCATGCGTGAATTTTCTTATATTCCATTCCCAATGTTGACAAACCGTTATTTGCTTCACGCCAGTAGTTGAAGGCAACTCATTGCTATCTCGGGAGCATATCTTTTAAGTAACACAAGTAGGTCAACCATACTTCTTTGACTCCAACTATATTTCGCCTTCAAATTGTAAAGTTTTACAATTGCGGACAATTTTGTGAATTTGGTACATCCGAATATAATGGCTTTCTCAAGATCCTCAAGTAGCTCTATGAATTTATTTGGACTTTTAGAATTTTCGTATGCAGCACGCACCATATCATCTAAGGGTTCCCGTGGAAAACAATTAAGATTATCTTCCCCTTCTTGATCATTATCATGTAGTGAAGACCTATTTGTAGATCTCTCTCCATGCAACACCCATGTATGATATGTTTTATCCATACCATTACAAATCAAGTGTGCCCTTATGCGATCAACTGTATTCTTCCTTAAATTTCCACATAACACGCAAGGGCAGGGCATTTGATTCGAATTAGTCACATTTTGTTTCGCAAATTCCAGAAATGACTCTACTCCAAACTCATACTCACGTGACAACCTATCCTTCCACATCCATTCTTTGTCCATTTTGTATTTACCCTAATTTGAAATATAGCATGTTATAGTAATGTTTATCCTAAAAATGTTTAAGTCATTAATTGTTATGCATAATATTATATTTACAACATAGGCTTAGGCTAGTTAATGTTATACACAATATTATATTGACGAGGTTAATTATTACGTATGTAATACAAATAAACTTAGGCAAGTTAAGTATCGAATCAAATAATTGAAGTTTCATATTAACAAATCAAATTATTGAATAAGTGGGTTGATTGTTTTTTATATAAATTGAAATTGTGGCACTTTATTCTCTTTGATTGTCGGTTTACAGGAGCATTGAGACCATCTCTCTAAACTTATGGAGTTGATTCCTGATAACTAGTAAAAGCAGCTTAATCCTAATAGGAATTACTGTTGAGCTAGCTTCTCTACATGTGATACAGTTTTCTATCAACTTTAGTTCAAACAAAACAGCCACATAATGACTATAAAACAGTCAAATTCAAGTCCATTGTCACAAGCTTCTTACTGACAGCCTTTTTAGCATCTAAAACAGCAATTATAAGTACCTCTATCACTCATAAATTTATAATCCTTGTTATCTTTGCAACCATGTTGCACAGAAACACCAACAAAATTACGCTTATTCTTATATATCGCAGTTCTCGAATGGACTTTCTGTTTTCCCTGTTTAAATTCCCTGTTTTCCTATATGTTAAATTCAGTTTAAAAAAATATTAAATTCCCTGTTTTCCTATATGTTAAATTCAGTTTAAAAAAATATTAAATTAGGCCTTCCCTTATTGATCCAAGAATTCTCTTGTTTTCTGACTTTAGAATAGAACAAGCAGAAATGACAAATGACAAATCTATATTGCTACATTATGGCCAATTTTGTAGCAACATTAAATCGATGTTTTTTAGAGTAGGGACAGCTAATAAAGGAAGAATTCGTCAAAAGGTTCCGTTTTTATAACCCCAGATTACAATTTCTCAATTCTAGAACAATATAACACAAAACAGAATAACAAGATCTATCACATCAAGGGGAAACTAGTTAAAACCAGCCAAGAATAAAGCAAAAACACAAGCACAAATGCACACATTAAACAGATCAGAGAATTAGATGAAGGGTGATAAAAGAAAACTAAAAAAAATGTCACCTCTCTTGGCCAGCAGTGTCCCAAATCTGAGCCTTAATCACTTTGCCATCAATAGTTAAGCTTCTTGTCGCAAACTCCACACCGGACTCGAGGCTGAACTCATTCCTAGTAAAAAAATACTAGTATTAATTACTCTACTAAGCAATCGAATCACATTTTAAAAGATGACATGGCCCAAATGTTATGCATGAGATATGCACATGCATGGAACACAAATACACAATCCAGAAGTATCAAGTTATATATGCCATATGCTACCATCTCAAATTACATATGCTATATGCTACTTATTAATTAGCTATATACTACCATCTCAATAACTGCATCAAAGAAGAACACCGTGAATTCAGTTCTAAAGATGTTTTCTAAAGACGATATTGATTCATTCTCTATGAATTCAGTTCGTGAATCAATTGATGTTTTAGACATGCGATCTATTACTACTCGTCGTGGTACGTATACGCAGTACCTTGTTCACTGGAATGGAAAGCCAAGTGAGGAAGATGCTTGGATATCAAGTGAAGAGCTGAAGAGGATTGATTCATCTATGTGGTTTGATCTTAACTCGAACTCGAGGGCGAGTTCTTTTCAAGAAGGGGAGAATGATGCAGTTTCTGAGAAAAGCAGTGCACTTGGGCCAACTTCACAGAATTAACTGTTTTGATTGAAGAATAACTAGGGTGATTGGTGCACATCATTGGAAAGCCACGTGAGTCTACTTTCTATGGAATTTTGAAGGAAGCAATTTGGAATTTTGAGTGAAGAGTTATGGTAGAATTACTAAAGTGTGACAGTCTACTCGGGAATCTGTCAGGAGTTCGACTTTCAAACATCATTTTGTATTCACCCTAATTTGAAATATAACATGTTATAGTAATGTTTATCCTACAAAGGCTAAGTACAAAGGCATAGGCTAGTTATGTAATACAATATTATATTGACAATCTAGTATGTAATTTATTCTAGAGCAAGAATCTAGTATGATCGTCATGAGACCATGTTGAAACTAATAGGATATAACAATAAATTATTCAAAAGTAAATGAATATGAAGTAGTCACTTACTGGATGGAAAGGTGAGTCTTATGAATGGAATTCAATTTTGAATTTTGGATCTCGAGAGCTTCGACCAAAGGTACCGCCTAAAACCAATGACAATAAGTGAAAAAGCAGCAGTTGATCATAAAATAGGGGAAAAACTTGTGAGAGGGAAAGAGAGAAAGTGTTCACATGGTATTAGTGCACTACATTAATATGAAACCAGTAAAGCAGATTTTATTGCTGCACATCCTAATTCTGACCTCTTTTCTATTCAAGTTATACTCTCACACACCCTGTCCTGTCAATCCCTGCACAAAAACAGCCAATTGAAGTCAGTTTTCCAATAGTAGAAGCATAAATACATCTTATAATAAGAGGGATTCCAAAAAACACAAAGAAAACTAATAATCAGGTGGTGCAATGGCAGAAGCTGTGTAGAGAAAGTAGAGACAGAGTAATAAAAAGCCTTTACTGCCATTTTTTGCTCAAAGAAGATAGCACAAGCAAGAAATGTGCAAAGGTGCAGAGTTGTTGGGCTTCACTCACTTTGCCTTTATACAGAATTATGTGTATGTGTGTGCGTTAAGTAAAGCAGGCAGAAACAGAGAAAATGAGGTAGCAGGTTGATAGCTCAAATGGTAGTTGTGTTTGGAAAGTGCCTTACTCCTTAATCCATTCTACTTCTTTCATGTAATCTGTATTTTAGCAAGTAAAAAAATCACCTAATCAATACCCAAAATCCATTGTGTTTGCAGGCTAGAAGTTAGAGCTTAGTTATTTTGTAATACTATATGATATAAATAAATCAGTAGTACTATTTATTAATCTTAATTATTTGCCATGTTGGTGTTTATATCCTATTTCTACTAATTGCAGCTTATACATGCAATAAACCGAGCTATGAATCTCAGCAATTCACTACAATGTAGTAGGATTGACGACATTAATTTGATGAACTAATTCTATCCAAGATTTTCAATATATCAAAATGCAGCTTCGACTGTATTTATATCTAACCAAAGAATTATAAAGGTAGCCTTAAATGCAGTTGTAGATTAATAGAACATGCACATGTATGTATGGGTATTCAGAAAAAATAAGACAGACAAAGATATGGGTAGTTTCTCACTGTCCCTTTCACATTCTTTCAATTAATAAATCAACCAAAACAGGCCACAAGATTTAATGTAGTAACTATACATATATCTCTTTTTTCCTTTATTATGAGCTATATAAAAAACAAGATCTTATATGTTTATGCTTTATTTACAGAAAGAAAATGGAATCTACTCTCAAGGTTGAAATTCCTATGAACACGAGAACCAAATTAACACTTATGGATCAAGGCCTTGTTAAAGCTTAAATTAACACCAATGGAATTAACAAAAACGCCTACAGTTTCCTCCCACCACTCACTATTTTCAAAAATTTCATTCACACTGTCCAAACCACAGTCCATAGATAGAAACACACTGCACTAAGGAGTGCAATTTCTCAACATATACATGTTTGTTGGCTCTGTAATCCATACTTCATATGTAGCAGCAAAATTTGAAAGAAGCAACCTAACTACAACATTTTCAAGCAAATGGAGCAAAAACCTAAAAACTGAGATCAGAATCAGTTCCTTTCAACATTTCTCATCAGTATTATCATTCACACTCATGTAATTTCACGAATTTAAACACACTGCGAAAAATGCAACAACTAATTGACTAAACCATTCCAAATCTTATTAAACCCTTCGAAAATAAAAATATTTAAATATCCCCTGCACTTAGGGTTTGGTGCCACTTAGGATTAGAATTAGGGCTTACCTGGTGACGCGGCGGGAGAAGACGGCAAACGACGGCAGAACGCCGGTGGAGAGCGAGATGTAGACTGCCTACAAGTGGAATGCTCTGACTAAGCAATGGACGACGGGCGCTTGGGAGTGGAATGCTCAGTGCGTGACGGATGGCGGGTGGCCGACGGCGAGTTGTGAGCTGGAAAGAGGAGGCTGAAAATTTTCGTTTGCCCTAATTAGCGTCGTGAGAAATTGGAAATGGAGGCTGAAATTTTTTAAGTGTTGCATTTATACTTCAAATAAAAATTTAAAAAATAATTAATTACTTAAGATCCAAATTCCCGCATTTCTCAATGTTTCGACAACGGGTTGCATTATATATTTAAAAGTGATAAGAAGTGTTATATTATATAGTTAAAAGTGTTACAGTTATCAAGAAAAATGTTACCTTACCTTTCAAAAGTGCTACCAAAATAGTGTTGCATTTAAATAATAAAGTGTTACATATGAAGTCAAATGTAACATTTTTGTAGTGTTACAATAATGTGTTACATTTAAATACTTTATATAACAGGTGTTACTATAAACTAAAAAAAGTGTTATGTTAGACTTTAGGCAACACTTTCAATTGCATCGCCCTAAAAGTGTTACGTATTTTCTATAGTAACACTTTAGAGCTATTAGGTAACATTTTTCAGGTGTTGCATAAAACCATTTATGTTGTAGTGATCATAAAGAAGGATCGGGCGTGGAGACTTTGTGATCCGGAGCTCACTGTGAAGATTAGTGAGCCAAACAAGTTCTGCTGCTGCATTTGCCATAGCCCGGTACTCAGACTCACAACTAGAGCGGCCCACTATGGGTTGCTTCTCTGCACTCCAAGAAACAAGATTCCCACCAAGAAATATCAAATATCCATAAGTAGAACGACGCGTCTCGATGCAACGGGCCTAGTCAGCTTCAAAATAACCAATAATTGAAGAGTCAGGGTGCTTGGTGAACGAGACACCAAAATGCACTGTACCTTTAACATAGCGCAGAATCCGCTTGATATCGTTAAAGTGATTTCATCAGTGGGAGAGTGAAGGAACTGGCTGACAACATTAACTGCATAAGATAGATCTGGACGATTGATAGTCAAATATTGGAGAGCCCTAACCAATGAACGATATAACATGGGATCACTGAATGGAGAACCGTCGCTAACCAAAATCTCCCCAGCCGCCAATGGAGTGGCAATTGGTTTCGAAGATCCACCATATTTGTCTGATCAAGAATATCATGGGCATACTTAGTCGTCTAACAAACAAAGCCATCGGTAGCAGAAGAGACTTCGAGACCAAGGAAATAATTAAGGCGACCCAGATCCTTAATTTTGTATTTCTTGTGCGTGCGTGAGAGCAATGAAATCCTTCAATAAATGCACTAGCATTCCTTGTAACAATGATATCGTCAACGTACAACAGAAGATAAATGACAAACGCGTACCTCGGAGAGAATGTAAAAAATCTTGGCGAAGTTAGAGCGACTCTAGCAAAAGCCCTAACTCAAGAGAAATGTCTTTGAAATCTTTGAAACCGGGCGCGGGGGAGCCCGCTTGAGGCCGTAAAGTGTCTTCTTGAGGCGACAAACATGATTGGGATACCGAGAATCAACAATTTCCGGAAGCTGAGCCATGAAAACTAGCCTATCAAGAATCCCATTGAGAAAGACATTCTTGACATCAAGCTGATGCAAAGACCATTGATACTGAATAGCAAGAGCTGGAACAACTTGAAATGTGGCGGCTTTGACAACTAGACTAAAAGTATGATGAAAATCTACACGGAACTTGATTAAATCCACGAGCAACAAGACATGCCTTATGACATTCAAATGGAACCATCTGCATGATACTTGGTGCGAAAAAACCCAATACAAACCAACAATGTTAGTACCCAAAGGACGAGGCACTAAATCTCATGTATGATTATCACGAAGGGCATCCATCTCTTCTTGCATTGCAGCCTAACCATTAGGAGACTTAATAGCGATTTAAAGCTTCGAGGCTTAGGATTAGCAACAAGAGCCGCATGAAGAGGGGGAGAGGTTGGAAGGTCGATCAGATAGAGGGGCTTAAAAATCCCTCGCCCGAGTATGAGTCACTATGGGATGCACCGGGCGTTATGGGGGGCGTATGAGTTCTGGCCAGTCAAGGGGCACCACGGCAAGTGCTAAGCCCGGTGTCGGGGGGACGCCGGGAAGAAGAAAGAAGCGCTGGCTCTACCGGGCGCATGGGTAGGTGTTAGGTCACGCCGTCGCCAAAGATTGTTCGAGAGAAGTCGAGGCATGGCCGAGATCTGGCGCCAAAAAGCCTCGCATGGCACGGACCGCATTGGACATAGGTAGCAAGGAGGGGTCTGACTGGCTTAGACGGGACAACCACACCGGCCCAAGAAACTCGAGATATCCAAGTCCCAAGTAGATGAATAGGACGGAGCTCGAGAAAATGGAAAGCAAGACTCACAAATTTAGCATGATGAGTTGTACACACCCGAGAGGATTTCGGATCAAGGCAATGAAACTCTTTATGTAAACTATTGTAACCAATAAAAAATGCAAGTTCGACCACGTGGTGCAAGTTTGTGCTCAAAGATAATCACGGAAGAATAGATAAACATGACATCCAAATGGCTTGAAATTGGAATAATTAGGAACGGACCCAAATAGCAACTCAAATGGTAACTTCTCATGCAAAAACAAACAATGGTAGCCAATTTATAACATACACAACAAGATGGTGAAAGCATCAAACCACAAAGAAGTCGGAGCATGTGCATGAAATATCATAGAGAGACCCATTTCAGAGATATGACGCCACTTACGCTCTGCATGGCCATTCTGCTGAGGAGTATACAGATAAGATAGACGATGAAAAATTCCATGCAAGGAAATGAATAGACGAACCCGAGAGTTAACAAATTTAATACCACCATCACTCTGGAAGACTTTAATCGAACTAGAAAAGCGATTCTCGACAAAAGCATGAAAGTGCACCAATATATCATAAAATTGATTTCTTGACGATAGGGTAGATCCATGAAAAACGAGAAAAGTCATCCACAAAAGTAACATAATACTTAAAAAAGTAATCAGAAGTAGTAATAAGAGCTGGACCCCAAAATTCACAATGAATCAAGTCAAGCACAACAGAAGCATGTTTTTCATTCAAATCAAAAGAAAATCTCTTACTCTTAGCCAACTTACAAGAGGAACAAACAATGTGGTTCGTAATAAGGACATAATCGTTTATTAGGTAACATGTTGTTTCGGCCTTTACCGCCCAAAAATCTTCAAGCTAATCAAGCATTAGAGAGCATACATTGAATTCTCTCCGTAAGTGTCGATCGACACGCGTTCGCTACACCATTCTATTGTGGTGTATCTCGCGACTATATGATGTCTTATGATCCATTTATTCTTTCGTAACACGCCAAAATCGTAACAAAATGTAATTATAGACAATTATCAGTTCGCGGCCTTTTGATTTTCTTCCCATGTTTGGATTTCCACCAACGTCTTCCATTGCTTGAAACTCTTGAAAACTTCACTTTTATGCTTCGTCATAATCATCCAAGTCATTCTTGAGTAGCCATCAATCATAAAACACGAGGTATTTATGGACTACTAGAGATTCTCTACAGAGAAGGACCCCAATAATCGGAATAGATGTAATCAAGTGTCTTTTATTCGATGAATTACCTTGGAAAACTTGTTGAGATGAAGCTTCCCAAAAACACAATGCTCAGAGAATCCTAGGTTTGCGACCTTTTGGTCACCAAGAAAATCCCCTTTTGACAAAATTTGCAACCCCTTTCACCCATGTGACCAAGTCTCATGTCTCATAACTTAGTCAAGTTGTCTTTGTGAACTTCCGATAGCATTCTACCTTGTAGAAATTACAATGTTCCTAACTTCACACCTTTTTAGAACCACGTTGGAACATTTGTAGACATACATAACTCCACCTTCAATGAGAAAAATTTACCAGCTGGTCTCCGTAACAGAATCGAGCCTATTCCCACCACCTTTCAAACGGAATTGTTGGCCATAAAAATATTTTCTCCATCCACATGCTCGTAAGTTGTAAATCACTCTCTGCCTGAACATATATGGTAAGATGCCCCAGAATCGAGGACCCACACATCAGTATGTTGTCTTTGCCCATCAACAATTAGGGTTATATCCTCCTTGGAGTTGGTGTCATCTCCTTTAGTGACAGCAGCAGTACCTGCTTTGTTTTCCTATTTCTTCTTCCTAAGACAGTCATTTTTCCAATGACCTGACTCTTTCATGTAATTTGAGATATAAATGCAGTTTAGGGCCCTCAGACCCAGCCTTCTTGAATTTCTTATTCCCTATTTTTTCAGGCCCCTTGCTCCCACTAGCAACTAATTCAGCAACTTGATTATATAAACTTCCACCACTCGCCTTATTTCTGCAGCTCTCTAGTATCCAGAGATGATCTAATTTATTCTAGAGGCATATTTTCTTTCCCAACAATGAAAGACAACACAATGTCCTCCTTTGGATTATCTTCTCATCCTCATCATCACCTTTACCATCAATATTATGCAATTCTAGTAGAATTGTATTAATAAATTGATTTAGATGTTTACGAAGTGGCTGAACTTCATGACCACGCAAACTGAACAAACGTTGCTTTCGACATTAACTTATTGGTTAACGACTCCGTCATATATAGACTGTCCAGCTTCAACCATAGACCAGCCGCAGTTCCCACCTGTGCGACTTTGGTAATGACACTGTGCCAAAAACTGGATTTGACAATGGGTAATCCCCGTTGTCGAAATTTATTTTCCCCGTTGTGAATCTTTGGGGTTGTCGAGGTCGAACATATGACAATGGGTAATCCCCATTGTCGTGAGGTGTTTATCACAATGGCATTTATCCGTTGTGTTAACTCTTAAGAGTCCCGTTGTCGTAGGTGTTTATCACAACGGCATTTACCCGTTGTGTTAACTCTTTGTAACCCATTGGCGTAGGTGTTTATTACAACGGCTTTTACCCATTGTGTTAACTCATAACGACCCGTTGTCGTAGGTGCTTATTACAACGGCTTTTACCCGTTGTGTTAACCCATACTAACCCGTTGTTGTAGGTATTTATTACAACGGTTTTTACCCCGTTGTGTTAACTCATATTAACCCGTTATCGTAGGTGCTTATTACAACGGTTTTTAACTCATCTCGGAGTTGGTGTCATCTCCTTTAATGACAGCAGCAGTAACTGTTTTGTTTTCCTATTTTTTCTTCTTCTTCTTCTTCAGACAATCATTTTTCCAATGACCTGAGTCTTTCAAGTAGTTACAGATATCGTCTAGTTTAGGGCCCTCAAATTTCAAATTTCTTTGAATTTCTTATTCCCTATTTTTTCGTGTCCCTTGCTCCCCACTAGCAACTAATTCAAAGAACTTTGATTATATAAACTTCCACCACTCGCCTTTATTTTCGCAACTCTCTAGTATCCAGAGATAATCTAATTTATTCTAGAGGCACATTTTTCTTCCCCAACAATGAAAGACAACACAATGTTCACATATGACAAAAGGTGGATAAACTACAGAATTAAAGCATCATCCTCATCATCAACTTTAACATCAATTTTATGCAATTCTAGTAGAATTGTATTAATAAATTGATTTAGATGTTCTGAAGTGGCTAAACTTCATGAATACGCAAATTGAACAGGCGTTGCTTCAACATCAACATATTGGTTAACGACTCCGTCATATATAGAATGTCCAGCTTCAACCATAGACCAGCCACAGTTCCCTCCTGCGCGACTTTGGTAATGATATCGCCTACGGGACACGTCATGATTGATGAGTGTGCCTTCTTCTCGATCCAGAGTGGTCATCTCAGCATCTTCCAAATCCGCCGTCTTTTACAACAAAGGTGCCTACAATCCTTGTTTACATCCACTTTCAATAGGCGGATTTAAGTCAACGTTGGCCCATTTTGTGAAGTAATCCACCGCTACTAGGGCATACTTGACTGATCCTGGGGCCGTTGGGAGTGGCCCAATGATGTCTATTCCCGACTTCGCAAAAGGCCAAGGACTGAGGATGCTTGTGAGTTCTTCTAGTGCGACCTTGTTGGAGGGAAATCGACTAGGAAATCGGCCAGTGCCTGGGCTTTGACGGCGGGGCGTGGCGCGTATGTCACTCCGTATTGCCCGACCTCAATGGCCTATTTGAGGCATCGACCTGATGTGTTTAGCCGGTGGAGCACATTCCTCAACGGCAGGGAAGTGAGGACCTCGACCTGGTGATAAAAAAAGTACGGTCTTAGCTTCCTCACACTCATGACTAATGCGTATGCCAGATTCTCTAATGATGGATAACGTCGTTCTGTTTCGTTCAGCGTCTGGCTTACAAAATAAATGGGCAAGTGGATTTGGCCCTCTGCTCGGACTAGTACGGCGCTTAAAGCGGTCTCCGAGGCTGCGAGATACAAGAACAACTTCTCTCCCGGGACAGGTTTGGACAAAATACTCACGTCTGCCAGGTAGGTTTTGATATTTTCAAAAGCATCCTGGCTCTCGGGTGTCCATTCGAACCTTGCTTTCTTACGGATGGTGTCGAACATCGGCTTGCATTTGTCCCCCATCTGGGAGATGAACCTGCTTAATGCGGCCAGGCACCCCGTGAGCTTCTGAACCTCTTTCACATTCCGGAGTGCCCCCATGTCCAGTATGGCCTTAACCTTCCCCAGATTCGCCTCGATTCCCCGTTTACTGACCAGATGCCCCAAGAACTTCCCCGACTTGACTCCGAAGTTACACTTCTTGGGGTTGAGTCTCATATTGAACTTCTTAAGGATATCGAAGGTCTGTGTGAGGTGGAACAGGTGATCCTCCCTCTTTAAGCTTTTGACGACTATATCGTCAACATACACTACTACCGACTTCCCGATCTGATCAGCAAACATATGATTGACAAGCCTTTGATAGGTTGCCCCTGCGTTCTTCAGGCCGAACGACATTCTCTTCCAGCAATATAGATTTTTCTCGGTCAGAAAATAGGTGTGTTGTCGATCTGGTTCGTGCATGGCTATTTGGTGATAACCCGCGAAAGCGTTCATGAACGACATCATCTCGTGTCTGGCCATGTTATCTATCAGGTGATCGATGTGCGGCATGGAAAAGAAATCTTTTGGGCAGGCCTCGTTCAGGTCGATGAAGTCGATACATAACCGCCAAGTTCCATTGGACTTTTTCACCAATACTGCATTGGCCACCCACTATGGCTGGTCGGCCTGCATGATCAAGTCGTTATCCAGCAGCTTCTTCACGTCTTCGGCTAAAGCGGCATATTTTTCTAGGCCAAACTTCCGTATTTTCTGGGCAACCGGCCTCCGGGCCGGGTCAATATGAAGTCGGTGACACGCGACATCCGGATCGATACCCACCATGTCTTCGTGTGACCAGGCGAAGATGTCCAAGTTCTTTTTGAGAAATTCGATGACTTCCTCCTTCAGGTCATTCGGTATTTTGGAGCCGATAATGACTTCCAGATCTGGGCGAGTTGGATCTATCTTGACTTTCTCGAGTTCTTCCCCCGGAATAGCCCTTGGGCCCCTTTTTGTTGGGGTCGTCGATCTCGGCCTCGATTAGGAATTCATCAGGCTCGTGCCCTATTCTTGGAAAATCCACCATATTTGACCGATCAAGAATATCATGGGCATACTTAGTCCGTCCAACAAGCGAGCCATCGGCGCCAGAAGAGACTTCGAGACCAAGGAAATAATTAAGGTGACCCGGATCCTTAATTTTGTATTTCATGACATCGAAAGCAATGAAATCCTTCAATAAAGGCACTAGCATTCCTTGTAACAATGATATCGTCAACGTACAACAGAAGATAAATGACAAGCGTACCTCGGAGAAGGTAAAATAGTGGTGAGTCAGAGCAACTCTAGCAAAAGCCCTAACTCAAGAGAAACGTGTTGAAATGCTGAAACCAGGCCAGGGGGAGCCTGTTTGAGGCCGTAAAGCGCCTTCTTGAGCCGACAAACATGATTAGGATACCGAGAATCAACAATTTCCAGAGGCAGAGCCATGAAAACTGGCCTATCAAGAATCTCATTTGAGAAAGGCATTCTTGAGATCAAGCTGATGAAAAGACCACTGATACTGAATAGCAAGAGCAGGAACAACTCGAAATGTGGCGGCTTTGACAACTGGACTAAAAGTATGATGAAAATCTACACCCGGAACTTGAGTAAATCCCTGAGCAACAAGACGGGCCTTATGACGTTCAAATGGAACCATCTGCATGATACTTGGTGCGAAAAACCCACTTCAAACCACAATGTTAGTACTCTATGGACGAGGCACTAAATCTCATGTCTGATTACCACGAAGGGCATCCATCTCTTCTTGCATTGCAGCCAACCATTCCGGAGACTTAATAGCAGATTTAAAGCCTCGAGGCTCAGGATTAGCAACAAGAGCCGACAGTAGGGAGGAGGTTGAAAGGTCAACTAGATAGAGGGGCTTAAAATCCCAGCTCGAGCGCGAGTCACCATGGGATGCACCGGGCGCCGAGGAGGGGGAAGGAGCCGCCCGGCCAAGGGGGGAACCATGGCGGCCGAAGCCGAGCTTGGGTGTCAAGGTGACGCCGGGCAAAGAAGCAGCACGGCTCGCCCCGGGCGCATGGGTAGGTGTTGGGTCATGCGGCTGCTCGGCGTCGTCCGAGAGAAGCCGAGGCATGGCCAAGACTAGCATGCAGTGCGTTCGCATGGCACGGACCGCAGATTGGACATAGGTGGCAAGGAGGGGCTGTGACCGAGCATAGCCGGATAACCAAACCGTTCAATAAACTCGAGATATCCAAGTCCGAAGTAGATGAAGAGGATGGAGCTCGAGAAAACGGGAAAGCAAGACTCGTCAAATTGAGCATGACGAGTTGTACACACCCAAGAGGATTCCGTGATCAAGGCAATGAAAACTTTATGTAAACCGTTGTAACCAATAAAAATGCAAGTTCGACACCACGTGGTACAAGTTTGTGCTCGACATAATTATGCAAGAATAGCTAAACATGACATCCAAATGGCTAGAAATTGAAATAATTAGGAACGAACCCAAATAGCAACTCAAATGGTGACTTATCATGCAAAAAAACAAACGATGGTAGCGATTTATAACATACACACGATGGCGAAAAGCATCAAACCACAAAAAGCGGAGCATGTGCATGAAATAACATAGAGTGACCCATTTCAAAGATATGACGGCGCTTATGCTCAGACGGCCATTCTACTGAGGAGTATACGAATAAGATAGACGATGAAAAAATTCATGCAAGGACATGAATAGACGAACCCGAGAGTTAACAAATTTAGTACCACCATCACTCTGGAAGACATTAATCGAACTAGAAAACGACATCGACAAAAGCTTGAAAGTGCACCAACATATCATAAAATTGATTTTCATGACGATAGGGTAGATCCATGAAAAACGAGAAAAGTCATCCATAAAAGCAACATAATACTTAAAGCCATCAGAAGTAGTAACAGGAGCTGGACCCCATAAATCACAATGAATGAAGTAAAGCACAGTAGAAGCACGTTTTCATTCAAATCAAAAGAAAATCTCTTACTCTTAGCCAACTTACAAGAGGAACAAAAAAATAGGTTGGTAATAAGGACATAACAGTTTATTAGGTAACATGTTGTACTGACCGCTTCTGCCCAAAATCTTCGAGCTAATCCAGCATTAAAGAGCATACATTGAATTCTCTCCAGAAGTGTTTGATTCATGCGTTCTGCTACACCATTCTATTGTGGTGTATCTCGCACTATATGATGTCAGGGATCCCTTTATTCTTTCAGAACTCGTCGAAATCAGAACAACAGAATTATAGACTATTATCAGTTCGCGGCCTTTTGATTTTCTTCCCATGTTTGGATTTCCACCAACGTCTTCCATTCTTGAAACTCTTGAAAACTTTATTTTTATGCTTCGTCATAATCACCCAAGTCATTCTTGAGTAGCCATCAATCATATACATGAGGTATCTATGGCCTTCTAGAGATTCTACAAGAGAAGGACCCCAACAATCAGAATAGATGTAATCAAGTGTCTTTTATTCGATGAATTACCTTGGAAAACTTGTTGCGACGAAACTTCCCAAAAACACAATGCTTAGAGAATCCAAGATCTGCGACCTTGTGGCCACCAAGAAAATCCACTTTTGACAAAATTTGCATCCCCTTTCACCCATGTGACCAAGTCTCATGTCTCATAACTTAGTTAAGTCATCTTTGTGAACTTCCGATAGCATTCTACCTTGTAGAAAGTACAATGTTCCTAACTTCACACCTTTCAGAACCACGTTGGAACATTTGTAGACATACATAACTCCACCTTCAATGTGAAAAATTTAACAACAGGTCTCCGTAATTGAATTGAGCCTATTCCAACCATCTTGCAAACGGAATTGTTGTCCATAGAAATATTTTCTCCATCCACATACTCGTAAGTTGTAAATCACTCTCTGCCTGAACATATATGGTAAGATGACCCTAAATCAAGGATCCACACATCAGTATGATGTCATTGCCCATCAACAATTAGGGTTATATCCTCCTTGGAGTTGGTGTCATCTCCTTTAGTGACAGCAGCAGTACCTGCTTTGTTTTCTACTTCTTCTTCTTCCAATGACCTATCTCGTTCAAGTAGTTACAAATATCGTCATGATTGATGAGTGTGCCTTCTTCTCCAGAGTGGTCATCTCAGCATCTTCCAAATCCGCCGTCTTTTACAAAAAGGTGCCTACAATCCTTGTTTACATCCACTTTCAATAGACGGATTTAAGTCACATGCAACTTTTAATTTTCTAAACGTTGGCCTCCAATAACAAGCAAAAATTAAAAGATTTTTAAAATTAAAGTCAAGAGTTAATGTAAATAATTTGAAAAGTTAAGTTCAAACAAAAACTATATATATATATATATATATATATATAGATAGATAGATAGATGAAGAAACTTAAGAATACATTATTAATGAGTGTGAGAACTAGCTAGCTAGGTAGCTAGTTCACGACTTATTTTTCATACATATCCCGGTAACAAATAAAGGGCAGAAATTAAGAATACATTATTGAGTGTGAGAATTAGCTAGCTAGCTAGTTCACGACTTATTAACAAATTAATTATATAAGTGCAGAAATTAAGAATAGAAATGAATCTAAAACAACAAATTAAATCCTAGTTGTTATTGAACCAGAACTGTCCCTGAAGATATTTGACGACGTTGGCATCAACTCGGAATGCTTTCGTGAGAACATCAATCGAAATGGGAGGATCCGACCCGAATACTGCATTTGCTACAGTGATAACTCCTGGGTTCTGGCTGCTCAGACCTGCGAAGGCAACCGCGTTTGTCTTCCCTGTATTAAACTGAAAATGAATGAGTCCTTGTGGGAACACAAACACATCTCCCGGATACAACGTCTTGGTGAAGAGCTTGTTCTTCTGGTCGGGGTTTGCAGGATTGGAAGTCACGAACCCAACGTAAAGAGTGCCTTCAACCACCACAAGAATCTCGGTTGCACGAGGGTGCGTGTGAGGGGGGTTCAGCCCGTACGGTGCGTAGTCGATTCGCACTAAAGAGACGCCCAGAGTGTTGAGTCCTGGTAATTGATTAACGTTGACCTGAGTTACTTTTGACCCCACAGCGTTTGATGTATTTCCGGGCTTGTTGAGGCCCGCAAAGAAGAAATCGTCTGCAGTCACCATCTTTGGATCCTTGCATATCTTCCCGTTCACGAAAACAGCAGCGTTGGAATCATTAACTGCTACGCAAAAGTCCTGAAGTGGACTAGGATCGGAGGCATGACAAAATGATGATAGTAAAGCCAGAGAGATAGCAATAGTGGTAAGCAAGCGCATATTAATGAGCGCCATATTATATATATTAATCTTCGATTGCTCTACTTAAGATATTCTAGTTAGAGGTGATGAGTTGCAAAGCAGGTATATGCATGCCTATTTATACTTACAAATGAATGCCGAATCTGCAGTCGATTGCTTTAATATTAATTATAAGACTTGGCCCGTTTCTTTAATCTCGACCACCAAGTCTTAATTATCTCAAGAATTCTTCTCCTCCGCATGCATACATAAAACTTGACATTTTCATCTCACACAAACGGTCAATTCAAACTGCAGTTTATTAATTTACTACTCATTATTATATACTAATACGAAACCATTAATTATAATTATATCAGTGGATCCATGGGGCCGGGTTGTTTAACAAATAATATATTAAGGAAACAAGACTAGTAATTGGAAACAACAAGTACTCTTTCTCAAGCTTATCCGGTAACTTTCTCATTGACAAGGTCAGAGCTAGTATATATTAAAAAATTCTAATAAGTTTTTTTTCTCTACCTATAGCTCTTAATATATATTCTATGTGACAAATTAATTCATGTATAAGGCAATCCCCAACTTTGATTACTTCATGCATTTATTTTGATGCATCAATTTATGTATTAAAATTCCAGTTAATCTCCTCGTGAACATCTTGTTCGTATCCAAAATAAGCCCTCAGAAATCTGATTTTTTCTATATTTATTTTTAATGAAATATATACAAATACAGGGGGAAATGTTTTTTTAGGACAATAATTTTACGGACTTGGAAATGTAGGACACTATGTTTTAAAATGGGATAATTGCCCTTAGATACAATTTTTGAGACCCCATCATCTATAGGTACAACTGAATTTATTTATTACTAATATATACAATTCTCATTGTGGTTATCCATTTTAACCTTTGTAACCCCTATTCATTTCATCTATTTTTATGGAAATTCTTTAAATTGTTTAAGATTCTCCATCCCTTCCAAAGAAAAAAAAAGTATAAATATGTACATATATATATATCATCCCCTTTCTCAAGAAATTATTTCAGTTATTGAGAAATTAAGCGATTTCAATTATTGAAATTCTTTTCATCAACGATCATATCATTTTTAGTGTCAAAATATTTAATATTTTGTGCATGATATTTATTTTTGTACATGTGCAAAAAAAATTATATTACGTGCAATTTATTTATTACATGTGAAATATATTTAGTTTTGTATGTATTTATTTTGTACATATTCACAATCCGTATGTGCAAAATAATATTGCACATATAAAGAAATTTCAGCGCTAATTTTATTTTAAATAGAACAATTCAAGAGATTTATTTTATTTTTATATATTTTCAGTATTTTTATGTGCAAAATATTTAATATTGTGTGCAAGATTTTTAGTTTTGCGCATGTGCAAACATATTTATACAGTGTGCAATTTTTTATTTTTTACTTGTGAAAAATATTTAGTTTTGTGTGAATTTTTTTTGCACATATTCACAATCAATGTGTGCAAAATAATATTGCACATATAAAGAAATTTCAGCTTCAATTTTGTTTTGTATAGCACAATTTAAAAGATTTATTTTATTTGTAAATGTGTTTAGTATTTTTTATGTGCAAAATATTTAATATTGTGTGCAAAAATTTTTAGTTTTATTTTGTTTAGTATTTTTTATGTGTTTTATCCCCCCACAAAGTTTAATTAAATTTTAAATATGATGAAATTGGTAAATGTGTATCAAATTGCGTACAATGATAAACGTAGGTATGAAGAAAATGGTCAATTTGCAAATATTAAAATTTTCATTTGCAATGAGAGGAGAGATGGGAGAAATATTCTTGATGAATAATTTTTTGTGCTAAGAGAGAAGGTTATTGGTAGGGGCATAATATTAGGGGGTGAGTTCCAAAATTTGAGGAAAATATGAAAAGAGACATTATTGTCAAATTGGGTGTCATTTTGTATTTAATAGCAATGAAATAAATGGCTTGTAGTTAATAATAAAGAGTGATTCTATTTTGTATCTTAGAGTGAGGCCCCCTTTAAAATCTATAAAGGTAGGACATTAATCGAGCCCGAATAAGCCCAAATCGGGTTGAAATGTCACGTGAGATTTGGGCTTATTGGGGCTCGATTGTTCTACATTTTAAAGATTTTAAAACATATTGTCCTATAATTATAAATTTTAAAACATATGGTCCTATATTTAAAAAAAATTAACATATTGTCTTACATTTCCAAGTCCGTATAATTATTGTCCTTTAAACACAATCCCCCTAAGTTACTGTCCTAAAGAAATAATCATTCCCAACTAATATATGCAAGAAATTATTTTCATACTTCATGCAAATTAAACTCTTTAACAAAATTCGGTCGTATTGCTACAAATGGCTTAATAAACCTAGGGCCATGCACAGTAGTTATTACCAATCATTTATAATAGTAAGTTCTAAAAGATATGAAAAACTTGCTTTCTTCTTTTGTGCCAATAGTAAGAGTACCAAGTCTTATCTCTTATGAATTGTTCTTCAACTGCTCTTCACTTTCCCCGCGCTTAAAAATTGACATTTTCAACTCACAGAAATAGTTAATTAAGAAGTTGTTTTTATTAATTTACTATCATTTGTCTTCAGATTAATTATTAAGAAACCATATTAATTAATTATTATATCATTCATTATGAAATATTAATTGCGCAAGAAAACAAGGCGTTCAAAACACTAAGTACTCTTTTTAGAATCTTTTTATGATCCATGCGTTCACCATCACAAGATCAGAGTGTTAATATTCCTATGTATTTCACATAGTGTTTTCTCCACATATATATTTTATGTAAATAAAATTCCAATCCTTATGAATGATACCGACGACTTTTTACAACGGTTAACTAAATGATAGCAAAACAAGGACAAAATATATGTTACGAGCGCTCGAAATTATAGGGAGTTGGAATCACAAATGGTTACATAACTTTGACCCCGAATAGAATCAATCACACATAACATTTTTTGTTGTCGATTTAGTATTTTGAATTTTCCAGCGGACTTTGGACTTAAATTGGACATTGACAAAGATATTGGGACTAAATCAACAACAAAGAAGTTATGGGATTGAATCTATATATTTGATGCCAAAAATATGGGACCATTTGTGATTTAAACTCCAATTATAGGCCTACAACTCTAAAAAATTCACAAGTCTAATTTTACGATGTTATTGGCCCAAAACACCTCAATTCGGGCTAAGTGTCACGTGTGGGCCAAATATCACGATAATAGTGATTCGGCTGTAAAATTTCAAATTTGTGGTGTTGGTGTATGAAATTAGAAATCGAGGATACTAAACTAATAGGCTCAGAGAGACGAATAGATATATATTCTTTTTATCAGTAAAGAAGAGTTTTTATATTAAACCGAGTACATGGTTACTCCAATCTTTACAACATCTGATTGACTAATTCCATGACTATATATGTCAATCAACGTAATTTATAATGTCCACCTGTTTGTCAACACTATTGTTTCCTAATACAACAATAGACTTTACAGAGGGGATAAACGTAGAATTCTCATCAAAAATAATATTTCTGCTACGTATGACTTTACTTTATGACGAAGACTAGATTATATACCTCTTAACAGCGTTCCCATAGCCCATAAAACCTCTCTTCTTTGCCCTTGACTCCAATTTACCCCCGTTTACATGATAATAAACAGTACACCGAAAAGCTCTCAAATTAGAGTAATATGCATACTTACCAGACCACACTTCTTAGGGTGTTTTGAGGTTTATCCCGGAGATGTGTTTGTGTTCCCAGAAGGACTCATTCATTTTCAATTCAACACCGGAAAGACCAACGCGGTAGCCTTCGCAGGTCTAAGCAGCCAAAATCCAGGAGTTATCACGATTGCAAAGGCTGTGTTTGGATCCGATCCACCTATTAATCCAGATGTTCTGACTAGGGCGTTCAAGGTTGAGAAAAACGTGATTGATTACCTTCAAGGCCAATTCTGGTCCGACAACAACTAATCACAACCTCCTTACTAGTTGCAATCACACAATATATAGTTATATATATACACTTCTAAATAAGTAATTTTTATACATGTCATTTACTTGTAGTTGAGGATTGGCCCCAGAATATACGTTTGTAATGCTTGTTTCTTTTTTGTGCGCGAACTCATATTAGTTTGCAGAACAATAAATTATTAATATCGTAATTTTATTGAATAATTTGAATGTGCTTTTAATATTGATAAATTTTAATTTATAATTCTTTTATACAATTTCAAGAAATATTTTTTGAATAATATATAAATATAAGGATTATTTGCATTCTAGTACCAAATTACTCCTACCCCTCCTCACCAACCAATACATTTACTTAATTTTTTCTATTACAAATTCATATGGGATAAATGAGACATATTCCATATCAATGAACTTGAGAAGTGAGACTTGGCTATCTCACGTCGGAATTATGATAATAAAGTTAGAATGAATATCTCTAACTTATGAGTCTGTATTCAAGAGGTGGATCTCTCCGAAATTTGTATAAGTTAGTCCTTATAATTATCTGGCGTGTCAACATACAATGAAAACATCTTAGGGATGATGTGAACACAACTCTAAGCTGTGGGCTTGATGATGTCATTACGAAGAGAGCCACTTTTTGAGAGATGCAGTTGGCCTTCTCCTGCATCTTAGCCTTAAGCTGCCATGGGAGGAGTCACTATCCTCCCCATGACGTCAGAGTGTACGGATCGGTTGTGTCAGGAAAAGTATTTCTTGACTAAATAGAAAAGTATAACTTGTTAAATAGAAAAGTATTACTTGATTAAATAGAAAAGTATTACTTGATTAAATAGAAAAGTATTACTTGTTAAATAGAAAAGTATAACTTGTTTAAATAGAAAATTATAACTTGTTAAATAGAAAAGTATAACTTGTTATATAGAAAAGTATAACTTGTTTAATAGAAAAATATTACTTGTTTAAATAGAAAAGTATAACTTGTTTAATAGAAAAGTATAACTTGTTAAATAGAAAAGTATAACTTGTTAAATAGAAAAGTATAACTTGTTTAATAGAAAAGTATTACTTGTTTAAATAGAAAAGTATAACTTGTTAAATAAAAAAGTATAACTTGTTAAATAGAAAAGTATAACTTGTTTAATAGAAAAGTATTACTTGATTAAATAGAAAAGTATTACTTGATTAAATAGAAAAGTATTACTTGTTAAATAGAAAAGTATAACTTGTTTAATAGAAAAGTATAACTTGTTTAAATAGAAAAGTATTACTTGATTAAATAGAAAAGTATAACTTGTTAAATAGAAAAGTATAACTTGTTAAATAGAAAAGTATAACTTGTTTAAATAGAAAAGTATTACTTGATTATATAGAAAAGTATAACTTGTTAAATAGAAAAGTATAACTTGATTAAATAGAAAAGTATAACTTGGTAAATAGAAAAGTATAACTTGTTTAATAGAAAAGTATAACTTGTTTAAATAGAAAAGTATTACTTGATTAAATAGAAAAGTATAACTTTTTAAATAGAAAAGTATAACTTGTTAAATAGAAAGTACACAAGAAAGTAAGTGCCCGAGCGGAATTGATCCCCGCTCTGGCGCCCAAGGTTCCGTGTTCGGTCCCCCATGGGAGCGAATAATTGCCTCATTTAATTGGGAGACTTGGTGTTTATATATGAGTTGTTTGGTGGTTAGGTTCAGGATTGTCCGTGGCTCGCTAGGTTCGGTGGCCGCTCGGCCGCCCATCGGGCCCGGGTTCGAACCATAGCTAACCCTTTTTTTTCTCGAAAGTTCATGATTTATCGACGGTTTTAGCGACGACAATGATGGTCGCTAATAACGATGGCAATTTTGCGTCGCTATTCCATCACTATTTTTCGACGGTTATAGCGATGAATATTTCTAGTCGCTAATAGCGATGTTTGCCTACCGTCGTTGATTGTCGACGTCTTTAGCGACGGTTTGGCGACGATTTTTCTGACCCGGGTCCGGACTCAGAAACCGTCGCTAAGTAGAGACGGTTATGTGCGGTCGATACTTAGCGACGGTTTCACAATAACCATCGCTAAAGTCTAGTGACCCTCGTTTTCCCGACGGTCATTAAACAGTCGTTGAAACCGTCGCTACTATGTGTAGTGACGGTTATTTCCGTCGCTAAAACCGTCGTTAAACACCGTCTTTTTTGTAGTGTAAACAACCCTTTTAAATCGGCTAATTATAACAAATTGTTAAAGTCCAAAAAAATTAGCCCAATTAGGATACCAAATTTGAAATCTCAAAAATTAAAGATACCAAAATTGAAATTCCACCAAAACATTCGCCCAATTAGGATACACGGATCCATTTTGCTCTGCATATTCCAATAAGTAAACTGATAATTAATACAATCTCTTAATTGATACATTGCATATCAATGGCATCACAAAATCAATTACTGTTATAAAATTAATCATTCAATCAAAGATGAGAAATGATTAATTCTTCTACTAATTAAAGACACATGAAGTAGCAAATTAATAGGTCAATCCACACAAAACCTTCAAATATGTTGAATTCCTCATCAATCTGAAGCAACTTGAAGGCACTTTCGGCACGCCATCCTTCTTCTTTGGCTTTTCTAAAGTAGATATCCTGCAGTACCAATCGAATTCAAACCATCAAACAATATCCCAAAATAGATTAAAATAGTTCGAAATTGAACATAACATAATATTTTTTTTACTTATTACAACATATGATATTAGTGTGGCACATGATTGCACAAAGCATGTTGATCCTAACTTCACTTGAATTAGGGAAAAACTACATAAAAAATTACCAGGTCGAATTAGGAAAAAAATACAGAAAAAATTACCAGGTTTAGGTCCACTTGCCAGAAAAAATAACCAGAAAAAATACAGAAAAAACCACCAGATCTTGAAATATACACACACATATACAGAGTGTGCCTAGATCGACATCCCCCTACCCCCGTCGCGCTAACCCCCGCATCCCTAGACAGGCGGATCTGTATTTGGTTCATGAGTGACAGCGATGACGGATCTGATTTGAAATGGGCAGCCAAGAAATCGCGATTTCGGAAGCCAGAGAAATATGGTGAGAAAGAGGGACGAAGCGACTGGATTCAAAAACCACCGTCGCCGTCGTCGATTAAAAAAGGAGTGGTTGGGAGAGGAAAATGGAGTAGATTGGAAGAAGCGACTGGATTCTTGAGATAAGAAAAATTAGGGTCTGGTCAAATTGGGTTTTAGGCAAAGAATTTCGAGAGAACACCTTCAAGATCTGCAACGATTTCGAGAGAACACCTTCAGCAAAAATTAGGGTTTAGTCGAATTGGGTTTTTGGACCTTGAAAGGGGCTGGATTTTAAAGAGAGAAAAACTTGAGTTGAGAGAGAGAGTGAATTTGAAATGAGTGGAGGAGGTGGAGAGTGATGAATATGACCGGTTATTATTTGGGAGGCGAGAGAAATGTTAAAAAGCAATGGAGGGTATATGAGTCAATTTGATTATACTTTTGTAGTGGAGTTAAATAGGTAAAAGCAAATGTATTAATTTGTATGGAGACCTCAAATCTTGTAGTAGAGTGTAATAAACTCTTAATGCAAATGACATGAATGTGCAAATGGGTCCTTTTTAATTAGAGCAGCGTGAGATCATTTCATGATGAGATAGAACATAATTTGAAAATGACGATTTAATATTTTACAAGATATGAATCTTAATGATCAAGTCTCATAAAAAATTTGCCAATCAAAATAAATAGAATTCTGTATGGACCATGTTGATGAAGTGTTGTTAAGGAACGTTGAATATATGAGTGAGTCTCATGTGCATCCAAATGCACCGTATACTCATAGTGCATATTAGAACCGTGCAACTTGTGATACTGAAAGATGCAATTTATTTATATTAAACTGTGTAATTATTTTTTCATTTTAATAATTGCACTGTTCGATATAAATAAATTGCATTTTTCAGTATAACAAAAAACATGATTTTAAAATGCACTATGAATACACGGTGCACCTAAGTACAATATATATACGCGGCTACGCCTCTAGAAACGTTGAATATTCTATTTATTCAGCTTATTATCGTGATTGCTTTGAGGCCAATGAGTCAGCTGACTCGGGCCTCAAAAAATAAGTAAATATTAGGGCCCATATATTTTAATATAAAATTAATATATACCTAAATATATTTTGCATAATTTAAAGACGCTGTTTGATTTTGACCTCGTGGGTTTCTACCATGTTTTTTTTGGCCAATTGCAGAATTTTCTCTTTTATTTTAAGGAGTATTTTATTTATTTTCTAAAATTAGTATGAGTATTCCACAATTTGAATAAGCCTTGTAAATACATAACACATCCCAGTATTATTATAAATAAGTAATTTATGAATACAAAATATAATTAATTCGAATGATAATGACTGAAATGCCCATATCATAATAATTATTGATGGATAATTAAATCTATTTTCTAACATTATATATATCACAATATTATCTATAAAAATAATTTATACTGAATGGTTATAATTTTTAAAAGCAAATAATTGAAGGATGTATAATATAAGACAAAAACTCGTATGAGACGGTCTCATGTATGAGACAAAGTACAACATAGCACGATTAACAACCACCCCTCTCAAAGTGTTAAAACGTCAATATCCAAATTACACTCCGTCTCACCGTGAGACAGTCTCACGCAAGAATGGATGGACCTGGAAACTTGAAGCGGACGGCGTCTACTCAACAAAATCAGGTTACCTAGAGATGCTCATAAGAGGAAGAGGAAGAATGCAAATGGAACCAGTTTGGAAAGCACTAATTGGAAGGCAGCAACACTAGGAAAATGTAAGATCCTGGCGTGGAAAATCTTCAACGATCGTGTGGCGACTAAAGTCAATTTGATGAGGAGAGGAGTGGATCTGGGGAATTCTCTATGCCCCCTTTGTTTTCAGCATGATGAATCAACATCTCATCTTTTCTTTGAATACAGTTTTGCATGTGCAATTTGGTCTAGATTTCGTTGGTGGATATATAGACATTTTGGGTGTGGGAAACAACAATGGTAAAGTCAATTTTATGCACCATATCAGCTTTAACAGAAAAAGGTTAGTGCAAAACTTTGGAATAATTTATGGTTGAGCATTGTGTGGGGAATTTGGAAGCTTCGGAATTCGATCATTTTCTCAAACATGGAGGCAAATATGGAAGAATGTTTCGAGCCCTGTTGTTTCAGATCTTGAAAATGGTTAAAGACAAGAGGTAATGACAGTTTTTGTTATAGTTTCATCGATTGGCAGAGCAACCCGAATTCGTGTTTTGAGTCGTATTGTTAGTTCGATTGATAGTAGTACAGTGAGTGTTATTTTGAATATGTACTTTGGCATTTGTTTACTTTGTATTCTTTGTTGTAAGAGATGAGTACCTCTTGTACTCCATTTTATTAATAAATTTACTTGTTCAAAAAAATATATATATATTGAAATGACATCATCTTTTTGAAAAAAAATAAACAGTCCGTCTAGCTCGATTTGAAAAAAATTCAACGGAAATTCAAACTACTTTCGAAAACCGTTGGAACTACCATTTGAAAAAAATTGGGATTGTTTACTTAATTCCAACATCGCTAGACCAATGGAATAGTTCCCCAAATGAAATGATTTTTTTTTTATCTGATTCCAACAAACTTTTCAAAGGCACGAGATCGTTGGATGGTTTCCCCAATCAAATTATTTTTATAAAAAAAATTAGTAAGTTTTTGTGAGGGACGGTTTCATGGTGAAACGGATTATATTTTGGGAATGACACTTTAACACTTTATAAGCGGAATGCATATTTTTAGATATCCTTCTTATATATCCAAAAAAACTTAGAATGGCTCAATTTAACCTTTCAGGTTGATTTGTTTCTATGATGGCTGATGGGGTCCGATTGTTCCTTGGAAGGTAAGAATGTAAATAATCTTAAAAGTTTACTTCAAATAAAAACTATAGATTGATAGATCAAGAATGAGGCAACTTAAGAATACATAATTGAGTGTGAGAACTAGCTAGCTACCTAGTTCACCATTTATTTTTTTATATATATCAAGTTATGTGCAGAAATGAAGAAGCTAGGTAGAAACGAGTCCAAATGAAAGCCTAGTTGTTATTGGACCAGAACTGTCCCTGAAGATATTTAACGACGTTGGCATCAACTCTGAATGCTTTTGTCAGAACGTCAATCGAAATGGAAGGTTCCGATCCGAACACCGCATTTGCTAAATACTCACTGCAATATACAAAACAAAATAAATTAAAAGAATGAAATCACAGGCGTGAATATGGTACGTGCTAGACGAAACAAAAAATAAATTAGAAGAATGGGCGTGAATACGATATATGCTAGATGAGGTTGCGGATATGTATCTTTATAAATAAAGATCCTTAAAAATTTACTCTAATTTAGGCGTGAGTATGTATCATTATAAATAAGTATTTTAAAAAAAAATATTTTAATTAAATATATATAAATATATAGATAGATAGATAGATAGATAGATAGATAGATAGATAGATAGATAGATAGATGAAGAAACTGAAGAATACATTATTAATGAGTGTGAGAACTAGGTAGCTAGTTCACGACTGATTTTTCATACATATCCCGGTAACAAATAAAGGGCAGAAATTAAGAATACATTATTGAGTGTGAGAATTAGCTAGCTAGCTAGTTCACGACTTATTAACAAATTAATTATATAAGTGCAGAAATTAAGAATAGAAATGAATCTAAAACAACAAATTAAAGCCTAGTTGTTATTGGACCAGAATTGTCCCTGAAGATATTTGACGACGTTGGCATCAACTCGGAATGCTTTCGTGAGAACATCAATCGAAATGGGAGGATCCGACCCGAATACTGCATTTGCTACAGTGATAACTCCTGGGTTCTGGCTGCTCAGACCTGCGAAGGCAAACCGCGTTTGTCTTCCCTGTATTAAACTGAAAATGAATGAGTCCTTGTGGGAACACAAACACATCTCCCGGATACAACGTCTTGGTGAAGAGCTTGTTCTTCTGGTCGGGTTTGCAGGATTGGAAGTCACGAACCCAACGTAAAAGTGCCTTCAACCACCACAAGAATCTAAAAGGGTGCGTGTGAGGGGGTTCAGCCCGTACGGTGCGTAGTCGATTCGCACTAAAGAGACGCCCAGAGTGTTGAGTCCTGGTAATTGATTAACGTTGACCTGAGTTACTTTTGACCCCACAGCGTTTGATGTATTTCCGGGCTTGTTGAGGCCCGCAAAGAAGAAATCGTCTGCAGTCACCATCTTTGGATCCTTGCATATCTTCCCGTTCACGAAAACAGCAGCGTTGGAATCATTAACTGCTACGCAAAAGTCCTGAAGTGGACTAGGATCGGAGGCATGACAAAATGATGATAGTAAAGCCAGAGAGATAGCAATAGTGGTAAGCAAGCGCATATTAATGAGCGCCATATTATATATATTAATCTTCGATTGCTCTACTTAAGATATTCTAGTTAGAGGTGATGAGTTGCAAAGCAGGTATATGCATGCCTATTTATACTTACAAATGAATGCCGAATCTGCAGTCGATTGCTTTAATATTAATTATAAGACTTGGCCCGTTTCTTTAATCTCGACCACCAAGTCTTAATTATCTCAAGAATTCTTCTCCTCCGCATGCATACATAAAACTTGACATTTTCATCTCACACAAACGGTCAATTCAAACTGCAGTTTATTAATTTACTACTCATTATTATATACTAATACGAAACCATTAATTATAATTATATCAGTGGATCCATGGGGCCGGGTTGTTTAACAAATAATATATTAAGGAAACAAGACTAGTAATTGCAAACAACAAGTACTCTTTCTCAAGCTTATCAGGTAACTTTCTCATTGACAAGGTCAGAGCTAGTATATATTAAAAAATTCTAATAAGTTTTTTCTCTACCTATAGCTCTTAATATATATTTTATGTGACAAATTAATTCATGTATAAGGCAATCCCCAACTTTGATTACTTCATGCATTTATTTTGATGCATCAATTTATGTATTAAAATTCCAGTTAATCTCCTCGTGAACATCTTGTTCGTATCCAAAATAAAGCCGTCAAAAATCTGTTTTTTTCTATATTTATTTTTAATGAAATATATACAAATACAGGGGGAAATGTTTTTTTAGGACTAATTTTACGGACTTGGAAATGTAGGACACTATGTTTTAAAATGGGATAATTGCTCTTAGATACAATTTTTGAGACCCCATTATCTATAGGTACAACTGAATTTATTTATTACTAATATATACAATTCTCATTGTGGTATATCCATTTTAACCTTTGTAACCCCTATTCATTTCATCTATTTTTATGGAAATTCTTTAAATTGTTTAAGATTTTCCATCCCTTCCAAAAAAAAAAAATTATATATATATATATATCATCCCTTTTCTCAAGAAATTATTTCAGTTATTGAGAAGTTCAGCGATTTCAATTATTGAAATTCTTTTCATCGATGATCATATCATTTTTAGTGTGCAAAATATTTAATATTTTGTGCATAATATTTATTTTTGTACATGTGAAAAAAAAATTATATTACGTGCAATTATTTATTACATGTGAAAAATATTTAGTTTTGTATGTATTTATTTTGTACATATTCACAATCCGTATGTGCAAAATAATATTGCACATATAAAGAAATTTCAGCGCTAATTTTATTTTAAATAGAACAATTCAAGATATTTATTTTATTTTTATATATTTTTAGTATTTTTATGAGCAAAATATTTAATATTGTGTGCAAGATTTTTAGAGTTTGATTCATGTGTTCTGCTACACCATTCCATTGTGGTGTATCTCGCACTATATGATGTCTTGTGATCCCTTTATTCTTGTAGAACTCGTCGAAATCAGAACAACAGAATTATAGACTATTATCAGTTCGCAGCCTTTTGATTTTCTTCTCATGTTTGGATTTCCACCAACGTCTTTCATTGCTTGAAACTCTTGAAAACTTCACTTTTATGCTTCGTCATAATCATCCAAGTCATTCTTGAGTAGCCATCAATCATAAACACGAGGTAACTATGGCCTCCTAGAGATTCTACAAGAGAAGGACCCCAACAACCAGAATAGATGTAATCACTCTTTTATTCGATTAATTACCTTGGAAAACCTGTTGCGATGAAACTTCCCAAAAAACACAATGCTCAGAGAATCAAAGATCTGCGACCTTGTGGCCACCAGGAAAATCCCCCTTTGACAAAATTTGCATCCCTTTTCACCCATGTGACCAAGTCTCATGTCTCATAACTTAGTCAAGTCGTCTTTGTAAACTTCCGATAGCATTCTACCTTGTAGAAAATACAATGTTCCTAACTTCACACCTTTCACAACCACGATGGAACATTTGTAGACATACATAACTACACCTTCAATGTGAAAAAATTTACCAACAGTCTCAAGTAATAGAATCGAGCCTAATCCCACCACCTTGCAAATGGAATTGTTGGCCATAAAAATATTTTCTCCATCCACATGTTCGTAAGTTGTAAATCACTCTCTGCCTGAACATATATGGCAAGATGCCCCATAATCGAGGACCCACACATCAATATGTCTTTGCCCGTGAGAATTAGGGTTATATCCTCCTTGGAGTTGGTGTCATCTCGGAGCTGGTGTCATCTCCTTTAATGACAGCAGCAGTACCTGTTTTGTTTTCCTATATTTTTTTCTTCTTCTTCAGACAGTCATTTTTCCAATGACTGAGTCTTTCAAGTAATTCTGAGATATCGTCTAATTTAGGGCCCTCGGACCCGGCCTTCTTGAATTTATTATTCCCTATTTTTTTCAGTCCCCTTGCTCCGCTTAGCAACTAATTCAAATGACGATTATATAAACTTCCACCACTCTTTATTTATTTCGCAGCTCTCTAGTATCCAGAGATAATCTAATTTATTCTAGAGGCACATTTTCTTCCCCAACAATGAAAGACAACACAATGTTCACATATGACAAAGGTGGATAAACAATGTAATTAAAGCATCATCCTCATCATCAACTTTAACATCAATTTTATGCAATTCTAGTAGAATTGTATTAATAAATTGATTTAGATGTTCTGAAGTGGATCGAACTTCATGAATAAGCAAACCTGAGCAGCGTTGCTTCAACATCAACATATTGGTTAACGACTCCAAGTCATATCTGAGAATGTCCGGCTTCAACCATAGACCGGTGATAGTTCCTCTTGAGCGACTTTGGTAATGATATCGCTGCGAGACACGTCATGATTGATGAGTGTGCCTTCTTCTCCAGTTTGGTCATCTCAGCATCTTCCAAATCCGCCATCTTTTACAACAAAGGTGCCTACAATCCTTGTTTACATCCACTTTCAATAGGCGGATTTAAGTCAAGAGTTAATGTAAATAATTTGAAAAGTTAAGTTCAAATATATATATATATATATATATATATATTGAGAGATAGATGAAGAAACTTAAGAATACATTAACAAATAAAGGGCAGAAATTAAGAATACATTATTAATGAGTGTGAGAATTAGCTAGCTAGCTAGTTCACGACTTATTAACAAATTAATTAATTAAGTGCAGAAATTAAGAATAGAAATGAATCTAAAACAACAAATTATAAAGCCTAGTTGTTATTGGACCAGAATTTGTATAAATTCGCTGTGTAAAAAAATTTGAATTTACACGTGGGCGAGTGGTGTGGCCGCCAAATCAACACATTCATCGAAAATGACAAAGAAAGCGACATCGTTTTTTAGATTTTGGCAAATTTGGGACTAAAATTGGACATTATCAAAGTTATTAGGACTAAAGTTATTATCAAATGTTGCGTGGGGTTAAGACATACGCAAAGCTTGGACCAAAGAAATTCAAAAGTCGGTCGAGGTAGACTCTTGATAAAGATATCCTTGTTGAAGAAGATGAGAGGGAACAAAGCGTGTGGAAATCTTCCTGAAGATACCAACTCGAACGAAGTGGTAGTCCAAATCAATGTGCTAAGCTCGTTCATGAGCTCTTTGGATTCTGACTCAAAAATATGGGACTCTTGTTATCACAAAGAAGGATCGGGCGTGGAGACTTTGTGATCCGGAGCTCACTGTGAAGATTTATGAGCCAAACAAGTTCTGCTGCTGCATTTGCCATAGCCCGGTACTCAGACTCACAACTAGAGCAGGCCACTGTGGATTGCTTCTCTGCACTCCAAGAAACAAGATTCCCACCATGAAATATCGAATAACCATAAGTAGAACGACGTGTCTCGATGCAACGGGCCTAGTCAGCTTCAGAATAACCAATAATTGAAGAGTCGAGGTGCTTGGTGAAGCGAGACACCAAAATGCTTTTTTACCTTTAACATAGCGCAGAATCCGCTTGACATCGTTAAAGTGATTTCATCAGTGGGAGAGTGAAGGAACTGGCTGACAACATTAACTGCATAAGATAGATCCGGACGATTGATAGTCAAATATTGGAGAGCCCTAACCAATGAGCGATATAACGTGGGATCACTGAATGGAGAACCATCGCTAACCAAAATCGCCAAACCGCCTTGATGGAGTGGCAATTGGTTTGGAAGATCCACCATATTTGTCGATCAAGAATATCATGGGCATACTTAGTCTATCCAACAAACATGCAATCGGGCGCGTAAGAGACTTAGAGACCAAGGAAATAATTAAGGCGACCCAGATCATTAATATTGTATTTCTTGTGTGTGCGAGCAATGAAATCCTTCAATAAATGCACTAGCATTCCTTGTAACAATGATATCGTCAACGTACAACAGAAGATAAATGACAAACGTACCTCGGAGAGAATGTAAAATACTGGCGAGTTAGAGCGACTCTAGAAAAAACCCTAACTCAAGATAAATGTGCTGAAATGTTGAAACCGGCCGGGGAGCCTGTTTGAGGCCGTAAAGTGTCTTCTTGAGGCGACAAACATGATTGGGATACCGAGAATCAACAATTTTCGGAGGCTGAGCATGAAAACTGGCCTATCAAGAATCCCATTGAGAAAGGCATTATTGACATCAAGCTGATGCAAAGACCACTGATACTGAATAGCAAGAGCTGGAACAACTTGAAATGTGGCGGCTTTGACAACTAGACTAAATGTATGATGAAAATCTACACCCGTAACTTGATTAAATCCACGAGCAACAAAGACAGGCCTTATGACATTCAAATGGAACCATCTGCATGATACTTGGAGCGAAAAACCCAATTCAAACCAACAATGTTAGTACCCAAAGGACGAGGCACTAAATCTCATGTCTGATTATCACGAAGGGCATCCATCTCTTCTTGGATTGCAGCCAACCATTCAGGAGACTTAATAGCGATTTAAAGCCTCGAGGCTCGGGATTAGCAACAAGAGCCGATGATGAGGGGCGGAGGTTGAAAGGTCAACTAGATAGAGGGGCTTAAAAATCCCGCCCGAGCATGAGTCACCATGGGATGCACCGCGCGGCGGAGGGGCGTATGAGCCGGCCAGTCAAGGGCACCACGGCAAGTGCTAAGTGCTAAGTCGTGCCGGGCGGGGTCGCCGGGCAGAGTGCGAGGGCTCGCCCTAGCGCATTGGTAGGTCTAAAGGTCACGCTGCCGCCAAAGATTGTTCGAGAGAAGCCGATGCATGGTTTAGATCGGGCGGCCAGTAAAGTTCGCATGGGCACGGACCACATTTGACATAGGTGGCAAGCGAGGGAGGGGTCGACTCGGGCGAGACGGACAACCACACCATCCAAGAAACTCGAGATATCCAAGTCCAAGTAGATGAAGAGGACGGAGCTCGAGAAAATGGAAAGCAAGACGCCAAATTGAAAGCATGACGAAGTTGTACACACCCGAGAGGATTTCGGATCAAGGCAATGAAACTCTTTATGTAAACTGTTGTAAATCAATAAAATGAAAGTTCGACTACGTGGTGCAAGTTTGTGCTCAAAGATAATCTGCGCAAGAATAGATAAACATGACATCCAAATGGCTTGAAATTGGAATAATTAGGAACGGACCTAAATAGCAACTCAAATGGTAACTTCACATGCAAAAACAAACAATGGTAGCCGATTTATAACATACATAATAGTAGCGAAAAGCATCAAACCACAAAGAAGTCGGACATGTGCATGTAATATCATAGAGGCCCATTTCGGAGATATGACGCCACTTACGCCAAAGACGCCATTCTCATTTGAGGAGTATACGGATAAGATAGGCGATGAAAACTTCCATGCAAGGAAATGAATAGAGCGAACGAGAGTTAACAAATTTAATACCACCATCTCTCGAAGACTTTAATCGAACTAGAAAACCGATTCGACAAAAAGCATGAAAGTGCACCAATATATCATAAAATTCAGATTTCGCACGCATAGGGTAGATCCATGAAAAACAAGAAAAGTCATCCAGAAAAGTAACATAATACTTAAAAAAGCAATCAGAAGTAATAACAAGAGCTGGACTCCATAAATCACAATGAATCAAGTTAAGCCGCAATGAAGCATGTTTTTTCATTCAAATCAAAAGAGAATCTCTTAATCTTAGCCAACTTACAAGAGGAACAAACGGTAGGGGTTCGGTAATAAGGGCGAATCATTTTATTAGGTAACATGTTGTCTTTGACGCTTCCGCCAAAAAATCTTGAGCTAATCAAGCATTAGAGAGCATACATTGAATTCTCCACGAAGTTAATACGATTAATGCGTTCTGCTACACCATTCTATTGTGGTGTATCTCGCACTATATGATGTCTTGTGATCCCTTTATTCTTTCAGAACTCGTCGAAATCAGAACAACAGAATTATAGATAATTATCAGTTCGCGGCCTTTTGATTTTCTTCCCATGTTTGGATTTCCACCAACGTCTTCCATTGCTTGAAACTCTTGAAAACTTCACTTTTATGCTTCGTCATAATCATCCAAGTCATTCTTGAGTAGTCATCAATCATAAACACGAGGTATCTATGGCCTACTAGAGATTCTAAAGGAGAAGGACCCCAATAATCAGAATAGATGTAATCAAGTGTCTTTTATTCGATGAATTACCTTGGAAAACTTGTTGCGATGAAACTTCCCAAACACATAATGCTCAGAGAATCCTAGATTTGCGACCTTTTGGTCACCAAGAAAATCCCCTTTTGACAAAATTTGCAACCCCTTTCACCCATGTGACCAAGTCTCATGTCTCATAACTTAGTCAAGTTGTCTTTGTGAACTTCCGATAGCATTCTACCTTGTAGAAAGTACAATGTTCCTAACTTCACACCTTTTAGAACCACGTTGGAACATTTGTAGACATACATAACTCCACCTTCAATGAGAGAAATTTACCAGCTGGTCTCCGTAACAGAATCGAGCCTATTCCCACCACCTTTCAAACGGAATTGTTGGTCATAAAAATATTTTCTCCATCCACATGCTCGTAAGTTGTAAACCACTCTCTGTCTGAACATATATGGTAAGATGCCCCAGAATCGAGGACCCACACATCAGTATGATGTCTTTGCTCATCAGCAATAAGGGTTATATCCTTCTTGGAGTTGGTGTCATCTCTTTTAGTAGTAAAGAAGAGAGACTAACTTTGTTTTCCTATTTCTTCTTCCTAAGGCAGGTCATTTTTCCAATGACCGACTCTTTCATATAATTCTGATATATAAATACAGTTTAGGGCCCTCGGACCCGGCCTTCTTGAATTTCTTATTCCCTATTTTTTTCGGGTCCCTTGCTCCCACTAAAGAACTAATTGAAAGAACTTGATTATATAAACTTCCACCACTCGCCTTTATTTATGACTCTCTAGTATCTAGAGATGATCTAATTTATTCTAGAGGCACATTTTCTTTCCCAACAATGAAAGACAACACAATGTCCTCCTTTGGATTATCTTCTCATCCTCATCATCACCTTTACCATCAATATTACGCAATTCTAGTAGAATTGTATTAATAAATTGATTTAGATGTTTTCTGAAGTTTGAACTTCATGACCCGCATAAAGCGAGCAGGGCGTTGCTTTCGACATTAACTTATTGGTTAACTCCGTCATATCTGTTTGTCCGGCTTCAACCATAGACCGGTAGCGGTTCCTGGCGACTTTGGTAATGACACTATGCCAAAAAGCTGGATTCCCCGTTTTGTCGTATGACTTTGGTAATGACTTTGACAACGGGTAATCGAATTTAATAAATCATTTGTTTTTCCCGTTGTGGATGTTGGGGTTGTCGTGGGTCCGGACATATGACGGGTAATCCGATTATCGTAGGTGTTTATCACAATGGCATTTACCCGTTGTGTTAACTCTTCGTAAGCCCGTTATCGTAGGTGTTTATCACGGCGACATTTTTAATGTTAACTCCGTTATGTTTAACTTTCATTTTACCCGTTAATGTTGTTCATACGACCCGTTATTCAAGTCTTTTTACCCGTTGTGTTAACCCATACTAACTTTGTTGTTGTAGGTATTTATTACAACGATTTTTACCCGTTGTGTTAACTCATATTAACCCATTGTCAGGGTGCTTATTACAACGATTTTTACCCGTTGTTAAATGCTTATTTGACCCGTTGTTAAAGTTATCCACGACAACGGTTCTTCCCCATTGTTAATACTATTTTTGAACCGTTGTTTTTATGTTTTCTATTGTTTTGAATATGAATATAATACACATTTTTCTTGAATGAAACAAATACTAAGAACCAATAGACTTCGTGACAAATTAAGTAATCAATTCATACATTGTTGAAAAATAAGTAATAAAAATGTAAATCCAACTTCTAGATAAGAACTTGTTCAAAATCACAAAAACAAAATGTTAGATATCATCTTCCGACCACCTCTACTGATCAACAATGTAATTTGATAGACATTCGGCCCACTCCTTCCGTACTTCATCAATTTTTTTTCGAGTAAATATTTTTGTGAGACCGTGAAAATACGGACAAAAAACATAAATAAGACCACATCAACTAAGAATACACCACATAATTAACACAAATTATTCTTACCACAACTTGCATCGAATCTGTGTTCACATCTCCATGAAATTCGAATATCTCTTTCATGTAGCGTAGTACATAAAAACCACATTGTTTTCCATCAGGTTGTTTAGGTGCCTAGGTTAGATTAAAAAAAAATTAAAAACTAATTCATATTTATGTGAATACTCAAAATAAATGTAAATTTATGTACCTTGATTATATTTCATGCAATATTTTTCTTCACTCTCTTACTCGAGACCTCCGAACTAAAGATTCTTAAAGCCCTACAACAGTAGATTAACCAGATAAACAACACAATTCACAAAAAATCACCATTGAACAACTGATTGATAACTAACTTACTACATTAATATGAAAAAGAATAAACTTACATGTCAACAACATTTTTCCATTCAGGATCAATGCGAGAATACAGAGGATCAATCAAAGAACTCTCTTCCTTGTGTGGGTTGATAATCGTTAAAATCCAATGCTCACTATGTACAGACATAATAAAACATATAACTATATTAATCACTTTTAGAGTAAAGTACATTGAAAAGAATTTGTAAATCATATTACTCACCCGATATTGCATGGCACTACTACTAGTTGATTAGTAGTTGCACTAACCAACCTTTTTGCAAGCTCACATGACCTTTAACAATGCACCCAGACAAATTTCCATATGCGGGAAAATCATTAATCGTCCATAGCAGAACAGCCCTAAGTCGAAACTTTTCATCTCTATATGCATCATATGCATCAATGTCCTCCCATAAATTTTTCAAGTCGTCAATCATAGGTTGCAAGTAAACATCAATGTCATTCCCTGATTGCTTAGGACCGGCAATCAACAAGGTGAGCATCATAAATTTCCTCTTCATACACAACCACGGAGGAAGATTGTATGTGACCAATATAACTGGCCAACAACTATATGCAGAACTCATGTTACTATGAGGATTGATCCCATCTGCAGACAATGGTAATCGAAGATTTCTAGACTCCAAGGCAAAATCTGGCCACATATGATCCCCTACCTTCCAAGACGGGGAATCCGCAGGATGACGCATATACTCATCACACACTCTTTTATCAGCATGCTAAGTTAGTTGTTGAGACACTTCTTTGTTTTGGAACATTCTTCGAAATCTAGGAATAGGTGGAAAGTACTACAATACCTTCGCCGAAACCTTGTCAATTATCTTAGAATTCTTTCCTACCTTCCACCTTGATGCCCCACAAGTAGGACAAATTGTATGGTGTTTGAACTCCTTCGATATATAGGAGACAATCGTTGGGGCATGCGTGAATTTTCTTATATTCCATTCCCAATGTTGACAAACTGTTATTTGCTTCACGCGTAGTTGAAGGCAACTCATTGCTATCTGGGAGCATATCTTTAAGTAACACAAGTAGGTCAACCATACTTCTTTGACTCCAACTATATTTCGCCTTCAAATTGTAAAGTTTTACAATTGAGGACAATTTTGTGAATTTGGTACATCCAGAATATAATGGCTTCTCTGCATCCTCAAGTAGCTCTATGAATTTATTTGGACTTTTAGAATTTTCGTATGCAGCACGCACCATATCATCTAAGGGTTCCCGTGGAAAACAATTAAGATTATCTTCCCCTTCTTGATCATTATCATGTAGTGAAGACCTATTTGTAGATCTCTCTCCATGCAACACCCATGTATGATATGTTTTATCCATACCATTACAAATCAAGTGTGCCCTTATGCGATCAATCGTATTCTTCCTTAAATTTCCACATAACACGCAAAGTAAGGGGCATTTGATTCGAATTAGTCACATTTTGTTTCGCAAATTCCAGAAATGACTCTACTCCAAACTCATACTCACGTGACAACCTATCCTTCCACATCCATTCTTTGTCCATTTTGTATTTACCCTAATTTGAAATATAGCATGTTATAGTAATGTTTATCCTAAAAATGTTTAAGTCATTAATTGTTATGCATAATATTATATTTACAACATAGGCTTAGGCTAGTTAATGTTATACACAATATTATATTGACGAGGTTAATTATTACGTATGTAATACAAATAAACTTAGGCAAGTTAAGTATCGAATCAAATAATTGAAGTTTCATATTAACAAATCAAATTATTGAATAAGTGGGTTGATTGTTTTTTATATAAATTGAAATTGTGGCACTTTATTCTCTTTGATTGTCGGGTTTACAGGAGCATTGAGACCATCTCTCTAAACTTATGGAGTTGATTCTGATAACTAGTAAAAGCAGCGAATCCTAATAGGAATTACTGTTGAGCTAGCTTCTCTACATGTGATACAGTTTTCTATCAACTTTAGTTCAAACAAAACAGCCACATAATGACTATAAAACAGTCAAATTCAAGTCCATTGTCACAAGCTTCTTACTGACAGCCTTTTTAGCATCTAAACAGCAATTATAAGTACCTCTATCACTCATAAATTTATAATCCTTGTTATCTTTGCAACCATGTTGCACAGAAACACCAACAAAATTACGCTTATTCTTATATACGCAGTTCTCGAATGGACTTTCTGTTTTCCCTGTTTAAATTCCCTGTTTTCCTATATGTTAAATTCAGTTTAAAAAATATTAAATTCCCTGTTTTCCTATATGTTAAATTCAGTTTAAAAAATATTAAATTAGGCCTTCCCTTATTGATCCAAGAATTCTCTTGTTTTCTGACTTTAGAATAGAACAAGCAGAAATGACAAATGACAAATCTATATTGCTACATTATGGCCAATTTTGTAGCAACATTCGTCGATGTTTTTTAGAGTAGGGACAGCTAATAAAGGAAGAATTAAGTCAAAAGGTTCGTTTTTATAACCCCAGATTACAATTTCTCAATTCTAGAACAATATAACACAAAACAGAATAACAAGATCTATCACATCAAGGGGAAACTAGTTAAAACCAGCCAAGAATAAAGCAAAAACACAAGCACAAATGCACACATTAAACAGATCAGAGAATTAGATGAAGGGTGATAAAAGAAAACTAAAAAAAAATGTCACCTCTCTTGGCCAGCAGTGTCCCAAATCTGAGCCTTAATCACTTTGCCATCAATAGTTAAGCTTCTTGTCATAAAACTCCACACGGACTTGAGGCTGAACTCATTCCTAGTAAAAAAATACTAGTATTAATTACTCTACTAAGCAATCGAATCACATTTTAAAAGATGACATGGCCCAAATGTTATGCATGAGATATGCACATGCATGGAACACAAATACACAATCCAGAAGTATCAAGTTATATATGCCATATGCTACCATCTCAAATTACATATGCTATATGCTACTTATTAATTAGCTATATACTACCATCTCAATAACTGCATCAAAGAAGAACACCGTGAATTCAGTTCTAAAGATGTTTTCTAATGTTTTCTAAAGACGATATTGATTCATTCTCTATGAATTCAGTTCGTGAATCAATTGATGTTTTAGACATGCGATCTATTACTACTACTCGTGGGTAATGCGTATCGCAGTACCTTGTTCACTGGAATGGAAAGCCAAGTGAGGAAGATGCTTGGATATCAAGTGAAGAGCTGAAGAGGATTGATTCATCTATGTGGTTTGATCTTAACTTTCGAACTCGAGGGCGAGTTCTTTTCAAGAAAGGGAGAATGATGCAGTTTCTGAGAAAAGCAGTGCACTTGGGCCAACTTCACAGAATTAACTGTTTTGATTGAAGAATAACTAGGGTGATTGGTGCACATCATTGGAAAGCCACGTGAGTCTACTTTCTATGGAATTTTGAAGGAAGCAATTTGGAATTTTGAGTGAAGAGTTATGGTAGAATTACTAAAGTGTGACAGTCTACTCGGGAATCTGTCAGGAGTTCGACTTTCAAACATCATTTTGTATTCACCCTAATTTGAAATATAACATGTTATAGTAATGTTTATCCTACAAAGGCTAAGTACAAAGGCATAGGCTAGTTATGTAATACAATATTATATTGACAATCTAGTATGTAATTTATTCTAGAGCAAGAATCTAGTATGATCGTCATGAGACCATGTTGAAACTAATAGGATATAACAAAAAAATATTCAAAAGTAAATGAATATGAAGTAGTCACTTACTGGATGGAAAGGTGAGTCTTATGAATGGAATTCAATTTTGAATTTTGGATCTCGAGAGCTTCGACCAAAGGTACCGCCTAAAACCAATGACAATAAGTGAAAAAGCAGCAGTTGATCATAAAATAGGGGAAAAACTTGTGAGAGGGAAAGAGAGAAAGTGTTCACATGGTATTAGTGCACTACATTAATATGAAACCAGTAAAGCAGATTTTATTGCTGCACATCCTAATTCTGACCTCTTTTCTATTCAAGTTATACTCTCACACACCCTGTCCTGTCAATCCCTGCACAAAAACAGCCAATTGAAGTCAGTTTTCCAATAGTAGAAGCATAAATACATCTTATAATAAGAGGGGATTCCAAAAAAACAAAGAAAACTAATAATCAGGTGGTGCAATGGCAGAAGCTGTGTAGAGAAAGTAGAGACAGAGTAATAAAGAAGCCTTTACTGCCATTTTTGCTCAAAGAAGATAGCACAAGCAAGAAATGTGCAAAGGTGCAGAGTTGTTGGGCTTCACTCACTTTGCCTTTATACAGAATTATGTGTATGTGTGTGCGTTAAGTAAAGCAGGCAGAAACAGAGAAAATGAGGTAGCAGGTTGATAGCTCAAATGGTAGTTGTGTTTGGAAAGTGCCTTACTCCTTAATCCATTCTACTTCTTTCATGTAATCTGTATTTTAGCAAGTAAAAAATCACCTAATCAATACCCAAAATCCATTGTGTTTGCAGGCTAGAAGTTAGAGCTTAGTTATTTTGTAATACTATATGATATAAATAAATCAGTAGTACTATTTATTAATCTTAATTATTTGCCATGTTGGTGTTTATATCCTATTTCTACTAATTGCAGCTTATACATGCAATAAACCGAGCTATGAATCTCAGCAATTCACTACAATGTAGTAGGATTGACGACATTAATTTGATGAACTAATTCTATCCAAGATTTTCAATATATCAAAATGCAGCTTCGACTGTATTTATATCTAACCAAAGAATTATAAAGGTAGCCTTAAATGCAGTTGTAGATTAATAGAACATGCACATGTATGTATGGGTATTCAGAAAAAATAAGACATACAAAGATATGGGTAGTTTCTCACTGTCCCTTTCACATTCTTTCAATTAATAAATCAACCAAAACAGGCCACAAGATTTAATGTAGTAACTATACATATATCTCTTTTTCCTTTATTATGAGCTATATAAAAAACAAGATCTTATATGTTTATGCTTTATTTACAGAAAGAAAATGGAATCTACTCTCAAGGTTGAAATTCCTATGAACACGTAGAACCAAATTAACACTTATGGATCAAGGCCTTGTTAAAGCTTAAATTAACACCAATGGAATTAACAAAAACGCCTACAGTTTCCTCCCACCACTCACTATTTTCAAAAATTTCATTCACACTGTCCAAACCACAGTCCATAGATAGAAACACACTGCACTAAGGAGTGCAATTTCTCAACATATACATGTTTGTTGGCTCTGTAATCCATACTTCATATGTAGCAGCAAAAATTTGAAAGAAGCAACCTAACTACAACATTTTCAAGCAAATGGAGCAAAAACCTAAAAACTGAGATCAGAATCAGTTCCTTTCAACATTTCTCATCAGTATTATCATTCACACTCATGTAATTTCACGAATTTAAACACACTGCGAAAAATGCAACAACTAATTGACTAAACCATTCCAAATCTTATTAAACCCTTCGAAAATAAAAATATTTAAATATCCCCTGCACTTAGGGTTTGGTGCCACTTAGGATTAGAATTAGGGCTTACCTGGTGACGCGGCGGGAGAAGACGGCAAACGACGGCAGAACGCCGGTGGAGAGCGAGATGTAGACTGCCTACAAGTGGAATGCTCTGACTAAGCAATGGACGACGGGCGCTTGGGAGTGGAATGCTCAGTGCGTGACGGATGGCGGGTGGCCGACGGCGAGTTGTGAGCTGGAAAGAGGAGGCTGAAAATTTTCGTTTGCCCTAATTAGCGTCGTGAGAAATTGGAAATGGAGGCTGAAATTTTTTAAGTGTTGCATTTATACTTCAAATAAAAATTTAAAAAAAAATTAATTACTTAAGATCCAAATCCCCGCATTTCTCAATGTTTCGACAACGGGTTGCATTATATATTTAAAAGTGATAAGAAGTGTTATATTATATAGTTAAAAGTGTTACAGTTATCAAGAAAAATGTTACCTTACCTTTCAAAAGTGCTACCAAAATAGTGTTGCATTTAAATAATAAAGTGTTACATATGAAGTCAAATGTAACATTTTTGTAGTGTTACAATAATGTGTTACATTTAAATACTTTATATAACAGGTGTTACTATAAACTAAAAAAAGTGTTATGTTAGACTTTAGGCAGCACTTTCAATTGCATCGCCCTAAAAGTGTTACGTATTTTCTATAGTAACACTTTAGAGCTATTAGGTAACATTTTTCAAGTGTTGCATAAAACCATTTATGTTGTAGTGATCATAAAGAAGGATCGGGCGTGGAGACTTTGTGATCCGGAGCTCACTGTGAAGATTAGTGAGCCAAACAAGTTCTCTTCTTTGCATTTGCCATAGCTTGAGTACTCGGACTCACAACTAGAAGCGACCCCACTATGGGTTCAACCTGCTGACTCAAGAAACAAGATTCCCACCAAGAAATATCAAATATCCATAAGTAGAACGACGCGTCTCGATGCAACGGGCCTAGTCAGCTTCAAAATAACCAATAATTGAAGAGTCAGGGTGCTTGGTGAACGAGACACCAAAATGCTGTTATGCCTTAACATAGCGCGAGAATCCGCTTGACATCGTTAAAGTGATTTTCGATTGGGAGAGTGAAGGCGGGTGACAACATTAAGCTGCATAAGATAGATCACGGACGATTGATAGTCAAATATTGAGAGCCCCTAACCAATGAGCGATATAACATGGGATCCTTTGAATGGAGAACCGTCGCTAACCAAAATCTCCCCAAACCGCCAATGGAGTGGCAATTGGTTTCAAGATCCACCATATTTGTCGATCAAGAATATCATGGGCATCTTAGTATACGTCCAACAAAAGCGAACCATCGGTAGCGAAGAGACTTCGAGACCAAGGAAATAATTAAGGCGACCCAGATCCTTAATTTTGTATTTCTTGTGCGTGCGTGAGAGCAATGAAATCCTTCAATAAATGCACTAGCATTCCTTGTAACAATGATATCGTCAACGTACAACAGAAGATAAATGACAAACGTACCTCGGAGAGAATGTAAAATACTGGCGAGTTAGAGCGACTCTAGCAAAAGCCCTAACTCAAGAGAAATGTGCTGAAATGTTGAAACCAGGCCAGGGGGAGCCTGCTTGAGGCCGTAAAGTGTCTTCTTGAGGCGACAAACATGATTGGGATACCGAGAATCAACAATTTCCGTAAGCCGAGCCATGAAAACTATCTTATCAAGAATCCCATTGAGAAAGACATTCTTGACATCAAGCTGATGCAAAGACCATTGATACTGAATAGCAAGAGCTGGAACAACTTGAAATGTGGCGGCTTTGACAACTAGACTAAAAGTATGATGAAAATCTACACCCGGAACTTGATTAAATCCCTGAGCAACAAGACATGCCTTATGACATTCAAATGGAACCATCTGCATGATACTTGGTGCGAAAAACCCAATACAAACCAACAATGTTAGTACCCAAAGGATGAGGCACTAAATCTCATGTATGATTATCACGAAGGGCATCCATCTCTTCTTGCATTGCAGCTAACCATTCCGGAGACTTAATAGCAGATTTAAAGCTTCGAGGCTTAGGATTAGCAACAAGAGCCGACAGTAGGGCAGAGGTTGGAAGGTCGACTAGATAGAGGGGCTTAAAAATCCCTGCCCGAGCATGAGTCACCATGGGATGCACTGGCGTTGGCGGAGGGGGGCGTATGAGCCGGGCTCAAAGGAAGGGCACCACGGCAAGTGCTAAGTCGGGTGTGCCGGCGGGACGCCGGGAAGAAAGAAGGCGCGGGCTCTACCGGGCGCATGGGTAGGTGTTAGGTCACGCTGCTGCTCAAGATTGTTCGAGAGAAGTCGAGGCAAGAGATCGGGCTGGGCCAGTAAAGCTCGCATGGCAACGGACCGCATTGGACATAGGTAGCAAGGAGGGGTCAGACTGGGCTTAGACGGGACAACCACACCGGCCCAAGAAACTCGAGATATCCAAGTCCCAAGTAGATGAATAGGACGGAGCTCGAGAAAATGGAAAGCAAGACTCACAAATTTAGCATGATGAGTTGTACACACCCGAGAGGATTTCGGATCAAGGCAATGAAACTCTTTATGTAAACTATTGCAACCAATAAAAATGCAAGTTCGACTACGTGGTGCAAGTTTGTGCTCAAAGATAATCCTCGAAGAATAGATAAACATGACATCCAAATGGCTTGAAATTGGAATGATTAGGAACGGACCCAAATAGCAACTCAAATGGTAACTTCTCATGCAAAACAAACAATGGTAGCCAATTTATAACATACACAACAAAGAGGGAAAGCATCAAACCACAAAGAAGTCGGAGCATGTGCATGAAATATCATAGAGACCCATTTCGGAGATATGACGCCACTTACGCTCTGCATGGCCATTCTCATTTGAGGAGTATCACGGATAAGATGAGCGATGAAAAAATTCCATGCAAGGAAATGAATAGAGCGAACCCGAGAGTTAACAAATTTAATACCACCATCACTCGAAGACTTTAATCGAACTAGAAAACTGATTCTCGACAAAAGCATGAAAGTGCACCAATATATCATAAAATTGATTTAAGACGATAGGGTAGATCCATGAAAAAACGAGAAAAGTCATCCACAAAAGTAACATAATACTTAAAAAAGTCGAAGTAGTAATAAGAGCTGGACCCCAAAATTCACAATGAATCAACTCAAGCACAACTGAAGCATGTTTTTCATTCAAATCAAAAGAAAATCTCTTACTCTTAGCCAACTTACAAGAGGAACAAACAACGGGGGTTCGTAATAAGGACATAACTGTTTATTAGGTAACATGTTGTTTCGGCGACTTACGCCCAAAATCTTCAAGCTAATCAAGCATTAGAGAGCATACATTGAATTCTCTCCAGAAGTGTCTGATTAATGCGTTCTGCTACACCATTCTATTGTGGTGTATCTCGCACTATATGATGTCTTATGATCCATTTATTCTTCGTAACACGCCAAAATCGTAAACAATGTAATTATAGACAATTATCGATTCATGCCTTTTGATTTTCTTCCCATGTTTGGATTTCCACCAACGTCTTCCATTGCTTGAAACTCTTGAAAACTTCACTTTTATGCTTCGTCATAATCATCCAAGTCATTCTTGAGTAGCCATCAATCATAAACACGAGGTATTTATGGACTACTAGAGATTCTAAAGGAGAAGGACCCCAATAATCAGAATAGATGTAATCAAGTGTCTTTTATTCGATGAATTACCTTGGAAAACTTGTTGAGATGAAGCTTCCCAAAAACACAATGCTCGAGAGAATCCTAGGTTTCACGACCTTTTGGTCACCAAGAAAATCCCCTTTGACAAAAATTTGCAACCCCTTTCACCCATGTGACCAAGTCTCATGTGTCTCATAACTTAGTCAAGTTGTCTTTGTGAACTTCCGATAGCATTCTACCTTGTAGAAATTACAATGTTCCTAACTTCACACCTTTTAGAACCACGTTGGAACATTTGTAGACATACATAACTCCACCTTCAATGAGAAAAATTTACCAGCTGGTCTCCGTAACAGAATCGAGCCTATTCCCACCACCTTTCAAACGGAATTGTTGGCCATAAAAATATTTTCTCCATCCACATGCTCGTAAGTTGTAAAATCACTCTGCTGAACATATATGGTAAGATGCCCCAGAATCGAGGACCCACACATCAGTATGTTGTCTTTGCCCATCAACAATTAGGGTTATATCCTCCTTGGAGTTGGTGTCATCTCCTTTAGTGACAATGAGTTAGATGACCTTTGTTTTCCTATTTCTTCTTCCTAAAGACGGTCATTTTTCCAAAGACGACTCTTTCATGTAATTCTGAGATATAAATCTAGTTTAGGGCCCTCAGACCCAGCCTTCTTGAATTTCTTATTCCCTATTTTTTCAGGCCCCTTGCTCCCACTAGCAACTAATTCAGCAACTTGATTATATAAACTTCCACCACTCGCCTTATTTCTGCAGCTCTCTAGTATCCAGAGATGATCTAATTTATTCTAGAGGCATATTTTCTTTCCCAACAATGAAAGACAACACAATGTCCTCCTTTGGATTATCTTCTCATCCTCATCATCACCTTTACCATCAATATTATGCAATTCTAGTAGAATTGTATTAATAAATTGATTTAGATGTTTACGAAGTGGCTGAACTTCATGACCACGCAAACTGAACAAACGTTGCTTTCGACATTAACTTATTGGTTAACGACTCCGTCATATATAGACTGTCCAGCTTCAACCATAGACCAGCCGCAGTTCCCACCTGTGCGACTTTGGTAATGACACTGTGCCAAAAACTGGATTTGACAATGGGTAATCCCCGTTGTCGTAGCTGTTTTCCCCCCGTTGTGAATGCTGGGGTTGTCGTAGGTCCCGAACATATGACAATGGGTAATCCCCATTGTCGTAGGTGTTTATCACAATGGCATTTATCCGTTGTGTTAACTCTTCGTAGCCCGTTGTCGTAGGTGTTTATCACAACGGCATTTACCCGTTGTGTTAACTCTTTGTAACCCATTGGCGTAGGTGTTTATTACAACGGCTTTTACCCATTGTGTTAACTCATAACGACCCGTTGTCGTAGGTGCTTATTACAACGGCTTTTACCCGTTGTGTTAACCCATACTAACCCGTTGTTGTAGGTATTTATTACAACGGTTTTTACCCCGTTGTGTTAACTCATATTAACCCGTTATCGTAGGTGCTTATTACAACGGTTTTTAACTCATCTCGGAGTTGGTGTCATCTCCTTTAATGACAGCAGCAGTACCTGTTTTGTTTTCCTATTTTTTCTTCTTCTTCTTCTTCAGACAATCATTTTTCCAATGACCTGAGTCTTTCAAGTAGTTACAGATATCGTCTAGTTTAGGGCCCTCAGCCCAGCCTTCTTGAATTTCTTATTCCCTATTTTTTCAGGTCCCTTGCTCCCACTAGCAACTAATTCAGCAACCTGATTATATAAACTTCCACCACTCGCCTTATTTCTGCAGCTCTCTAGTATCCAGAGATAATCTAATTTATTCTAGAGGCACATTTTCTTCCCCAACAATGAAAGACAACACAATGTTCACATATGACAAAGGTGGATAAACTACAGAATTAAAGCATCATCCTCATCATCAACTTTAACATCAATTTTATGCAATTCTAGTAGAATTGTATTAATAAATTGATTTAGATGTTCTGAAGTGGCTAAACTTCATGAATCATAAATTGAGCAAGGCGTTGCTTCAACATCAACATATTGGTTAACGACTCCGTCATATATAGAATGTCCAGCTTCAACCATAGACCAGCCACAGTTCCCTCCTGCGCGACTTTGGTAATGATATCGCCTACGAGACACGTCATGATTGATGAGTGTGCCTTATTCTCGATCCAGAGTGGTCATCTCAGCATCTTCCAAATCCGCCGTCTTTTACAACAAAGGTGCCTACAATCCTTGTTTACATCCACTTTCAATAGGCGGATTTAAGTCAACGTTGGCCCATTTTGTGAAGTAATCCACCTCTACTAGGGCATACTTGACTGATCCTGGGGCCGTTGGGAGTGGCCCAATGATGTCTATTCCCGACTTCGCAAAAGGCCAAGGACTGAGGATGCTTGTGAGTTCTTATAGTGCGACCTTGTTGGAGGGAAATCGACTAGGAAATCGGCCGATGTCTCGGGCTTTGTGGTGGGCGTGCCTGCGTATGTCACTCCGTGTGCCCGACCTCAATGGCCTATTTGAGGCATCGACTGATGTGTTTAGCGGTGGAGCACATTCCTCAACGGCAGGGAAGTGAGGACCTCGACCTGGTGATAAAAAAAGTACGGTCTTAGCTTCCTCACACTCATGACTAATGCGTATGCCAGATTCTCTAATGATGGATAACGTCGTTCTGTTTCGTTCAGCGTCTGGCTTACAAAATAAATGGGCAAGTGGATTTGGCCCTCTGCTCGGACTAGTACGACGCTTAAAGCGGTCTCCGAGGCTGCGAGATACAAGAACAACTTCTCTCCCGGGACAGGTTTGGACAAAATACTCACGTCTGCCAGGTAGGTTTTGATATTTTCAAAAGCATCCTGGCTCTCGGGTGTCCATTCGAACCTTGCTTTCTTACGGATGGTGTCGAACATCGGCTTGCATTTGTCCCCCATCTGGGAGATGAACCTGCTTAATGCGGCCAGGCACCCCGTGAGCTTCTGAACCTCTTTCACATTCCGGGGTGCCCCCATGTCCAGTATGGCCTTAACCTTCCCCGGATTCGCCTCGATTCCCCGTTTACTGACCAGATGCCCCAAGAACTTCCCCGACTCGACTCCAAAGTTACACTTCTTGGGGTTGAGTCTCATATTGAACTTCCTAAGGATATCGAAGGTCTGTGCGAGGTGGAACAGGTGATCCTCCCTCTTTAAGATTTTGACGACTATATCGTCGACATACACTTCTACCGACTTCCCGATCTGATCGGCAAACATATGATTGACAAGCCTTTGATAGGTTGCCCCTGCGTTCTTCAGGACGAACGACATTCTCTTCTAGCAATATAGATTTTTCTCGGTCAGAAAAGAGGTGTGTTGTCGATCTGGTTCGTGCATGGCTATTTGGTGATAACCCGCGAAAGTGTTCATGAACGACATCATCTCGTGTCTGGCCGTGTTATCTATCAGGTGATCGATGTGCAGCATGGGAAAGAAATCTTTTGGGCAGGCCTCGTTCAGGTCGATGAAGTTGATACATAACCGCCAGGTTCCATTGGACTTTTTCACCAATACTGCATTGGCCACCCACTGTGGTTGGTCGGCCTGCATGATCAAGTCGTTATCCAGCTAAAGCGGCATATTTTTCTGGGCCAAACTTCCGCATTTTCTGGGCAACCGGCCTCCGGGCCGGGTCAATATGAAGTCGGTGACACGGGACATCCGGATCGATACCCACCATGTCTTCGTGTGACCAGGCGAAGATGTCCATGTTCTTTTTGAGAAATTCGATGACTTCCCCCTTCAGGTCGTTCGGTATTTTGGAGCCGACAATGACTTCCAGATCCGGGCGAGTTGGATCTATCTTGACTTTCTCGAGTTCTTCCCCCGGGATAGCCCTTGGGCCCCCTTGTCGGGGGTCATCGATCTCGGCCTCGATTAGGAATTCATCAGGCTCGTGCCCTATTCTTGGAAAATCCACCATATTTGACCGATCAAGAATATCATGGGCATACTTAGTCTGTCCAACAAGCAGGCCATCGGGCGCGTAAGAGACTTCGAGACCAAGGAAATAATTAAGGTGACCCAGATCCTTAATTTTGTATTTCTTGCGCATGCGAGCAATGAAATCCTTCAATAAAGGCACTAGCATTCCTTGTAACAATGATATCGTCAACGTACAACAGAAGATAAATGACAATCGTACCTCGGAGAAGGTAAAATAGTGGTGAGTCAGAGCAACTCTAGCAAAAGCCCTAACTCAAGAGAAACGTGTTGAAATGCTGAAACCAGGCCAGGGGGAGCCTGTTTGAGGCCGTAAAGCGCCTTCTTGAGCCGACAAACATGATTAGGATACCGAGAATCAACAATTTCCAGAGGCAGAGCCATGAAAACTGGCCTATCAAGAATCTCATTTGAGAAAGGCATTCTTGAGATCAAGCTGATGCAAAGACCACTGATACTGAATAGCAAGAGCAGGAACAACTCGAAATGTGGCGGCTTTGACAACTGGACTAAAAGTATGATGAAAATCTACACCCGGAACTTGAGTAAATCCACGAGCAACAAAGCGGGCCTTATGACGTTCAAATGGAACCATCTGCATGATACTTGGTGCGAAAAATCCACTTCAAACCACAATGTTAGTACTCTATGGACGAGGCACTAAATCTCATGTCTGATTACCACGAAGGGCATCCATCTCTTCTTGCATTGTAGCCAACCATTCAGGAGACTTAATAGCAGATTTAAAGCCTCGAGGCTCGGGATTAGCAACAAGAGCCGGCGATAGGGAGGAGGTTGAAAGGTCAACTAGATAGAGGGCTTAAAATCCCGGCTCGAGCACGAAGTCACCATGGGATGCTAACCGGCGCCGAGGAGGGCTGGAAGGAGCCTGGGCCGGCCGAAGGAACCATGGGTGCAGGCCGAGCGTGTCGGCGGTGACGCCGGGAAAGAGCAGCAGCACTGGCTCGCCGGGCGCATGGGTAGGGTTGGGTCACGCTGCTCGGCGTCCCGAGAGAAGCCGAGGCATGGCTAAGACTAGCATGCAGTGTGCAGCTCGCATGGCACGGACCGCATTGGACATAGGTGGCAAGGAGGGGCAGACCGAAAGCATAGCCGGATAACCAAACCCGCCCAATAAAACTCGAGATATCCAAGTCCAAGTAGATGAAGAGGATGAAGCTCGAGAAAACGGAAAGCAAGACTCGTCAAATTGAGCATGACGAGTTGTACACACCCAAGAGGATTCCGGATCAAGGCAATGAAACTCTTTATGTAAACTGTTGTAACCAATAAAAATGCAAGTTCGACTACGTGGTACAAGTTTGTGCTCGGCATAATTATGCAAGAATAGCTAAACATGACATCCAAATGGCTAGAAATTGAAATAATTAGGAACGAACCCAAATAGCAACTCAAATGGTGACTTATCATGCAAAACAAACGATGGTAGCCGATTTATAACATACACAACAGTAGCGAAAGCATCAAACCACAAAGAAGCCGGAGCATGTGCATGAAATAACATAGAGTGACCCATTTCAAAGATATGACGGCGCTTATGCTCAGCACGGCCATTCTACTGAGGAGTATACGAATAAGATAGACGATGAAAAAATTCATGCAAGGACATGAATAGACGAACCCGAGAGTTAACAAATTTAGTACCACCATCACTCTGGAAGACATTAATCGAACTAGAAAACTGATTACTGACAAAAGCTTGAAAGTGCACCAACATATCATAAAATTCAGATTTCGCACGCATAGGGTAGATCCATGAAAAACGAGAAAAGTCATCCATAAAAGCAACATAATACTTAAAGCCATCAGAAGTAGTAACAGGAGCTGGACCCCATAAATCACAATGAATGAAGTAAAGCACAGTAGAAGCACGTTTTCATTCAAATCAAAAGAAAATCTCTTACTCTTAGCCAAATTACAAGAGGAACAAACAGCAGGGTTCGGTAATAAGGACATAACAGTTTATTAGGTAACATGTTGTGCTGACCGCTTCTGCCCAAAATCTTCGAGCTAATCCAGCATTAAAGAGCATACATTGAATTCTCTCCAGAAGTGTTTGATTCATGCGTTCTGCTACACCATTCTATTGTGGTGTATCTCGCACTATATGATGTCTAGCGATCCCTTTATTCTTTCAGAACTCGTCGAAATCAGAACAACAGAATTATAGACTATTATCAGTTCGCGGCCTTTTGATTTTCTTCCCATGTTTGGATTTCCACCAACGTCTTCCATTCTTGAAACTCTTGAAAACTTTATTTTTATGCTTCGTCATAATCACCCAAGTCGTTCTTGAGTAGCCATCAATCATAAACACGAGGTATCTATGGCCTTCTAGAGATTCTACAAGAGAAGGACCCCAACAATCAGAATAGATGTAATCAAGTGTCTTTTATTAGATGAATTACCTTGGAAAACTTGTTGCGACGAAACTTCCCAAAAACACAATGCTCAGAGAATCCAAGATCTGCGACCTTGTGGCCACCAAGAAAATCCACTTTTGACAAAATTTGCATCCCCTTTCACCCATGTGACCAAGTCTCATGTCTCATAACTTAGTTAAGTCATCTTTGTGAACGTCCGATAGCATTCTACCTTGTAGAAAGTACAATGTTCCTAACTTCACACCTTTCAGAACCACGTTGGAACATTTGTAGACATACATAACTCCACCTTCAATGTGAAAAATTTAACAACAGGTCTCCGTAATTGAATTGAGCCTATTCCAACCATCTTGCAAACGGAATTGTTGTCCATAGAAATATTTTCTCCATCCACATACTCGTAAGTTGTAAATCACTCTCTGCCTGAACATATATGGTAAGATGACCCTAAATCAAGGATCCACACATCAGTATGATGTCATTGCCCATCAACAATTAGGGTTATATCCTCCTTGGAGTTTGTGTCATCTCCTTTAGTGACAAAAGCAGTACTGCTTTGTTTTCTACTTCTTCTTCTTCCAATGACCTATCTCGTTCAAGTAGTTACAAATATCGTCATGATTGATGAGTGTGCCTTTTCTCTCGAGTGGTCATCTCAGCATCTTCCAAATCCGCCGTCTTTTACAACAAAGGTGCCTACAATCCTTGTTTACATCCACTTTCAATAGACGGATTTAAGTCACATGCAACTTTTAATTTTCTAAACGTTGGCCTCCAATAACAAGCAAAAATTAAAAGATTTTTAAAATTAAAGTCAAGAGTTAATGTAAATAATTTGAAAAGTTAAGTTCAAACAAAAACTATATATATATATATATATATATATATATATATATATATATATATATATAGATAGATAGATGAAGAAACTTAAGAATACATTATTAATGAGTGTGAGAACTAGCTAGCTAGGTAGCTAGTTCACGACTTATTTTTCATACATATCCCGGTAACAAATAAAGGGCAGAAATTAAGAATACATTATTGAGTGAGAATTAGCTAGCTAGCTAGTTCACGACTTATTAACAAATTAATTATATAAGTGCAGAAATTAAGAATAGAAATGAATCTAAAACAACAAATTAAAGCCTAGTTGTTATTGGACCAGAATTGTCCCTGAAGATATTTGACGACGTTGGCATCAACTCGGAATGCTTTCGTGAGAACATCAATCGAAATGGGAGGATCCGACCCGAATACTGCATTTGCTACAGTGATAACTCCTGGGTTCTGGCTGCTCAGACCTGCGAAGGCAACCGCGTTTGTCTTCCCTGTATTAAACTGAAAATGAATGAGTCCTTGTGGGAACACAAACACATCTCCCGGATACAACGTCTTGGTGAAGAGCTTGTTCTTCTGGTCGGGGTTTGCAGGATTGGAAGTCACGAACCCAACGTAAAGAGTGCCTTCAACCACCACAAGAATCTCGGTTGCACGAGGGTGCGTGTGAGGGGGGTTCAGCCCGTACGGTGCGTAGTCGATTCGCACTAAAGAGACGCCCAGAGTGTTGAGTCCTGGTAATTGATTAACGTTGACCTGAGTTACTTTTGACCCCACAGCGTTTGATGTATTTCCGGGCTTGTTGAGGCCCGCAAAGAAGAAATCGTCTGCAGTCACCATCTTTGGATCCTTGCATATCTTCCCGTTCACGAAAACAGCAGCGTTGGAATCATTAACTGCTACGCAAAAGTCCTGAAGTGGACTAGGATCGGAGGCATGACAAAATGATGATAGTAAAGCCAGAGAGATAGCAATAGTGGTAAGCAAGCGCATATTAATGAGCGCCATATTATATATATTAATCTTCGATTGCTCTACTTAAGATATTCTAGTTAGAGGTGATGAGTTGCAAAGCAGGTATATGCATGCCTATTTATACTTACAAATGAATGCCGAATCTGCAGTCGATTGCTTTAATATTAATTATAAGACTTGGACCGTTTCTTTAATCTCGACCACCAAGTCTTAATTATCTCAAGAATTCTTCTCCTCCGCATGCATACATAAAACTTGACATTTTCATCTCACACAAACGGTCAATTCAAACTGCAGTTTATTAATTTACTACTCATTATTATATACTAATACGAAACCATTAATTATAATTATATCAGTGGATCCATGGGGCCGGGTTGTTTAACAAATAATATATTAAGGAAACAAGACTAGTAATTGGAAACAACAAGTACTCTTTCTCAAGCTTATCCGGTAACTTTCTCATTGACAAGGTCAGAGCTAGTATATATTAAAAAATTCTAATAAGTTTTTTTTCTCTACCTATAGCTCTTAATATATATTCTATGTGACAAATTAATTCATGTATAAGGCAATCCCCAACTTTGATTACTTCATGCATTTATTTTGATGCATCAATTTATGTATTAAAATTCGATTAATCTCCTCGTGAACATCTTGTTCGTATCCAAAATAAGCCCTCAGAAATCTGATTTTTTCTATATTTATTTTTAATGAAATATATACAAATACAGGGGAAATGTTTTTTTAGGACAATAATTTTACGGACTTGGAAATGTAGGACACTATGTTTTAAAATGGGATAATTGCTCTTAGATACAATTTTTGAGACCCCATCATCTATAGGTACAACTGAATTTATTTATTACTAATATATACAATTCTCATTGTGGTTATCCATTTTAACCTTTGTAACCCCTATTCATTTCATCTATTTTTATGGAAATTCTTTAAATTGTTTAAGATTCTCCATCCCTTCCAAAGAAAAAAAAAGTATAAATATGTACATATATATATATCATCCCCTTTCTCAAGAAATTATTTCAGTTATTGAGAAATTAAGCGATTTCAATTATTGAAATTCTTTTCATCAACGATCATATCATTTTTTAGTGTCAAAATATTTAATATTTTGTGCATGATATTTATTTTTGTACATGAAAAAAAAAAAAATTATATTACGTGCAATTTATTTATTACATGTGAAATATATTTAGTTTTGTATGTATTTATTTTGTACATATTCACAATCCGTATGCAAAATAAAATAATATTGCACATATAAAAGAAAATTCAAGAATTTATTTAATTTTATTTTAAATAGAACAATTCAAGAGATTTATTTTATTTTTATATATTTTTAGTATTTTTATGTGCAAAATATTTAATATTGTGTGATTTTTTTTTTTTAGTTTTTTGCAAAATAATGTGCAAAATATATTTATAATTTTATTTTATTTGTGCAATTTTTTATTTTTTACTTGTTTATTTGCAAAAAAAATATTTAGTTTTTTGTGAATTTTTTTTGCACATATTCACAATCAATGTGTGCAAAATAATATTGCACATATAAAAAAATTTAAGCTTCAATTTTGTTTTTTGTATAGCACAATTTAAAAGATTTATTTTATTTGTAAATGTGTTTAGTATTTTTTATGTGCAAAATATTTAATATTGTGTGCAAAATTTTTAGTTTTATTTTGTTTAGTATTTTTTATGTGTTTTATCCCCCCAAAAGTTTAATTAAATTTTAAATATGATGAAATTGGTAAATGTGTATCAAATTGCGTACAATGATAAACGAGGTATGAAGAAAATGGTCAATTTGCAAATATTAAAATTTTCATTTGCAATGAGAGGAGAGATGGGAGAAATATTCTTGATGAATAATTTTTTGTGCTAAGAGAGAAGGTTATTGGTATTGGGGGCATAATATTAGGGGGTGAGTTCCAAAATTTGAGGAAAATATGAAAAGAGACATTATTGTCAAATTGGGTGTCATTTTGTATTTAATAGCAATGAAATAAATGGCTTGTAGTTAATAATAAAAAGTGATTCTATTTTGTATCTTAGAGTGAGGCCCCTTTAAAATCTATAAAGGTAGGACATTAATCGAGCCGAATAAGCCCAAATCGGGTTGAAATGTCACGTGAGATTTGGGCTTATTGGGGCTCGATTGTTCTACATTTTAAAGATTTTAAAACATATTGTCCTATAATTATAAATTTTAAAACATATGGTCCTATATTTAAAAAAAATTAACATATTGTCTTACATTTCCAAGTCCATTATAATTATTGTCCTTTAAACACAATCCCCTAAATTCTTGTCCTAAAGAAATAATCATTCCCAACTAATATATGCAAGAAATTATTTTCATACTTCATGCAAATTAAACTCTTTAACAAAATTCGGTCGTATGTCTACAAATGGCTTAATAAACCTAGGGCCATGCACAGTAGTTATTACCAATCATTTATAATAGTAAGTTCTAAAAGATATGAAAAACTTGCTTCTCTTTTGTGCCAATAGTAAGAGTACCAAGTCTTATCTCTTATGAATTGTTCTTCAACTGCTCTTCACTTCTCCCGCGCTTAAAAAATTGACATTTTCAACTCACAGAAATAGTTAATTAAGAAGTTGTTTTTATTAATTTACTATCATTTGTCTTCAGATTAATTATTAAGAAACCATATTAATTAATTATTATATCATTCATTATGAAATATTAATTGCGCAAGAAAACAAGGCGTTCAAAACACTAAGTACTCTTTTAGAATCTTTTATGATCCATGCGTTCACCATCACAAGATCAGAGTGTTAATATTCCTATGTATTTCACATAGTGTTTTCTCCACATATATATTTTATGTAAATAAAATTCCAATCCTTATGAATGATACCGACTTTTTTTTTTTTACAACGGTTAACTAAATGATAGCAAAACAAGGACAAAATATATATTCTGGACTTTCGAAATTATAGGGAGTTGGAATCACAAATGGTTACATAACTTTGACCCCGAATAGAATCAATCACACATAACATTTTTTTTGTTGTCGATTTAGTATTTTGAATTTTCAGCCGGACTTTGGACTTAAATTGGACATTGACAAAGATATTGGGACTAAATCAACAACAAAGAAGTTATGGGATTGAATCTATATATTTGATGCCAAAAATATGGGACCATTGGTGATTTAAACTCCAATTATAGGCCTACAACTGAAAAAAAAATTCACAAGTCTAATTTTACGATGTTATTGGCCCAAAACACCTCAATTCGGGCTAAGTGTCACGTGTGGGCCAAATATCACGATAATAGTGATTCGATTTTGTAAAATTTCAAATTTGTGGTGTTGGTGTATGAAATTAGAAATCGAGGATACTAAACTAATAGGCTCAGAGAGGCGAATAGATATATATTCTTTTTATCAGTAAAGAAGAGTTTTTATATTAAACCGAGTACATGGTTACTCCAATCTTTACAACATCTGATTGACTAATTCCATGACTATATATGTCAATCAACGTAATTTATAATGTCCATTGTTTGTCAACACTATTGTTTCCTAATACAACAATAGACTTTCTGAGAGGGGATAAACGTAGAATTCTCATCAAAAATAATATTTACATTACATTATGACTTTACTTTATGATGAAGACTAGATTATATACCTCTTAAACAGCGTTCCCATAGCCCATAAAACCTCTCTTCTTTGCCCTTGACTCCAATTTACCCCGTTTACATGATAATAAATAAAGACAATCAAAAAAGCTCTCAAATTAGAGTAATATGCATACTTACGGACCACACTTCTTAGGGTGTTTTGAGGTTTATACGTGTGAGGTCCACAGTTTATTAGGTAACATAGTTTATTAGGTAACACCGCTTTCCCAAAATCTTGAGCTAATCCGTATGTTCGATTCATGCGTTCTGCTACACTATTTTATTGTTGTGTCTCTCGCACTATATGATGTCTTGTGATCCCTTTATTCTTGCAGAACTCGTCGAAATCAGAACAACAGAATTATAGGTACTATTATCAGTTCGCAGCCTTTTAATTTTCTTCCCATGTTTGGATTTCCACCATCATCTTCCATTGCTTGAAACTCTTGAAAACATCACTTTTATGCTTCGTCATAATCACCCAAGTCATTCTTGAGTACCCATCAATCATAAACACGAGGTAACTATGGCGTCCTAGAGATTCTACAAGAGAAGGACCCCAACAATCATAATAGATGTATCAAGTGTCTTTTATTCGATTAATTACCTAGGAAAACTTGTTGCGTTGAAACTTCCCAAAAACACAATGCTCAGAGAATCCAAGATCTGGGACCTTGTGGCCACAAAGAAAATCCCTTTTGACAAAAATTTTCATCCTCTTTCACCCATGTGACCAAGTCTCATGTCTCATGTCTTTGTGAGCTTCCGATAGCATTCTACCTTGTAGAAAGTACAATGTTCCTAACTTTACACCTTTCAGAACCGCGATGGAACATTTGTAGACATACATAACTCCACCTTCAATTTGAAAAATTTACCAACAGGTCTACGTAATAGAATCGAGCCTATTCCCACCACCTTGCAAACGGAATTGTTGGCCATAAATATAATTTCTCCATCCATATATACTACCGTAAGTTGTAAATCACTCTCTGCCTGAACATATATGGTAAGATGCCCCAGAATCGAGGATCCACACATCAGTATGATGTCTTTGCCCATCAGCAATTAGGGTTATATCCTCCATGGAGTTGGTGTCATCTCCTTTAGTGACAGCAACAATACCTACTTTGTTTTCCTATTTCTTCTTCCTAAGACAATCATTTTTCCAATGATCTGACTCTTTCATGTAGTTACAGATATCGTCTAGTTTAGGGCCCTCAGACCCAGCCTTCTTGAATTTCTTATTTCCTATTTTTTCAGGTCCCTTGCTCCCACTAGCAACTAATTCAGCAACTTGATTATATAAACTTCCACCACTCGCCTTATTTCTGCAGCTCTCTAGTATCCAGAGATGATCTAATTTATTCTAGAGGCACATTTTCTTTCCCAACAATGAAAGACAACACAATGTTCACATATGATAAAGGTAGATACACCAACAGAATTAAAGGAGCATCCTCATCCTCATCATCACCTTTACCATAAATATTACGCAATTCTAGTAGAATTGTATTAATAAATTGATTTAGATGTTTACAAAGTGGCTGAACTTCATGAACTCGCAAACTGAACAGACGTTGCTTTCGACATTAACTTATTGGTTAACGACTCCGTCATATACAGAATGTCCAGCTTCAACCATAGACCAGCCGCAGTTCCCACCTGCACGACTTTGGTAATGATATCGCCTGCGAGACACGTCATGTTTGATGAGTGTGCCTTCTTCTCGATCCAGAGTGGTCATCTCAACATCTTCCAAATCAGTCTTTTACAACAAAGGTGCCTACAATCCTTGTTTACATCCACTTTCAATAGGCGGATTTAAGTCAACGTTGGCCTCCAATAACAAACAAGAATTAAAAGATTTTTAAAATTAAAGTCAAGAGTTAATGTAAATAATTTGAAAAGTTAAGTTCAAACAAAAAATATATATATATATATATATATATATATATTGAGAGATAGATGAAGAAACTTAAGAATACATTAACAAATAAAGGGCAGAAATTAAGAATACATTATTAATGAGTGTGAGAATTAGCTAGCCAGCTAGCTAGTTCACGACTTATTAACAAATTAATTAATTAAGTGCAGAAATTAAGAATAGAAATGAATCTAAAACAACAAATTAAAGCCTAGTTGTTATTGGACCAGAATTGTCCCTGAAGATATTTGACGACGTTGGCATCAACTCGGAATGCTTTCGTGAGAACATCAATCGAAATGGGAGGATCCGACCCGAATACTGCATTTGCTACAGTGATAACTCCTGGGTTCTGGCTGCTCAGACCTGCGAAGGCAACCGCGTTTGTCTTCCCTGTATTAAACTGAAAATGAATGAGTCCTTGTGGGAACACAAACACATCTCCCGGATACAACGTCTTGGTGAAGAGCTTGTTCTTCTGGTCGGGGTTTGCAGGATTGGAAGTCACGAACCCAACGTAAAGAGTGCCTTCAACCACCACAAGAATCTCGGTTGCACGAGGGTGCGTGTGAGGGGGGTTCAGCCCGTACGGTGCGTAGTCGATTCGCACTAAAGAGACGCCCAGAGTGTTGAGTCCTGGTAATTGATTAACGTTGACCTGAGTTACTTTTGACCCCACAGCGTTTGATGTATTTCCGGGCTTGTTGAGGCCCGCAAAGAAGAAATCGTCTGCAGTCACCATCTTTGGATCCTTGCATATCTTCCCGTTCACGAAAACAGCAGCGTTGGAATCATTAACTGCTACGCAAAAGTCCTGAAGTGGACTAGGATCGGAGGCATGACAAAATGATGAAAGTAAAGCCAGAGAGATAGCAATAGTGGTAAGCAAAAGCATATTAATGAGCGCCATATTAATGAACGATTTTTTTTTTATTTGATTGCTGTACTTCTAGTTAGAGGTGATGAGCTACAAAGCCGGTATAAGCCTATTTATACTTATAAATGAATGCCGAATCAGTCGACTGCTTTAAATAAGACTTGGCCCCGTTTGTTTTACGTGCGGCTAATCTCGAGCACCAAGTCTTCTTATATCAAGGATTGTTCTTTACCTGCTCTGACGACTTGTATATATTTTTCACTTCTCCACATATATAAAACTTACTTGACATTTTCGCCTCACAGAAACGGTCAATTAAACCTGCAGTTTTATTAATTTACTATCACCTTCTATCTGATTATTAAGAAACCATTATATAATTATTATATCAGTGGATCCATCGGATTTGTTTAAGAAATAATGCAAGGAACAAGACTAGTAATATACATAATTAGGTTTATTCTCTCTTGTGTTGATTTTTATAGCTAATTCGGAAAGTCTATACTATAATTTTCAGGAAAAAGAACCATTCGATCATAATTAGAATATAATCTTAATATGAATAGTTAGAAAGCAATGACATAAGTTGTAAAACAAATTAAGCAACATAAAAAATGAGCCAAGTGTAGGGAGACTTTTCAACTTGTCTTGATGAAATAGTTATATAGTATATATATTTGTTGATAGTTGTGGAAATTGTCAACTTTATCGCATTGCATTGCCTATAAATAGGCACCATGGTTTACTTAAAGTTCATCACCTCTCTAGCACAATACATAGTAATTAATATACTAGCTCAAAAATGAAGATGGCTTTTCACTTGTTGTTTGTCTTTCTAATTTCTTCTTTGGCAACATTCTCATATGCCTCAGATCCCAGCCCTCTTCAAGATTTCTGCGTTGCTGTCAATGACTCCAAAGCACCTGGTAGCTACAACTTATATAAATGACTAATTAACTTTATCTCTTAACTTGTTTTTTTTTTTTCTAATATATCTATTTATTGATGTACGTAGTTTTTGTGAACGGGAAGATCTGCAAAGAACCAAAGATGGTGACAGCCGATGATTTCTTCTTCGCCGGTCTAAACAAGCCCGGCAATACATCAAACCCTGACGGATCAAAAGTGACTCCCGTGAATGTGAACCAAATACCAGGGCTCAACACTCTGGGCGTCTCTTTAGTGAGAATAGACTACGCACCGTCACGGGCTGAACCCCCCACACGCACCCTCGTGCAACCGAGATTCTTGTGGTGGTTGAAGGCACTCTTTACGTTGGGTTCGTGACTTCCAATCCTGCAAACCCGACCAGAAGAACAAGCTCTTCACCAAGACATTGTATCCCGGAGATGTGTTTGTGTTCCCAGAAGGACTCATTCATTTTCAATTCAACACCGGAAAGACCAACGCGGTAGCCTTCGCAGGTCTAAGCAGCCAAAATCCAGGAGTTATCACGATTGCAAAGGCTGTGTTTGGATCCGATCCACCTATTAATCCAGATGTTCTGACTAGGGCGTTCAAGGTTGAGAAAAACGTGATTGATTACCTTCAAGGCCAATTCTGGTCCGACAACAACTAATCACAACCTCCTTACTAGTTGCAATCACACAATATATAGTTATATATATACACTTCTAAATAAGTAATTTTTATACATGTCATTTACTTGTAGTTGAGGATTGGCCCCAGAATATACGTTTGTAATGCTTGTTTCTTTTTTGTGCGCGAACTCATATTAGTTTGCAGAACAATAAATGATTAAAATCGTAATTTTATTGAATAATTTGAATGTGCTTTTAATATTGATACCCTCCTCACCAACCAATACATTTACTTAATTTTTTCTATTACAAATTCATATGGGATAAATGAGACATATTCCATATCAATGAACTTGAGAAGTGAGACTTGGCTATCTCACGTCGGAATTATGATAATAAAGTTAGAACTGAATATCTCTAACTTATGAACTGTATTCAAGAGGTGGATCTCTCTGAAATTTGTATAAGTTAGTCCTTATAATTATACGCGTGTCAACATACAATGAAAACATCTTAGGGATGATGTGAACACAACTCTAAGCTGTGGGCTTGATGATGTCATTGTGAAGAGAGCCACTTTTTGAGAGATGCAGTTGGCCTTCTCCTGCATCTTAGCCTTAAACTGCCATGGGAGGAGTCACTATCCTCCCCATGACGTCAGAGTGTACGGATCGGTTGTGTGGGAAAAGTATTTCTTGACTAAATAGAAAAGTATAACTTGTTAAATAGAAAAGTATTACTTGATTAAATAGAAAAGTATTACTTGATTAAATAGAAAAGTATTACTTGTTAAATAGAAAAGTATAACTTGTTTAAATAGAAAAGTATAACTTGTTAAATAGAAAAGTATAACTTGTTAAATAGAAAAGTATAACTTGTTTAATAAAAAAATATTACTTGTTTAAATAGAAAAGTATAACTTGTTTAATAGAAAAGTATAACTTGTTAAATAGAAAGTATAACTTGTTAAATAGAAAAGTATAACTTGTTTAATAGAAAAATATTACTTGTTTAAATAGAAAAGTATAACTTGTTAAATAAAAAAGTATAACTTGTTAAATAGAAAAGTATAACTTGTTTAATAGAAAAGTATTACTTGATTAAATAGAAAAGTATTACTTGATTAAATAGAAAAGTATTACTTGTTAAATAGAAAAGTATAACTTGTTTAATAGAAAAGTATAACTTGTTTAAATAGAAAAGTATTACTTGATTAAATAGAAAAGTATAACTTGTTAAATAGAAAAGTATAACTTGTTAAATAGAAAAGTATAACTTGTGTAAATAGAAAAGTATTACTTGATTATATAGAAAAGTATAACTTGTTAAATAGAAAAGTATAACTTGATTAAATAGAAAAGTATAACTTGCTAAATAGAAAAGTATAACTTGTTTAATAGAAAAGTATAACTTGTTTAAATAGAAAAGTATTACTTGATTAAATAGAAAAGTATAATTTTTAAATAGAAAAGTATAACTTGTTAAATAGAAAGTATAACTTGTTTAAATAGAAAAGTATAACTTAAAAAAAAAAAAATGAATTTTAGGACATATAGAATTAATTTCATTAAGTAAACACAAGAAAGTAAGTAAGAGCGGAATTGATGATCCGCTCTGGCGCCCAAGGTTTTCGTGTTCGGTCTCCCATGGGAGGCGAATAATTGCCTCATTTAATTGGGAGGCTTGGTGTTTATATATGAGTTGTTTGGTGGTTAGGTTCAGGATTGTCCGTGGCTCGCTAGGTTCGGTGGCCGCTCGGCCGCCCATCGGGCCCGGGTTCGAACCATAGCTAGCCCTTTTTTTCCTCAAAAATTCATGATTTATCAATGGTTTTAGCGGCGACAATGATGGTCGCTAATAGCGAAAACAATTTTGCGTCGCTATTCCGTCCACTATTTTTCGACGGTTATAGCGATGAATATTTCGGTCGCTAATAGCGATGTTTGCCCTACCGTCGTTGATTGTCGACGTCTTTAGCAACGGTTTGGCGACGATTTTTCTGACCCGGGTCCGGACTCAGAAACCGTCGCTAAGTAGAGACGGTTATGTGCGGTCGATACTTAGCGACGGTTTCACAATAACCATCGCTAAAGTCTAGCGACCCTCGTTTTCCCGACGGTCATTAAACAGTCGCTGAAACCGTCGCTACTATGTGTAGCGACGGTTATTTCCGTCGCTAAAACCGTCGTTAAACACCGTCTTTTTTGTAGTGTAAACAACCCTTTTAAATCGGCTAATTATAACAAATTGTTAAAGTCCAAAAAAATTAGCCCAATTAGGATACCAAATTTGAAATCTCAAAAATTAAAGATACCAAAATTGAAATTCCACCAAAACATTCGCCCAATTAGGATACACGGATCCATTTTGCTCTCAGATATTCCAATAAGTAAAAACTGATAATTACAATCTCTTAATTGATACATTGCATATCAATGGCATCACAAAATTAATTACTGTTATAAAATTAATCAATCAATCAAAGATGAGAAATGATTAATTCTTCTACTAATTAAAGACACATGAAGTAGCAAATTAATAGGTCAATCCACACAAAACCTTAAAATATGTTGAATTCCTCATCAATCTGAAGCAACTTGAAGGCACTTTCGGCACGCCATCCTTCTTCTTTGGCTTTTCTAAAGTAGATATCCTGCAGTACCAATCGAATTCAAACCATCAAACAATATCCCAAAATAGATTAAAATAGTTCGAAATTGAACATAACATAATTTTTTTTTTTTACTTATTACAACATATGATATCAGTGTGGCACATGATTGCACAAAGCATGTTGATCCTAACTTCACTTGAATTAGGAAAAAAAACTACGAGAACAAATTACTGTGTCGAATTAGGAAAAAAAAATCTGAAAAAAAATTTTCGTGTTTAGGTCCACTTGCGGTAAAAAAAATAACGGAAAAAATACGTGAAAAAACCACGGATCTTGAAATATACACACACATATCTGAGTGTGCCTAGATCGACATCCCCTACCCCCGTCAAGGCTAACCCCCGCATCCCTAGACAGGCGGATCTGTATTTGGTTCATGAGTGACAGCGATGACGGATCTGATTTGAAATGGGCAGCCAAGAAATCGCGATTTCGGAAGCCAGAGAAATATGGTGAGAAAGAGGGACGAAGCGACTGGATTCAAAAACCACCGTCGCCGTCGTCGATTAAAAAAGGAGTGGTTGGGAGAGGAAAATGGAGTAGATTGGAAGAAGCGACTGGATTCTTGAGATAAGAAAAATTAGGGTCTGGTCAAATTGGGTTTTAGGCAAAGAATTTCGAGAGAACACCTTCAAGATCTGCAACGATTTCGAGAGAACACCTTCAGCAAAAATTAGGGTTTAGTCGAATTGGGTTTTTGGACCTTGAAAGGGGCTGGATTTTAAAGAGAGAAAAACTTGAGTTGAGAGAGAGAGTGAATTTGAAATGAGTGGAGGAGGTGGAGAGTGATGAATATGACCGGTTATTATTTGGGAGGAGAGAGAAATGTTAAAAAGCAATGGAGGGTATATGAGTCAATTTGATTATACTTTTGTAGTGGAGTTAAATAGGTAAAAGCAAATGTATTAATTTGTATGGAGACCTCAAATCTTGTAGTAGAGTGTAATAAACTCTTAATGCAAATGACATGAATGTGCAAATGGGTCCTTTTTAATTAGAGCAGCGTGAGATCATTTCATGATGAGATAGAACATAATTTGAAAATGACGATATAATATTTTACAAGATATGAATCTTAATGATCAAGTCTCATAAAAAATTTGCCAATCAAAATAAATAGAATTCTGTATGGACCATGTTGATGAAGTGTTGTTAAGGAACGTTGAATATATGAGTGAGTCTCATGTGCATCCAAATGCACCGTATACTCATAGTGCATATTAGAACCGTGCAACTTGTGATACTGAAAGATGCAATTTATTTATATTAAACTGTGTAATTATTTTTTTCATTTTAATAATTGCATTGTTTCGATATAAATAAATTGCATTTTTCAAAGATAACAAAAAAACATGATTTTAAAATCTTACTTTATGAATACACTGGTGCAATTCCAAGATAATATATATACGCGGCTACGCCTCTAGAAACGTTGAATATTCTATTTATTCAGCTTATTATCGTGATTGCTTTGAGGCCAATGAGTCAGCTGACTCGGGCCTCAAAAAATAAGTAAATATTAGGGCCCATATATTTTAATATAAAATTAATATATACCTAAATATATTTTGCATAATTTAAAGACGCTGTTTGATTTTGACCTCGTGGGTTTCTACCATGTTTTTTTTTTTGGCCAATTGCAGAATTTTCTCTTTTTATTTTAAGGAGTATTTTATTTATTTTCTAAAATTAGTATGAGTATTCCACAATTTGAATAAGCCTTGTAAATACATAACACATCCCAGTATTATTATAAATAAGTAATTTATGAATACAAAATATAATTAATTCGAATGATAATGACTGAAATGCCCATATCATAATAATTATTGATGGATAATTAAATCTATTTTCTAACATTATATATATCACAATATTATCTATAAAAATAATTTATACTGAATGGTTATAATTTTTAAAAGCAAATAATTGAAGGATGTATAATATAAAAGACAAAAAACTTCAGTATGAGGCGGTCTCATGTATGAGACAAAAAGTACAAACATAGCACGATTAACAACCACCCCTCTCAAAGTGTTAAAACGTCAATATCCAAATTACACTCCGTCTCACCGTGAGACAGTCTCACGCAAGAATGGATGGACCTGGAAACTTGAAGCGGACGGCGTCTACTCAACAAAATCAGGTTACCTAGAGATGCTCATAAGAGGAAGAGGAAGAGGAAGAATGCAAATGGAACCAGTTTGGAAAGCACTAATTGGAAGGCAGCAACACTAGGAAAATGTAAGATCTGGCGTGGAAAATCTTCAACGATCGTGTGGCGACTAAAGTCAATTTGATGAGGAGAGGAGTGGATCCGGGGAATTCTCTATGCCCCCTTTGTTTTCAAGCATGATGAATCAACATCTCATCTTTTCTTTGAATACTGGTTTTGCATATGCAATTTGGTCTAGATTTCGTTGGTGGATATATAGATATTTTGAGTGTGGGAAACAACAATGGTAAAGTCAATTTTATGCACCATATCAGCTTTAAGCGAGAAAAAGGTTAGTGCAAAACTTTGGAATAATTTATGGTTGAGCATTGTGTGGGGAATTTGGAAGCTTCGGAATTCGATCATTTTCTCAAACATGGAGGCAAATATGGAAGAATGTTTCGAGCCCTGTTGTTTCAGATCTTGAAAATGGTTAAAGACAAGAGGTAATGACAGTTTTTGTTATAGTTTCATCGATTGGCAGAGCAACCCGAATTCGTGTTTTGAGTCGTATTGTTAGTTCGATTGATAGTAGTACAGTGAGTGTTATTTTGAATATGTACTTTGGCATTTGTTTACTTTGTATTCTTTGTTGTAAGAGATGAGTACCTCTTGTACTCCATTTTATTAATAAATTTACTTGTTCAAAAAAATATATATATATTGAAATGACATCATCTTTCGGCGAAAAAATAAACAGTCCGTCTCTAGCTCGATTTGAAAAAATTCAACGGAAATTCAAACTACTTTTTCGAAAACCGTTGGAACTACCATTTGAAAAAAATTGGGATTGTTTACTTAATTCCAACATCGCTAGACCAATGGAATAGGGAACCAAATGAAATGATTTTTTTTTTATCTGATTCCAACAAACTTTTCAAATGCACGAGATCGTTGGATGGTTTCCCCAATCAAATTATTTTTATAAAAAAAATTAGTAAGTTTTGTGAGGGACGGTTTCATGGTGAAACGGATTATATTTTGGGAATGACACTTTAACACTTTATAAGCGGAATGCATATTTTTAGATATCCTTCTTTATATCAAAAAAAAACTTAGAATGGCTCAATTTAACCTTTCAGGTTGATTTGTTTCTATGATGGCTGATGGGGTCCGATTGTTCCTTGGAAGGTAAGAATGTAAATAATCTTAAAAGTTTACTTCAAATAAAAACTATAGATTGATAGATCAAGAATGAGGCAACTTAAGAATACATAATTGAGTGTGAGAACTAGCTAGCTACCTAGTTCACCATTTATTTTTTTATATATATCAAGTTATGTGCAGAAATGAAGAAGCTAGGTAGAAACGAGTCCAAATGAAAGCCTAGTTGTTATTGGACCAGAACTGTCCCTGAAGATATTTAACGACGTTGGCATCAACTCTGAATGCTTTTGTCAGAACGTCAATCGAAATGGAAGGTTCCGATCCGAACACCGCATTTGCTAAATACTCACTGCAATATACAAAACAAAATAAATTAAAAGAATGAAATCACAGGGCGTGAATATGGTACGTGCTAGACGAAACAAAAAATAAATTAGAAGAATGGGCGTGAATACGATATATGCTAGATGAGGTTGCGGATATGTATCTTTATAAATAAAGATCCTTAAAAATTTACTCTAATTTAGGCGTGAGTATGTATCATTATAAATAAGTATTTTTAAAAAAATATTTTAATTAAATATATATAAATATATAGATAGATAGATAGATAGATAGATAGATAGATAGATAGATAGATAGATAGATAGATAGATAGATAGATAGATGAAGAAACTGAAGAATACATTATTAATGAGTGTGAGAACTAGGTAGCTAGTTCACGACTGATTTTTCATACATATCCCGGTAACAAATAAAGGGCAGAAATTAAGAATACATTATTGAGTGTGAGAATTAGCTAGCTAGCTAGTTCACGACTTATTAACAAATTAATTATATAAGTGCAGAAATTAAGAATAGAAATGAATCTAAAACAACAAATTAAAGCCTAGTTGTTATTGGACCAGAATTGTCCCTGAAGATATTTGACGACGTTGGCATCAACTCGGAATGCTTTCGTGAGAACATCAATCGAAATGGGAGGATCCGACCCGAATACTGCATTTGCTACAGTGATAACTCCTGGGTTCTGGCTGCTCAGACCTGCGAAGGCAACCGCGTTTGTCTTCCCTGTATTAAACTGAAAATGAATGAGTCCTTGTGGGAACACAAACACATCTCCCGGATACAACGTCTTGGTGAAGAGCTTGTTCTTCTGGTCGGGGTTTGCAGGATTGGAAGTCACGAACCCAACGTAAAGAGTGCCTTCAACCACCACAAGAATCTCGGTTGCACGAGGGTGCGTGTGAGGGGGGTTCAGCCCGTACGGTGCGTAGTCGATTCGCACTAAAGAGACGCCCAGAGTGTTGAGTCCTGGTAATTGATTAACGTTGACCTGAGTTACTTTTGACCCCACAGCGTTTGATGTATTTCCGGGCTTGTTGAGGCCCGCAAAGAAGAAATCGTCTGCAGTCACCATCTTTGGATCCTTGCATATCTTCCCGTTCACGAAAACAGCAGCGTTGGAATCATTAACTGCTACGCAAAAGTCCTGAAGTGGACTAGGATCGGAGGCATGACAAAATGATGATAGTAAAGCCAGAGAGATAGCAATAGTGGTAAGCAAGCGCATATTAATGAGCGCCATATTATATATATTAATCTTCGATTGCTCTACTTAAGATATTCTAGTTAGAGGTGATGAGTTGCAAAAGCAGGTATATGCATGCCTATTTATACTTACAAATGAATGCCGAATCTGCAGTCGATTGCTTTAATATTAATTATAAGACTTGGCCCGTTTCTTTAATCTCGACCACCAAGTCTTAATTATCTCAAGAATTCTTCTCCTCCGCATGCATACATAAAACTTGACATTTTCATCTCACACAAACGGTCAATTCAAACTGCAGTTTATTAATTTACTACTCATTATTATATACTAATACGAAACCATTAATTATAATTATATCAGTGGATCCATGGGGCCGGGTTGTTTAACAAATAATATATTAAGGAAACAAGACTAGTAATTGGAAACAACAAGTACTCTTTCTCAAGCTTATCCGGTAACTTTCTCATTGACAAGGTCAGAGCTAGTATATATTAAAAAATTCTATTAGTTTTTTTTTTTCTCTACCTATAGCTCTTAATATATATTCTATGTGACAAATTAATTCATGTATAAGGCAATCCCCAACTTTGATTACTTCATGCATTTATTTTGATGCATCAATTTATGTATTAAAATTCCAGTTAATCTCCTCGTGAACATCTTGTTCGTATCCAAAATAAGCCCTCAGAAATCTGATTTTTTCTATATTTATTTTTAATGAAATATATACAAATACAGGGGAAATGTTTTTTAGGACAATAATTTTACGGACTTGGAAATGTAGGATACTATGTTTTAAAATGGGATAATTGCTCTTAGATACAATTTTTGAGACCCCATCATCTATAGGTACAACTGAATTTATTTATTACTAATATATACAATTCTCATTGTGGTTATCCATTTTAACCTTTGTAACCCCTATTCATTTCATCTATTTTTATGGAAATTCTTTAAATTGTTTAAGATTCTCCATCCCTTCAAAAGAAAAAAAAAAAAGTATAAATATGTACATATATATATATATCATCCCCTTTCTCAAGAAATTATTTTGATTATTGAGAAATTAAAGCGATTTCAATTATTGAAATTCTTTTCATCAACGATCATATCATTTTTTAGTGTCAAAATATTTAATATTTTGTGCATGATATTTATTTTTGTACATGTGCAAAAAAAAAATTATATTACGTGCAATTTATTTATTACATGTGAAATATATTTAGTTTTGTATGTATTTATTTTGTACATATTCACAATCGTATGTGCAAAATAATATTGCTTTATATATAAAGAAATTTTAGCGCTAATTTTATTTTAAATAGAACAATTCAAGAGATTTATTTTATTTTTATATATTTTTAGTATTTTTTATGTGCAAAATATTTAATATTGTGTGCAAGATTTTTAGTTTTGCGCATGTGCAAATATATTTATACAGTGTGCAATTTTTTATTTTTTACTTGTGAAAAATATTTAGTTTTGTGTGAATTTTTTTTTTGCACATATTCACAATCAATGTGTGCAAAATAATATTGCACATATAAAAAAATTTCAAACTTCAATTTTGTTTTGTATAGCACAATTTAAAAGATTTATTTTATTTGTAAATGTGTTTAGTATTTTTTATGTGCAAAATATTTAATATTGTGTGCAAAATTTTTAGTTTTATTTTGTTTAGTATTTTTTTATGTGTTTTATCCCCCACAAAGTTTAATTAAATTTTAAATATGATGAAATTGGTAAATGTGTATCAAATTATGCACAATGATAAACGAGGTATGAAGAAAATGGTCAATTTGCAAATATTAAAATTTTCATTTGCAATGAGAGGAGAGATGGGAGAAATATTCTTGATGAATAATTTTTTTTGTGCTAAGAGAGAAGGTTATTGGTAGGGGCATAATATTAGGGGGTGAGTTCCAAAATTTGAGGAAAATATGAAAAGAGACATTATTGTCAAATTGGGTGTCATTTTGTATTTAATAGCAATGAAATAAATGGCTTGTAGTTAATAATAAAGAGTGATTCTATTTTGTATCTTAGAGTGAGGCCCCCTTTAAAATCTATAAAGGTAGGACATTAATCGAGCCCGAATAAGCCCAAATCGGGTTGAAATGTCACGTGAGATTTGGGCTTATTGGGGCTCGATTGTTCTACATTTTAAAGATTTTAAAACATATTGTCCTATAATTATAAATTTTAAAACATATGGTCCTATATTTAAAAAAAATTAACATATTGTCTTACATTTCCAAGTCCGTATAATTATTGTCCTTTAAACACAATCCCCCTAAGTTACTGTCCTAAAGAGATAATCATTCCCAACTAATATATGCATGAAATTATTTTCATACTTCATGCAAATTAAACTCTTTAACAAAATTCGGTCGTATGTCTACAAATGGCTTAATAAACCTAGGGCCATGCACAGTAGTTATTACCAATCATTTATAATAGTAAGTTCTAAAAGATATGAAAAACTTGCTTCTCTTTTGTGCCAATAGTAAGAGTACCAAGTCTTATCTCTTATGAATTGTTCTTCAACTGCTCTTCACTTCTCCCCGCGCTTAAAAATTGACATTTTCAACTCACAGAAATAGTTAATTAAGAAGTTGTTTTTATTAATTTACTATCATTTGTCTTCAGATTAATTATTAAGAAACCATATTAATTAATTATTATATCATTCATTATGAAATATTAATTGCGCAAAAAAAACAAGGCGTTCAAAACACTAAGTACTCTTTTAGAATCTTTTTATGATCCATGCGTTCACCATCACAAGATCAGAGTGTTAATATTCCTATGTATTTCACATAGTGTTTTCTCCACATATATATTTTATGTAAATAAAATTCCAATCCTTATGAATGATACCGACGACTTTTTACAACGGTTAACTAAATGATAGCAAAACAAGGACAAAAATATATGTTCTGGCCTTTCGAAATTATAGGGAGTTGGAATCACAAATGGTTACATAACTTTGACCCCGAATAGAATCAATCACACATAACATTTTTTTGTTGTCGATTTAGTATTTTGAATTTTCCAGCGGACTTTGGACTTAAATTGGACATTGACAAAGATATTGGGACTAAATCAACAACAAAGAAGTTATGGGATTGAATCTATATATTTGATGCCAAAAATATGGGACCATTGGTGATTTAAACTCCAATTATAGGCCTACAACTCTAAAAAATTCACAAGTCTAATTTTTACGATGTTATTGGCCCAAAACACCTCAATTCGGGCTAAGTGTCACGTGTGGGCCAAATATCACGATAATAGTGATTCGGCTGTAAAATTTCAAATTTGTGGTGTTGGTGTATGAAATTAGAAATCGAGGATACTAAACTAATAGGCTCGGAGAGGCGAATAGATATATATTCTTTTTATCGGTAAAGAAGAGTTTTTATATTAAACCGAGTACATGGTTACTCCAATCTTTACAACATCGATTGACTAATTCCATGACTATATATGTCAATCAACGTAATTTATAATGTCCAATTGTTTGTCAACACTATTGTTTCCTAATACAACAATAGACTTTCTGAGAGGGATAAACGAGAATTCTCATCAAAAATAATATTTCGCTTACGTATGACTTTACTTTATGAGCGAAGACTAGATTATATACCTCTTAACAAATGCGTTCCCATAGCCCATAAAACCTCTCTTCTTTGCCCTTGACTCCAATTTACCCCGTTTACATGATAATAAGACAATAAAAAGCTCTCAAATTAGAGTAATATGCATACTTACGGACCACACTTCTTAGGGTGTTTTGAGGTTTATACTGTGTGAGGTCCACGGTTTATTAGGTAACATGTTGTCTTTGACCATACACGCCCAAAAAATCTTCGAGCTAATCCAGAAGTGTCTTATTCATGCATTCTGCTACACTATTTTATTGTTGTGTCTCTCGCACTATATGATGTCTTGTGATCCCTTTATTCTTGCAGAACTCGTCGAAATCAGAACAACAGAATTATAGGTACTATTATCAGTTCGCAGCCTTTTAATTTTCTTCCCATGTTTGGATTTCCACCATCATCTTCCATTGCTTGAAACTCTTGAAAACATCACTTTTATGCTTCGTCATAATCACCCAAGTCATTCTTGAGTACCCATCAATCATAAACACGAGGTAACTATGGCGTCCTAGAGATTCTACAAGAGAAGGACCCCAACAATCAGAATAGATGTATCAAGTGTCTTTTATTCGATTAATTACCTAGGAAAACTTGTTGCGTTGAAACTTCCCAAAAACACAATGCTCAGAGAATCCAAGAGATCGGGACCTTGTGGCCAAAAAGAAAATCCTTTTGACAAAATTTTCATCCTCTTTCACCCATGTGACCAAGTCTCATGTCTCATGTCTTTGTGAGCTTCCGATAGCATTCTACCTTGTAGAAAGTACAATGTTCCTAACTTTACACCTTTCAGAACCGCGATGGAACATTTGTAGACATACATAACTCCACCTTCAATTTGAAAAATTTACCAAATGTGTCTACGTAATAGAATCGAGCCTATTCCCACCACCTTGCAAAACGGAATTGTTGGCCATAAATATAATTTCTCCATCCACATATATACTCGTAAGTTGTAAATCACTCTCCTGAACATATATGGTAAGATGCCCCCAGAATCGAGGATCCACACATCAGTATGATGTCTTTGCCCATCAGCAATTAGGGTTATATCCTCCATGGAGTTGGTGTCATCTCCTTTAGTGACAGCAACAATACCTACTTTGTTTTCCTATTTCTTCTTCCTAAGACAATCATTTTTCCAATGATCCGACTCTTTCATGTAATTCTGAGATATCGTCTAGTTTAGGGCCCTCGAGACCCGGCCTTCTTGAATTTCTTATTTCCTATTTTTTTTGGTCCCTTGCTCCCACTAGCAACTAATTGAAACTTGATTATATAAACTTCCACCACTCGCCTTATTTACGCGGCTCTCTCTAGTATCCGAGAGATGATCTAATTTATTCTAGAGGCACATTTTCTTTCCCAACAATGAAAGACAACACAATGTTCACATATGATAAAGGTAGATACACCAACAGAATTAAAGCAGCATCCTCATCCTCATCATCACCTTTACCATAAATATTACGCAATTCTAGTATAATTGTATTAATAAATTGATTTAGATGTTTACAAAGTGGCTGAACTTCATGAACACGCAAACTGAACAGACGTTGCTTTCGACATTAACTTATTGGTTAACGACTCCATCATATACAGACTGTCCAGCTTCAACCATAGACCAGCCGCAGTTCCCACCTGCACGACTTTGGTAATGATATCGCCTGCGAGACACGTCATGTTTGATGAGTGTGCCTTCTTCTCGATCGAGTGGTCATCTCAACATCTTCCAAATCCATGATCTTTTTACAACAAAGGTGCCTACAATCCTTGTTTACATCCACTTTCAATAGGCGGATTTAAGTCAACGTTGGCCTCCAATAACAAGCAAAAATTAAAAGATTTTTAAAATTAAAGTCAAGAGTTAATGTAAATAATTTGAAAAGTTAAGTTCAAACAAAAACTATATATATATATATATATATATCTTGAGAGATAGATGAAGAAACTTAAGAATACATTAACAAATAAAGGGCATAAATTAAGAATACATTATTAATGAGTGTGAGAATTAGCTAGCCAGCTAGCTAGTTCACGACATATTAACAAATTAATTAATTAAGTGCAGAAATTAAGAATAGAAATGAATCTAAAACAACAAATTAAAGCCTAGTTGTTATTGGACCAGAATTGTCCCTGAAGATATTTGACGACGTTGGCATCAACTCGGAATGCTTTCGTGAGAACATCAATCGAAATGGGAGGATCCGACCCGAATACTGCATTTGCTACAGTGATAACTCCTGGGTTCTGGCTGCTCAGACCTGCGAAGGCAACCGCGTTTGTCTTCCCTGTATTAAACTGAAAATGAATGAGTCCTTGTGGGAACACAAACACATCTCCCGGATACAACGTCTTGGTGAAGAGCTTGTTCTTCTGGTCGGGGTTTGCAGGATTGGAAGTCACGAACCCAACGTAAAGAGTGCCTTCAACCACCACAAGAATCTCGGTTGCACGAGGGTGCGTGTGAGGGGGTTCAGCCCGTACGGTGCGTAGTCGATTCGCACTAAAGAGACGCCCAGAGTGTTGAGTCCTGGTAATTGATTAACGTTGACCTGAGTTACTTTTGACCCCACAGCGTTTGATGTATTTCCGGGCTTGTTGAGGCCCGCAAAGAAGAAATCGTCTGCAGTCACCATCTTTGGATCCTTGCATATCTTCCCGTTCACGAAAACAGCAGCGTTGGAATCATTAACTGCTACGCAAAAGTCCTGAAGTGGACTAGGATCGGAGGCATGACAAAATGATGATAGTAAAGCCAGAGAGATAGCAATAGTGGTAAGCAAGCGCATATTAATGAGCGCCATATTATATATATTAATCTTCGATTGCTCTACTTAAGATATTCTAGTTAGAGGTGATGAGTTGCAAAGCAGGTATATGCATGCCTATTTATACTTACAAATGAATGCCGAATCTGCAGTCGATTGCTTTAATATTAATTATAAGACTTGGCCCGTTTCTTTAATCTCGACCACCAAGTCTTAATTATCTCAAGAATTCTTCTCCTCCGCATGCATACATAAAACTTGACATTTTCATCTCACACAAACGGTCAATTCAAACTGCAGTTTATTAATTTACTACTCATTATTATATACTAATACGAAACCATTAATTATAATTATATCAGTGGATCCATGGGGCCGGGTTGTTTAACAAATAATATATTAAGGAAACAAGACTAGTAATTGGAAACAACAAGTACTCTTTTCTCAAGCTTATCCGGTAACTTTCTCATTGACAAGGTCAGAGCTAGTATATATTAAAAAATTCTAATAAGTTTTTTTTCTCTACCTATAGCTCTTAATATATATTCTATGTGACAAATTAATTCATGTATAAGGCAATCCCCAACTTTGATTACTTCATGCATTTATTTTGATGCATCAATTTATGTATTAAAATTCCAGTTAATCTCCTCGTGAACATCTTGTTCGTATCCAAAATAAGCCCTCAGAAATCTGATTTTTTCTATATTTATTTTTAATGAAATATATACAAATACAGGGGGAAATGTTTTTTTAGGACAATAATTTTACGGACTTGGAAATGTAGGACACTATGTTTTAAAATGGGATAATTGCTCTTAGATACAATTTTTGAGACCCCATCATCTATAGGTACAACTGAATTTATTTATTACTAATATATACAATTCTCATTGTGGTTATCCATTTTAACCTTTGTAACCCCTATTCATTTCATCTATTTTTATGGAAATTCTTTAAATTGTTTAAGATTCTCCATCCCTTCCAAAGAAAAAAAAAGTATAAATATGTACATATATATATATATATCATCCCCTTTCTCAAGAAATTATTTCAGTTATTGAGAAATTAAGCGATTTCAATTATTGAAATTCTTTTCATCAACGATCATATCATTTTTAGTGTCAAAATATTTAATATTTTGTGCATGATATTTATTTTTGTACATGTGCAAAAAAAATTATATTACGTGCAATTTATTTATTACATGTGAAATATATTTAGTTTTGTATGTATTTATTTTGTACATATTCACAATCCGTATGTGCAAAATAATATTGCACATATAAAGAAATTTCAGCGCTAATTTTATTTTAAATAGAACAATTCAAGAGATTTATTTTATTTTTATATATTTTTAGTATTTTTATGTGCAAAATATTTAATATTGTGTGCAAGATTTTTAGTTTTATGATGTGCAAAATATATTTATCTAAATGTGCAATTTTTTATTTTTTACTTGTGAAAAATATTTAGTTTTGTGTGAATTTTTTTTGCACATATTCACAATCAATGTGTGCAAAATAATATTCCACATATAAAGAAATTTCAGCTTCAATTTTGTTTTGTATAGCACAATTTAAAAGATTTATTTTATTTGTAAATGTGTTTAGTATTTTTTATGTGCAAAATATTTAATATTGTGTGCAAAATTTTTAGTTTTATTTTGTTTAGTATTTTTTATGTGTTTTATCCCCCCACAAAGTTTAATTAAATTTTAAATATGATGAAATTGGTAAATGTGTATCAAATTGCGTACAATGATAAACGTAGGTATGAAGAAAATGGTCAATTTGCAAATATTAAAATTTTCATTTGCAATGAGAGGAGAGATGGGAGAAATATTCTTGATGAATAATTTTTTGTGCTAAGAGAGAAGGTTATTGGTAGGGGCATAATATTAGGGGGTGAGTTCCAAAATTTGAGGAAAATATGAAAAGAGACATTATTGTCAAATTGGGTGTCATTTTGTATTTAATAGCAATGAAATAAATGGCTTGTAGTTAATAATAAAGAGTGATTCTATTTTGTATCTTAGAGTGAGGCCCCCTTTAAAATCTATAAAGGTAGGACATTAATCGAGCCCGAATAAGCCCAAATCGGGTTGAAATGTCACGTGAGATTTGGGCTTATTGGGGCTCGATTGTTCTACATTTTAAAGATTTTAAAACATATTGTCCTATAATTATAAATTTTAAAACATATGGTCCTATATTTAAAAAAAAATTAACATATTGTCTTACATTTCCAAGTCCATTATAATTATTGTCCTTTAAACACAATCCCCTAAGTTTCTTGTCCTAAAGAAATAATCATTCCTAACTAATATATGCAAGAAATTATTTTCATACTTCATGCAAATTAAACTCTTTAACAAAATTCGGTCGTATTGCTACAAATGGCTTAATAAACCTAGGGCCATGCACAGTAGTTATTACCAATCATTTATAATAGTAAGTTCTAAAAGATATGAAAAACTTGCTTCTCTTTTGTGCCAATAGTAAGAGTACCAAGTCTTATCTCTTATGAATTGTTCTTCAACTGCTCTTCACTTCTCCCCCGCGCTTAAAAATTGACATTTTCAACTCACAGAAATAGTTAATTAAGAAGTTGTTTTTATTAATTTACTATCATTTGTCTTCAGATTAATTATTAAGAAACCATATTAATTAATTATTATATCATTCATTATGAAATATTAATTGCGCAAGAAAACAAGGCGTTCAAAACACTAAGTACTTTTTTAGAATCTTTTTATGATCCATGCGTTCACCATCACAAGATCAGAGTGTTAATATTCCTATGTATTTCACATAGTGTTTTCTCCACATATATATTTTATGTAAATAAAATTCCAATCCTTATGAATGATACCGACGACTTTTTACAACGGTTAACTAAATGATAGCAAAACAAGGACAAAATATATGTTACGAGCGCTCGAAATTATAGGGAGTTGGAATCACAAATGGTTACATAACTTTGACCCCGAATAGAATCAATCACACATAACATTTTTTGTTGTCGATTTAGTATTTTGAATTTTCCAGCGGACTTTGGACTTAAATTGGACATTGACAAAGATATTGGGACTAAATCAACAACAAAGAAGTTATGGGATTGAATCTATATATTTGATGCCAAAAATATGGGACCATTGGTGATTTAAACTCCAATTATAGGCCTACAACTCTAAAAAATTCACAAGTCTAATTTTACGATGTTATTGGCCCAAAACACCTCAATTCGGGCTAAGTGTCACGTGTGGGCCAAATATCACGATAATAGTGATTCGGCTGTAAAATTTCAAATTTGTGGTGTTGGTGTATGAAATTAGAAATCGAGGATACTAAACTAATAGGCTCGAGAGAGGCGAATAGATATATATTCTTTTTATCAAGAAAGAAGAGTTTTTATATTAAACCGAGTACATGGTTACTCCAATCTTTACAACATCGATTGACTAATTCCATGACTATATATGTCAATCAACGTAATTTATAATGTCCATTGTTTGTCAACACTATTGTTTCCTAATACAACAATAGACTTTTCTGAGAGGGGATAAACGTAGAATTCTCATCAAAAATAATATTTACACACGTATGACTTTACTTTATGACGAAGACTAGATTATATACCTCTTAACAAAGCGTTCCCATAGCCCATAAAACCTCTCTTCTTTGCCCTTGACTCCAATTTACCCCGTTTACATGATAATAAACAAGACAACACCAAAAAGCTCTCAAATTAGAGTAATATGCATACTTACGGACCACACTTCTTAGGGTGTTTTGAGGTTTATACGTGTGAGGTCCATAGTTTATTAGGTAACATGTTGTCGACCGACGCTTACCTAAAAAAAAAATCTTGAGCTAATCCGAAGTGTCTTATTCATGGATTCGCTACACTATTTTATTGTTGTGTCTCTCGCGACTATATGATGTCTTGTGATCCCTTTATTCTTCTTGAGAACTCGTCGAAATCGAGAACAATGTAATTATAGGTACTATTATCGATTCATGACCTTTTAATTTTCTTCCCATGTTTGGATTTCCACCATCATCTTCCATTGCTTGAAACTCTTGAAAACATCACTTTTATGCTTCGTCATAATCACCCAAGTCATTCTTGAGTACCCATCAATCATAAACACGAGGTAACTATGGCGTCCTAGAGATTCTACAAGAGAAGGACCCCAACAATCAGAATAGATGTATCAAGTGTCTTTTATTCGATTAATTACCTAGGAAAACTTGTTGCGTTGAAACTTCCCAAAAACACAATGCTCGAGAGAATCCAAGATCGGGACCTTGTGCCACAAAGAAAAATCCTTTTGACAAAAATTTTCATCCTCTTTCACCCATGTGACCAAGTCTCATGTCTCATGTCTTTGTGAGCTTCCGATAGCATTCTACCTTGTAGAAAGTACAATGTTCCTAACTTTACACCTTTCGAACCGCGATGGAACATTTGTAGACATACATAACTCCACCTTCAATTTGAAAAATTTACCAACAGGTCTACGTAATAGAATCGAGCCTATTCCCACCACCTTGCAAACGGAATTGTTGGCCATAAATATAATTTCTCCATCCACATATATACTCGTAAGTTGTAAATCACTCTCGCTTGCTGAACATATATGGTAAGATGCCCCGTAATCGAGGATCCACACATCAATTATGATGTCTTTGCCCATCGACAATTAGGGTTATATCCTCCATGGAGTTGGTGTCATCTCCTTTAGTGACAAACAACAATACCTACTTTTGTTTTCCTATTTCTTCTTCCTAAGACAATCATTTTTCCAATGATCGACTCTTTCATGTAATTCTGAGATATCGTCTAGTTTAGGGCCCTCGGACCCGGCCTTCTTGAATTTCTTATTTCCTATTTTTTTGGTCCCTTGCTCCCCACTAGCAACTAATTGTAAAACTTGATTATATAAACTTCCACCACTCGCCTTATTTCTGCAGCTCTCTAGTATCCAGAGATGATCTAATTTATTCTAGAGGCACATTTTCTTTCCCAACAATGAAAGACAACACAATGTTCACATATGATAAAGGTAGATACACCAATGTAATTAAAGCAAACATCCTCATCCTCATCATCACCTTTTACCATAAATATTACGCAATTCTAGTATAATTGTATTAATAAATTGATTTAGATGTTTACAAAGTGGTGAACTTCATGAACACGCATAAACCTAAGCACGCGTTGCTTTTCGACATTAACTTATTGGTTAACGACTCCATCATATCTGATTGTCGGCTTCAACCATAGACCAGCCCTTGATTTCCCCCGCACGACTTTGGTAATGATATCGCCTGCGAGACACGTCATGTTTGATGAGTGTGCCTTCTTCTCGATCCAGAGTGGTCATCTCAACATCTTCCAAATCCGCAGTCTTTTACAACAAAGGTGCCTACAATCCTTGTTTACATCCACTTTCAATAGGCGGATTTAAGTCAACGTTGGCCTCCAATAACAAGCAAAAATTAAAAGATTTTTAAAATTAAAGTCAAGAGTTAATGTAAATAATTTGAAAAGTTAAGTTCAAACAAAAACTATATATATATATATATATATATATATCTTGAGAGATAGATGAAGAAACTTAAGAATACATTAACAAATAAAGGGCATAAATTAAGAATACATTATTAATGAGTGTGAGAATTAGCTAGCCAGCTAGCTAGTTCACGACATATTAACAAATTAATTAATTAAGTGCAGAAATTAAGAATAGAAATGAATCTAAAACAACAAATTAAAGCCTAGTTGTTATTGGACCAGAATTGTCCCTGAAGATATTTGACGACGTTGGCATCAACTCGGAATGCTTTCGTGAGAACATCAATCGAAATGGGAGGATCCGACCCGAATACTGCATTTGCTACAGTGATAACTCCTGGGTTCTGGCTGCTCAGACCTGCGAAGGCAACCGCGTTTGTCTTCCCTGTATTAAACTGAAAATGAATGAGTCCTTGTGGGAACACAAACACATCTCCCGGATACAACGTCTTGGTGAAGAGCTTGTTCTTCTGGTCGGGGTTTGCAGGATTGGAAGTCACGAACCCAACGTAAAGAGTGCCTTCAACCACCACAAGAATCTCGGTTGCACGAGGGTGCGTGTGAGGGGGGTTCAGCCCGTACGGTGCGTAGTCGATTCGCACTAAAGAGACGCCCAGAGTGTTGAGTCCTGGTAATTGATTAACGTTGACCTGAGTTACTTTTTGACCCCACAGCGTTTGATGTATTTCCGGGCTTGTTGAGGCCCGCAAAGAAGAAATCGTCTGCAGTCACCATCTTTGGATCCTTGCATATCTTCCCGTTCACGAAAACAGCAGCGTTGGAATCATTAACTGCTACGCAAAAGTCCTGAAGTGGACTAGGATCGGAGGCATGACAAAATGATGATAGTAAAGCCAGAGAGATAGCAATAGTGGTAAGCAAGCGCATATTAATGAGCGCCATATTATATATATTAATCTTCGATTGCTCTACTTAAGATATTCTAGTTAGAGGTGATGAGTTGCAAAGCAGGTATATGCATGCCTATTTATACTTACAAATGAATGCCGAATCTGCAGTCGATTGCTTTAATATTAATTATAAGACTTGGCCCGTTTCTTTAATCTCGACCACCAAGTCTTAATTATCTCAAGAATTCTTCTCCTCCGCATGCATACATAAAACTTGACATTTTCATCTCACACAAACGGTCAATTCAAACTGCAGTTTATTAATTTACTACTCATTATTATATACTAATACGAAACCATTAATTATAATTATATCAGTGGATCCATGGGGCCGGGTTGTTTAACAAATAATATATTAAGGAAACAAGACTAGTAATTGGAAACAACAAGTACTCTTTCTCAAGCTTATCCGGTAACTTTCTCATTGACAAGGTCAGAGCTAGTATATATTAAAAAATTCTAATAAGTTTTTTTCTCTACCTATAGCTCTTAATATATATTCTATGTGACAAATTAATTCATGTATAAGGCAATCCCCAACTTTGATTACTTCATGCATTTATTTTGATGCATCAATTTATGTATTAAAATTCCAGTTAATCTCCTCGTGAACATCTTGTTCGTATCCAAAATAAGCCCTCAGAAATCTGATTTTTTCTATATTTATTTTTAATGAAATATATACAAATACAGGGGGAAATGTTTTTTTAGGACAATAATTTTACGGACTTGGAAATGTAGGACACTATGTTTTAAAATGGGATAATTGCTCTTAGATACAATTTTTGAGACCCCATCATCTATAGGTACAACTGAATTTATTTATTACTAATATATACAATTCTCATTGTGGTTATCCATTTTAACCTTTGTAACCCCTATTCATTTCATCTATTTTTATGGAAATTCTTTAAATTGTTTAAGATTCTCCATCCCTTCCAAAGAAAAAAAAAGTATAAATATGTACATATATATATATATATCATCCCCTTTCTCAAGAAATTATTTCAGTTATTGAGAAATTAAGCGATTTCAATTATTGAAATTCTTTTCATCAACGATCATATCATTTTTAGTGTCAAAATATTTAATATTTTGTGCATGATATTTATTTTTGTACATGTGTGCAAAAAAATTATATTACGATGCAATTTATTTATTACATGTGAAATATATTTAGTTTTGTATGTATTTATTTTGTACATATTCACAATCCGTATGTGCAAAATAATATTGCACATATAAAGAAATTTCAGCGCTAATTTTATTTTAAATAGAACAATTCAAGAGATTTATTTTATTTTTATATATTTTTAGTATTTTTATGTGCAAAATATTTAATATTGTGTGCAAGATTTTTAGTTTTGCGCATGTGCAAACATATTTATACAGTGTGCAATTTTTTATTTTTTACTTGTGAAAAATATTTAGTTTTGTGTGAATTTTTTTTGCACATATTCACAATCAATGTGTGCAAAATAATATTCCACATATAAAGAAATTTCAGCTTCAATTTTGTTTTGTATAGCACAATTTAAAAGATTTATTTTATTTGTAAATGTGTTTAGTATTTTTTATGTGCAAAATATTTAATATTTGTGTGCAAAAATTTTTAGTTTTATTTTGTTTAGTATTTTTTATGTGTTTTATCCCCCACAAAGTTTAATTAAATTTTAAATATGATGAAATTGGTAAATGTGTATCAAATTATGCACAATGATAAACGAGGTATGAAGAAAATGGTCAATTTGCAAATATTAAAATTTTCATTTGCAATGAGAGGAGAGATGGGAGAAATATTCTTGATGAATAATTTTTTGTGCTAAGAGAGAAGGTTATTGGTAGGGGCATAATATTAGGGGGTGAGTTCCAAAATTTGAGGAAAATATGAAAAGAGACATTATTGTCAAATTGGGTGTCATTTTGTATTTAATAGCAATGAAATAAATGGCTTGTAGTTAATAATAAAGAGTGATTCTATTTTGTATCTTAGAGTGAGGCCCCCTTTAAAATCTATAAAGGTAGGACATTAATCGAGCCCGAATAAGCCCAAATCGGGTTGAAATGTCACGTGAGATTTGGGCTTATTGGGGCTCGATTGTTCTACATTTTAAAGATTTTAAAACATATTGTCCTATAATTATAAATTTTAAAACATATGGTCCTATATTTAAAAAAAATTAACATATTGTCTTACATTTCCAAGTCCGTATAATTATTGTCCTTTAAACACAATCCCCTAAATTCTTGTCCTAAAAGAAATAATCATTCCCAACTAATATATGCAAGAAATTATTTTCATACTTCATGCAAATTAAACTCTTTAACAAAATTCGGTCGTATTGCTACAAATGGCTTAATAAACCTAGGGCCATGCACAGTAGTTATTACCAATCATTTATAATAGTAAGTTCTAAAAGATATGAAAAACTTGCTTCTCTTTTGTGCCAATAGTAAGAGTACCAAGTCTTATCTCTTATGAATTGTTCTTCAACTGCTCTTCACTTCTCCCCGCGCTTAAAAATTGACATTTTCAACTCACAGAAATAGTTAATTAAGAAGTTGTTTTTATTAATTTACTATCATTTGTCTTCAGATTAATTATTAAGAAACCATATTAATTAATTATTATATCATTCATTATGAAATATTAATTGCGCAAGAAAACAAGGCGTTCAAAACACTAAGTACTCTTTTAGAATCTTTTATGATCCATGCGTTCACCATCACAAGATCAGAGTGTTAATATTCCTATGTATTTCACATAGTGTTTTCTCCACATATATATTTTATGTAAATAAAATTCCAATCCTTATGAATGATACCGACGACTTTTTACAACGGTTAACTAAATGATAGCAAAACAAGGACAAAATATATGTTACGAGCGCTCGAAATTATAGGGAGTTGGAATCACAAATGGTTACATAACTTTGACCCCGAATAGAATCAATCACACATAACATTTTTTGTTGTCGATTTAGTATTTTGAATTTTCCAAATGGACTTTGGACTTAAATTGGACATTGACAAAGATATTGGGACTAAATCAACAACAAAGAAGTTATGGGATTGAATCTATATATTTGATGCCAAAAAATATGGGACCATTGGTGATTTAAACTCCAATTATAGGCCTACAACTCTAAAAAAATTCACAAGTCTAATTTTTACGATGTTATTGGCCCAAAACACCTCAATTCGGGCTAAGTGTCACGTGTGGGCCAAATATCACGATAATAGTGATTCGGGTTGTAAAATTTCAAATTTGTGGTGTTGGTGTATGAAATTAGAAATCGAGGATACTAAACTAATAGGCTCAGAGAGACGAATAGATATATATTCTTTTTATCAAGAAAGAAGAGTTTTTATATTAAAACCGAGTACATGGTTACTCCAATCTTTACAACATCTGATTGACTAATTCCATGACTATATATGTCAATCAACGTAATTTATAATGTCCAATTGTTTGTCAACACTATTGTTTCCTAATACAACAATAGACTTTTGAGAGGGATAAACGTAGAATTCTCATCAAAAATAATATTTTACTTTACGTATGACTTTACTTTATGATTTAAGACTAGATTATATACCTCTTAACAAGCGTTCCCATAGCCCATAAAACCTCTCTTCTTTGCCCTTGACTCCAATTTACCCCGTTTACATGATAATAAACAAGACAACGAAAAAGCTCTCAAATTAGAGTAATATGCATACTTACCGGACCACACTTCTTTAGGGTGTTTTTGAGGTTTATACCGTGTGAGGTCCATGAGTTTATTAGGTAACATGTTGTCTTTGACGCTTCTCGCCCAAAATCTTCGAGCTAATCCAGAAGTGTCTTATTCATGCATTCTGCTACACTATTTTATTGTTGTGTCTCTCGCACTATATGATGTCTTGTGATCCCTTTATTCTTGCAGAACTCGTCGAAATCAGAACAACAGAATTATAGGTACTATTATCAGTTCGCAGCCTTTTAATTTTCTTCCCATGTTTGGATTTCCACCATCATCTTCCATTGCTTGAAACTCTTGAAAACATCACTTTTATGTCATCATAATCACCCAAGTCATTCTTGAGTACCCATCAATCATAAACACGAGGTAACTATGGCGTCCTAGAGATTCTACAAGAGAAGGACCCCAACAATCAGAATAGATGTATCAAGTGTCTTTTATTCGATTAATTACCTAGGAAAACTTGTTGCGTTGAAACTTCCCAAAAACACAATGCTCAGAGAATCCAAGATCTGGGACCTTGTGGCCACAAAGAAAATCCCCTTTTGACAAAATTTTCATCCTCTTTCACCCATGTGACCAAGTCTCATGTCTCATGTCTTTGTGAGCTTCCGATAGCATTCTACCTTGTAGAAAGTACAATGTTCCTAACTTTACACCTTTCAGAACCGCGATGGAACATTTGTAGACATACATAACTCCACCTTCAATTTGAAAAATTTACCAACAGGTCTACGTAATAGAATCGAGCCTATTCCCACCACCTTGCAAACGGAATTGTTGGCCATAAATATAATTTCTCCATCCACATATATATACGTAAGTTGTAAATCTCCGCTGAACATATATGGTAAGATGCCCCAGAATCGAGGATCCACACATCAGTATGATGTCTTTGCCCATCAGCAATTAGGGTTATATCCTCCATGGAGTTGGTGTCATCTCCTTTAGTGACAGCAACAATACCTACTTTGTTTTCCTATTTCTTCTTCCTAAGACAATCATTTTTCCAATGATCTGACTCTTTCATGTAGTTACAGATATCGTCTAGTTTAGGGCCCTCAGACCCAGCCTTCTTGAATTTCTTATTTCCTATTTTTTCAGGTCCCTTGCTCCCACTAGCAACTAATTCAGAAACTTGATTATATAAACTTCCACCACTCGCCTTATTTCTGCAGCTCTCTAGTATCCAGAGATGATCTAATTTATTCTAGAGGCACATTTTCTTTCCCAACAATGAAAGACAACACAATGTTCACATATGATAAAGGTAGATACACCAACGTAATTAAAGCAAAGATCCTCATCCTCATCATCACCTTTACCATAAATATTACGCAATTCTAGTATAATTGTATTAATAAATTGATTTAGATGTTTACAAAGTGGTGAACTTCATGAACACATAAAACCGAGCAGACGTTGCTTTTCGACATTAACTTATTGGTTAACGACTCCATCATATCTGCATCGGCCCGGCTTCAACCATAGACCAGCCGCAGTTCCCACCTGCACGACTTTGGTAATGATATCGCCTATGAGACACGTCATGATTGATGAGTGTGCCTTCTTCTCGATCCAGAGTGGTCATCTCAACATCTTCCAAATCCATGATCTTTTTACAACAAAGGTGCCTACAATCCTTGTTTACATCCACTTTCAATAGGCGGATTTAAGTCAACGTTGGCCTCCAATAACAAGCAAAAATTAAAAGATTTTTAAAATTAAAGTCAAGAGTTAATGTAAATAATTTGAAAAGTTAAGTTCAAACAAAAACTATATATATATATATATATATATATATATCTTGAGAGATAGATGAAGAAACTTAAGAATACATTAACAAATAAAGGGCATAAATTAAGAATACATTATTAATGAGTGTGAGAATTAGCTAGCCAGCTAGCTAGTTCACGACATATTAACAAATTAATTAATTAAGTGCAGAAATTAAGAATAGAAATGAATCTAAAACAACAAATTAAAGCCTAGTTGTTATTGGACCAGAATTGTCCCTGAAGATATTTGACGACGTTGGCATCAACTCGGAATGCTTTCGTGAGAACATCAATCGAAATGGGAGGATCCGACCCGAATACTGCATTTGCTACAGTGATAACTCCTGGGTTCTGGCTGCTCAGACCTGCGAAGGCAACGCGTTTGTCTTCCCTGTATTAAACTGAAAATGAATGAGTCCTTGTGGGAACACAAACACATCTCCCGGATACAACGTCTTGGTGAAGAGCTTGTTCTTCTGGTCGGGGTTTGCAGGATTGGAAGTCACGAACCCAACGTAAAGAGTGCCTTCAACCACCACAAGAATCTCGGTTGCACGAGGGTGCGTGTGAGGGGGGTTCAGCCCGTACGGTGCGTAGTCGATTCGCACTAAAGAGACGCCCAGAGTGTTGAGTCCTGGTAATTGATTAACGTTGACCTGAGTTACTTTTGACCCCACAGCGTTTGATGTATTTCCGGGCTTGTTGAGGCCCGCAAAGAAGAAATCGTCTGCAGTCACCATCTTTGGATCCTTGCATATCTTCCCGTTCACGAAAACAGCAGCGTTGGAATCATTAACTGCTACGCAAAAGTCCTGAAGTGGACTAGGATCGGAGGCATGACAAAATGATGATAGTAAAGCCAGAGAGATAGCAATAGTGGTAAGCAAGCGCATATTAATGAGCGCCATATTATATATATTAATCTTCGATTGCTCTACTTAAGATATTCTAGTTAGAGGTGATGAGTTGCAAAGCAGGTATATGCATGCCTATTTATACTTACAAATGAATGCCGAATCTGCAGTCGATTGCTTTAATATTAATTATAAGACTTGGCCCGTTTCTTTAATCTCGACCACCAAGTCTTAATTATCTCAAGAATTCTTCTCCTCCGCATGCATACATAAAACTTGACATTTTCATCTCACACAAACGGTCAATTCAAACTGCAGTTTATTAATTTACTACTCATTATTATATACTAATACGAAACCATTAATTATAATTATATCAGTGGATCCATGGGGCCGGGTTGTTTAACAAATAATATATTAAGGAAACAAGACTAGTAATTGGAAACAACAAGTACTCTTTCTCAAGCTTATCCGGTAACTTTCTCATTGACAAGGTCAGAGCTAGTATATATTAAAAAAATTCTAATAAGTTTTTTTTCTCTACCTATAGCTCTTAATATATATTCTATGTGACAAATTAATTCATGTATAAGGCAATCCCCAACTTTGATTACTTCATGCATTTATTTTGATGCATCAATTTATGTATTAAAATTCCAGTTAATCTCCTCGTGAACATCTTGTTCGTATCCAAAATAAGCCCTCAGAAATCTGATTTTTTCTATATTTATTTTTAATGAAATATATACAAATACAGGGGAAATGTTTTTTAGGACAATAATTTTTACGGACTTGGAAATGTAGGACACTATGTTTTAAAATGGGATAATTGCTCTTAGATACAATTTTTGAGACCCCATCATCTATAGGTACAACTGAATTTATTTATTACTAATATATACAATTCTCATTGTGGTTATCCATTTTAACCTTTGTAACCCCTATTCATTTCATCTATTTTTATGGAAATTCTTTAAATTGTTTAAGATTCTCCATCCCTTTCCAAAAAAAAAAAGTATAAATATGTACATATATATATATATATCATCCCCTTTCTCAAGAAATTATTTAGGTTATTGAGAAATTAAGTTTATTTCAATTATTGAAATTCTTTTTCATCAACGATCATATCATTTTTAGTGTCAAAATATTTAATATTTTGTGCATGATATTTATTTTTGTACATGTGCAAAAAAAAAAATTACGATGCAATTTATTTATTACATGTGAAATATATTTAGTTTTGTATGTATTTATTTTGTACATATTCACAATCCGTATGTGCAAAATAATATTGCACATATAAAGAAATTTCAAATAGCTAATTTTTTTTTAAATAGAACAATTCAAGAGATTTATTTTATTTTTATATATTTTTAGTATTTTTATGTGCAAAATATTTAATATTGTGTGCAAGATTTTTAGTTTTATGATGTGCAAACATATTTTATAAATTGTGCAATTTTTTATTTTTTACTTGTGAAAAATATTTAGTTTTGTGTGAATTTTTTTTGCACATATTCACAATCAATGTGTGCAAAATAATATTCCACATATAAAGAAATTTCAGCTTCAATTTTGTTTTGTATAGCACAATTTAAAAGATTTATTTTATTTGTAAATGTGTTTAGTATTTTTATGTGCAAAATATTTAATATTGTGTGCAAAATTTTTAGTTTTATTTTGTTTAGTATTTTTTATGTGTTTTATCCCCCACAAAGTTTAATTAAATTTTAAATATGATGAAATTGGTAAATGTGTATCAAATTGCGTACAATGATAAACGTAGGTATGAAGAAAATGGTCAATTTGCAAATATTAAAATTTTCATTTGCAATGAGAGGAGAGATGGGAGAAATATTCTTGATGAATATTTTTTTGTGCTAAGAGAGAAGGTTATTGGTAGGGGCATAATATTAGGGGGTGAGTTCCAAAATTTGAGGAAAATATGAAAAGAGACATTATTGTCAAATTGGGTGTCATTTTGTATTTAATAGCAATGAAATAAATGGCTTGTAGTTAATAATAAAGAGTGATTCTATTTTGTATCTTAGAGTGAGGCCCCCTTTAAAATCTATAAAGGTAGGACATTAATCGAGCCCGAATAAGCCCAAATCGGGTTGAAATGTCACGTGAGATTTGGGCTTATTGGGGCTCGATTGTTCTACATTTTAAAGATTTTAAAACATATTGTCCTATAATTATAAATTTTAAAACATATGGTCCTATATTTAAAAAAAATTAACATATTGTCTTACATTTCCAAGTCCGTATAATTATTGTCCTTTAAACACAATCCCCCTAAGTTACTGTCCTAAAGAAATAATCATTCCCAACTAATATATGCAAGAAATTATTTTCATACTTCATGCAAATTAAACTCTTTAACAAAATTCGGTCGTATTGCTACAAATGGCTTAATAAACCTAGGGCCATGCACAGTAGTTATTACCAATCATTTATAATAGTAAGTTCTAAAAGATATGAAAAACTTGCTTCTCTTTTGTGCCAATAGTAAGAGTACCAAGTCTTATCTCTTATGAATTGTTCTTCAACTGCTCTTCACTTCTCCCCGCGCTTAAAAATTGACATTTTCAACTCACAGAAATAGTTAATTAAGAAGTTGTTTTTATTAATTTACTATCATTTGTCTTCAGATTAATTATTAAGAAACCATATTAATTAATTATTATATCATTCATTATGAAATATTAATTGCGCAAGAAAACAAGGCGTTCAAAACACTAAGTACTCTTTTAGAATCTTTTATGATCCATGCGTTCACCATCACAAGATCAGAGTGTTAATATTCCTATGTATTTCACATAGTGTTTTCTCCACATATATATTTTATGTAAATAAAATTCCAATCCTTATGAATGATACCGACGACTTTTTACAACGGTTAACTAAATGATAGCAAAACAAGGACAAAATATATGTTACGAGCGCTCGAAATTATAGGGAGTTGGAATCACAAATGGTTACATAACTTTGACCCCGAATAGAATCAATCACACATAACATTTTTTGTTGTCGATTTAGTATTTTGAATTTTCCAGCGGACTTTGGACTTAAATTGGACATTGACAAAGATATTGGGACTAAATCAACAACAAAGAAGTTATGGGATTGAATCTATATATTTGATGCCAAAAATATGGGACCATTGGTGATTTAAACTCCAATTATAGGCCTACAACTCTAAAAAATTCACAAGTCTAATTTTACGATGTTATTGGCCCAAAACACCTCAATTCGGGCTAAGTGTCACGTGTGGGCCAAATATATCGATAATAGTGATTCGCTGTAAAATTTCAAATTTGTGGTGTTGGTGTATGAAATTAGAAATCGAGGATACTAAACTAATAGGCTCAGAGAGACGAATAGATATATATTCTTTTTATCAAAGAAAGAAGAGTTTTTATATTAAACCGAGTACATGGTTACTCCAATCTTTACAACATCGATTGACTAATTCCATGACTATATATGTCAATCAACGTAATTTATAATGTCCATTGTTTGTCAACACTATTGTTTCCTAATACAACAATAGACTTTACTGAGAGGGATAAACGAGAATTCTCATCAAAAATAATATTTCTGCTACGTATGACTTTACTTTATGACGAAGACTAGATTATATACCTCTTATGGCGTTCCCATAGCCCATAAAACCTCTCTTCTTTGCCCTTGACTCCAATTTACCCCCGTTTACATGATAATAAACAGTACACCGAAAAGCTCTCAAATTAGAGTAATATGCATACTTACCAGACCACACTTCTTAGGGTGTTTTGAGGTTTATACCTGTGTGAGGTCCATAGTTTATTAGGTAACATGTTGTGCTGACCGCTTCTGCCCAAAATCTTCGAGCTAATCCAGAAGTGTCTGATTCATGCGTTCTGCTACACTATTTTATTGTTGTGTCTCTCGCACTATATGATGTCTTGTGATCCCTTTATTCTTGCAGAACTCGTCGAAATCAGAACAACAGAATTATAGGTACTATTATCAGTTCACAGCCTTTTAATTTTCTTCCCATGTTTGGATTTCCACCATCATCTTCCATTGCTTGAAACTCTTGAAAACATCACTTTTATGCTTCGTCATAATCACCCAAGTCATTCTTGAGTACCCATCAATCATAAACACGAGGTAACTATGGCGTCCTAGAGATTCTACAAGAGAAGGACCCCAACAATCATAATAGATGTATCAAGTGTCTTTTATTCGATTAATTACCTAGGAAAACTTGTTGCGTTGAAACTTCCCAAAAACACAATGCTCGAGAGAATCCAAGATCCGGGACCTTGTGGCCACAAAGAAAATCCTTTTGACAAAATTTTCATCCTCTTTCACCCATGTGACCAAGTCTCATGTCTCATGTCTTTGTGAGCTTCGATAGCATTCTACCTTGTAGAAAGTACAATGTTCCTAACTTTACACCTTCGTAAACGCTGATGGAACATTTGTAGACATACATAACTCCACCTTCAATTTGAAAAATTTACCAACAGGTCTACGTAATAGAATCGAGCCTATTCCCACCACCTTGCAAACGGAATTGTTGGCCATAAATATAATTTCTCCATCCACATATATACTCGTAAGTTGTAAATCACTCTCTGCCTGAACATATATGGTAAGATGCCCCAGAATCGAGGATCCACACATCAGTATGATGTCTTTGCCCATCAGCAATTAGGGTTATATCCTCCATGGAGTTGGTGTCATCTCCTTTAGTGACAGCAACAATACCTACTTTGTTTTCCTATTTCTTCTTCCTAAGACAATCATTTTTCCAATGATCTGACTCTTTCATGTAGTTACAGATATCGTCTAGTTTAGGGCCCTCAGACCCAGCCTTCTTGAATTTCTTATTTCCTATTTTTTCAGGTCCCTTGCTCCCACTAGCAACTAATTCAGAAACTTGATTATATAAACTTCCACCACTCGCCTTATTTCTGCAGCTCTCTAGTATCCAGAGATGATCTAATTTATTCTAGAGGCACATTTTCTTTCCCAACAATGAAAGACAACACAATGTTCACATATGATAAAGGTAGATACACCAACAGAATTAAAGCAGCATCCTCATCCTCATCATCACCTTTACCATAAATATTACGCAATTCTAGTATAATTGTATTAATAAATTGATTTAGATGTTTACAAAGTGGCTGAACTTCATGAACACGCAAACTGAACAGACGTTGCTTTCGACATTAACTTATTGGTTAACGACTCCATCATATACAGACTGTCCAGCTTCAACCATAGACCAGCCGCAGTTCGCACGCGACTTTTGGTAATGATATCGCCTGCGAGACACGTCATGTTTGATGAGTGTGCCTTCTTCTCGATCCAGAGTGGTCATCTCAACATCTTCCAAATCCGCAGTCTTTTACAACAAAGGTGCCTACAATCCTTGTTTACATCCACTTTCAATAGGCGGATTTAAGTCAACGTTGGCCTCCAATAACAAGCAAAAATTAAAAGATTTTTAAAATTAAAGTCAAGAGTTAATGTAAATAATTTGAAAAGTTAAGTTCAAACAAAAACTATATATATATATATATATATATATATATCTTGAGAGATAGATGAAGAAACTTAAGAATACATTAACAAATAAAGGGCATAAATTAAGAATACATTATTAATGAGTGTGAGAATTAGCTAGCCAGCTAGCTAGTTCACGACATATTAACAAATTAATTAATTAAGTGCAGAAATTAAGAATAGAAATGAATCTAAAACAACAAATTAAAGCCTAGTTGTTATTGGACCAGAATTGTCCCTGAAGATATTTGACGACGTTGGCATCAACTCGGAATGCTTTCGTGAGAACATCAATCGAAATGGGAGGATCCGACCCGAATACTGCATTTGCTACAGTGATAACTCCTGGGTTCTGGCTGCTCAGACCTGCGAAGGCAACCGCGTTTGTCTTCCTGTATTAAACTGAAAATGAATGAGTCCTTGTGGGAACACAAACACATCTCCCGGATACAACGTCTTGGTGAAGAGCTTGTTCTTCTGGTCGGGTTTGCAGGATTGGAAGTCACGAACCCAACGTAAAGAGTGCCTTCAACCACCACAAGAATCTCGGTTGCACGAGGGTGCGTGTGAGGGGGGTTCAGCCCGTACGGTGCGTAGTCGATTCGCACTAAAGAGACGCCCAGAGTGTTGAGTCCTGGTAATTGATTAACGTTGACCTGAGTTACTTTTGACCCCACAGCGTTTGATGTATTTCCGGGCTTGTTGAGGCCCGCAAAGAAGAAATCGTCTGCAGTCACCATCTTTGGATCCTTGCATATCTTCCCGTTCACGAAAACAGCAGCGTTGAATCATTAACTGCTACGCAAAAGTCCTGAAGTGGACTAGGATCGGAGGCATGACAAAATGATGAAAGTAAAGCCAGAGAGATAGCAATAGTGGTAAGCAAAAGCATATTAATGAGCGCCATATTAATGAACGATTTTTTTTTTTATTTGATTGCTGTACTTCTAGTTAGAGGTGATGAGCTACAAAGCCGGTATAAGCCTATTTATACTTATAAATGAATGCCGAATCAGTCGACTGCTTTAAATAAGACTTGGCCCCGTTTGTTTTACGTGCGGCTAATCTCGAGCACCAAGTCTTCTTATATCAAGGATTGTTCTTTACCTGCTCTGACGACTTGTATATATTTTTCACTTCTCCACATATATAAAACTTACTTGACATTTTCGCCTCACAGAAACGGTCAATTAAACCTGCAGTTTTATTAATTTACTATCACCTTCTATCTGATTATTAAGAAACCATTATATAATTATTATATCAGTGGATCCATCGGATTTGTTTAAGAAATAATGCAAGGAACAAGACTAGTAATATACATAATTAGGTTTATTCTCTCTTGTGTTGATTTTTATAGCTAATTCGGAAAGTCTATACTATAATTTTCAGGAAAAAGAACCATTCGATCATAATTAGAATATAATCTTAATATGAATAGTTAGAAAGCAATGACATAAGTTGTAAAACAAATTAAGCAACATAAAAAATGAGCCAAGTGTAGGGAGACTTTTCAACTTGTCTTGATGAAATAGTTATATAGTATATATATTTGTTGATAGTTGTGGAAATTGTCAACTTTATCGCATTGCATTGCCTATAAATAGGCACCATGGTTTACTTAAAGTTCATCACCTCTCTAGCACAATACATAGTAATTAATATACTAGCTCAAAAATGAAGATGGCTTTTCACTTGTTGTTTGTCTTTCTAATTTCTTCTTTGGCAACATTCTCATATGCCTCAGATCCCAGCCCTCTTCAAGATTTCTGCGTTGCTGTCAATGACTCCAAAGCACCTGGTAGCTACAACTTATATAAATGACTAATTAACTTTATCTCTTAACTTGTTTTTTTTTTTTCTAATATATCTATTTATTGATGTACGTAGTTTTTGTGAACGGGAAGATCTGCAAAGAACCAAAGATGGTGACAGCCGATGATTTCTTCTTCGCCGGTCTAAACAAGCCCGGCAATACATCAAACCCTGACGGATCAAAAGTGACTCCCGTGAATGTGAACCAAATACCAGGGCTCAACACTCTGGGCGTCTCTTTAGTGAGAATAGACTACGCACCGTACGGGCTGAACCCCCCACACACGCACCCTCGTGCAACCGAGATTCTTGTGGTGGTTGAAGGCACTCTTTACGTTGGGTTCGTGACTTCCAATCCTGCAAACCCCGACCAGAAGAACAAGCTCTTCACCAAGACATTGTATCCCGGAGATGTGTTTGTGTTCCCAGAAGGACTCATTCATTTTCAATTCAACACCGGAAAGACCAACGCGGTAGCCTTCGCAGGTCTAAGCAGCCAAAATCCAGGAGTTATCACGATTGCAAAGGCTGTGTTTGGATCCGATCCACCTATTAATCCAGATGTTCTGACTAGGGCGTTCAAGGTTGAGAAAAACGTGATTGATTACCTTCAAGGCCAATTCTGGTCCGACAACAACTAATCACAACCTCCTTACTAGTTGCAATCACACAATATATAGTTATATATATACACTTCTAAATAAGTAATTTTTATACATGTCATTTACTTGTAGTTGAGGATTGGCCCCAGAATATACGTTTGTAATGCTTGTTTCTTTTTTGTGCGCGAACTCATATTAGTTTGCAGAACAATAAATGATTAAAATCGTAATTTTATTGAATAATTTGAATGTGCTTTTAATATTGATACCCTCCTCACCAACCAATACATTTACTTAATTTTTTCTATTACAAATTCATATGGGATAAATGAGACATATTCCATATCAATGAACTTGAGAAGTGAGACTTGGCTATCTCACGTCGGAATTATGATAATAAAGTTAGAACTGAATATCTCTAACTTATGAACTGTATTCAAGAGGTGGATCTCTCTGAAATTTGTATAAGTTAGTCCTTATAATTATACGCGTGTCAACATACAACGAAAACATCTTAGGGATGATGTGAACACAACTCTAAGCTGTGGGCTTGATGATGTCATTGCGAAGAGAGCCACTTTTTGAGAGATGCAGTTGGCCTTCTCCTGCATCTTTAAACTGCCATGGGAGGAGTCACTATCCTCCCCATGACGTCAGAGTGTACGGATCGGTTGTGTCAGGAAAAGTATTTCTTGACTAAATAGAAAAGTATAACTTGTTAAATAGAAAAGTATTACTTGATTAAATAGAAAAGTATTACTTGATTAAATAGAAAAGTATTACTTGTTAAATAGAAAAGTATAACTTGTTTAAATAGAAAAGTATAACTTGTTAAATAGAAAAGTATAACTTGTTAAATAGAAAAGTATAACTTGTTTAATAGAAAAATATTACTTGTTTAAATAGAAAAGTATAACTTTTTTAATAGAAAAGTATAACTTGTTAAATAGAAAGTATAACTTGTTAAATAGAAAAGTATAACTTGTTTAATAGAAAAATATTACTTGTTTAAATAGAAAAGTATAACTTGTTAAATAAAAAAGTATAACTTGTTAAATAGAAAAGTATAACTTGTTTAATAGAAAAGTATTACTTGATTAAATAGAAAAGTATTACTTGATTAAATAGAAAAGTATTACTTGTTAAATAGAAAAGTATAACTTGTTTAATAGAAAAGTATAACTTGTTTAAATAGAAAAGTATTACTTGATTAAATAGAAAAGTATAACTTGTTAAATAGAAAAGTATAACTTGTTAAATAGAAAAGTATAACTTGTGTAAATAGAAAAGTATTACTTGATTATATAGAAAAGTATAACTTGTTAAATAGAAAAGTATAACTTGATTAAATAGAAAAGTATAACTTGCTAAATAGAAAAGTATAACTTGTTTAATAGAAAAGTATAACTTGTTTAAATAGAAAAGTATTACTTGATTAAATAGAAAAGTATAACTTTTTAAATAGAAAAGTATAACTTGTTAAATAGAAAGTATAACTTGTTTAAATAGAAAAGTATAACTTAAAAAAAAATGAATTTTAGGACATATAGAATTAATTTCATTAAGTAAACACAAGAAAGTAAGTGCCCGAGCGGAATTGATCCCCGCTCTGGCGCCCAAGGTTTCGTGTTCGGTCTCCCATGGGAGCGAATAATTGCCTCATTTAATTGGGAGGCTTGGTGTTTATATATGAGTTGTTTGGTGGTTAGGTTCAGGATTGTCCGTGGCTCGCTAGGTTCGGTGGCCGCTCGGCCGCCCATCGGGCCCGGGTTCGAACCATAGCTAGCCCTTTTTTTCCTCAAAAATTCATGATTTATCAATGGTTTTAGCGACGACAATGATGGTCGCTAATAGCGAAGGCAATTTTGCGTCGCTATTCCGTCACTATTTTTCGACGGTTATAGCGATGAATATTTCTGGTCGCTAATAGCGATGTTTGCCTACCGTCGTTGATTGTCGACGTCTTTAGCAACGGTTTGGCGACGATTTTTCTGACCCGGGTCCGGACTCAGAAACCGTCGCTAAGTAGAGACGGTTATGTGCGGTCGATACTTAGCGACGGTTTCACAATAACCATCGCTAAAGTCTAGCGACCCTCGTTTTCCCGACGGTCATTAAACAGTCGCTGAAACCGTCGCTACTATGTGTAGCGACGGTTATTTCCGTCGCTAAAACCGTCGTTAAACACCGTCTTTTTTGTAGTGTAAACAACCCTTTTAAATCGGCTAATTATAACAAATTGTTAAAGTCCAAAAAAATTAGCCCAATTAGGATACCAAATTTGAAATCTCAAAAATTAAAGATACCAAAATTGAAATTCCACCAAAACATTCGCCCAATTAGGATACACGGATCCATTTTGCTCTGCATATTCCAATAAGTAAACTGATAATTACAATCTCTTAATTGATACATTGCATATCAATGGCATCACAAAATTAATTACTGTTATAAAATTAATCAATCAATCAAAGATGAGAAATGATTAATTCTTCTACTAATTAAAGACACATGAAGTAGCAAATTAATAGGTCAATCCACACAAAACCTTAAAATATGTTGAATTCCTCATCAATCTGAAGCAACTTGAAGGCACTTTCGGCACGCCATCCTTCTTCTTTGGCTTTTCTAAAGTAGATATCCTGCAGTACCAATCGAATTCAAACCATCAAACAATATCCCAAAATAGATTAAAATAGTTCGAAATTGAACATAACATAATATTTTTTTTTTTACTTATTACAACATATGATATCAGTGTGGCACATGCTTGCACAAAGCATGTTGATCCTAACTTCACTTGAATTAGGGAAAAACTACAGAACAAATTACCAGGTCGAATTAGGAAAAAAAATACAGAAAAAATTTCCAGGTTTAGGTCCACTTGCCAGAAAAAATAACCAGAAAAAATACAGAAAAAACCACCAGATCTTGAAATATACACACACATATACAGAGTGTGCCTAGATCGACATCCCCCTACCCCCGTCAAGGCTTAACCCCGCATCCCTAGGCAAAGCGGATCGTATTTGGTTCATGAGTGACAATGATGACGGATCCGATTTGAAATGGGCAGCCAAGAAATCGCGATTTGGAAGCCGAGAAATATGGTGAGAAAGAGGGATGAAGCGATGGATTCAAAAACCACCGCATTGTAGTAATTCGATTAAAAAAGGAGTGGTTGGGAGAGGAAAATGGAGTAGATTGGAAGAAGCGACTGGATTCTTGAGATAAGAAAAATTAGGGTCTGGTCAAATTGGGTTTTAGGCAAAGAATTTCGAGAGAACACCTTCAAGATCTGCAACGATTTCGAGAGAACACCTTCAAAGAAAAAAATTAGGGTTTAGTCGAATTGGGTTTTGGACCTTGAAAGGGGCTGGATTTTAAAGAGAGAAAAACTTGAGTTGAGAGAGAGAGTGAATTTGAAATGAGTGGAGGAGGTGGAGAGTGATGAATATGACCGGTTATTATTTGGGAGGAGAGAGAAATGTTAAAAAGCAATGGAGGGTATATGAGTCAATTTGATTATACTTTTGTAGTGGAGTTAAATAGGTAAAAGCAAATGTATTAATTTGTATGGAGACCTCAAATCTTGTAGTAGAGTGTAATAAACTCTTAATGCAAATGACATGAATGTGCAAATGGGTCCTTTTTAATTAGAAGCGTGGAGATCATTTCATGATGAGATAGAACATAATTTGAAAATGACGATATAATATTTTACAAGATATGAATCTTAATGATCAAGTCTCATAAAAAATTTGCCAATCAAAATAAATAGAATTTCTGTATGGACCATGTTGATGAAGTGTTGTTAATGAACGTTGAATATATGAGTGAGTCTCATATGTGCATCCAAATGCACCGTATACTCATAGTGCATATTAGAACTGCAGTGCAACTTGTGATCTTGAAAAGATGCAATTTATTTATATTAAACTGTGTAATTATTTTTTCATTTTAATAATTGCAATCATTCGATATAAATAAATTGCATTTTTCAAAAATATAACAAAAAACATGATTTTAAAACGACTATGAATACATACTAAACCCAAATAATATATATACGCGGCTACGCCTCTAGAAACGTTGAATATTCTATTTATTCAGCTTATTATCGTGATTGCTTTGAGGCCAATGAGTCAGCTGACTCGGGCCTCAAAAAAATAAGTAAATATTAGGGCCCATATATTTTAATATAAAATTAATATATACCTAAATATATTTTGCATAATTTAAAGACGCTGTTTGATTTTGACCTCGTGGGTTTCTACCATGTTTTTTTTTTGGCCAATTGCAGAATTTTTCTTTTATTTTAAGGAGTATTTTATTTATTTTCTAAAATTAGTATGAGTATTCCACAATTTGAATAAGCCTTGTAAATACATAACACATCCCAGTATTATTATAAATAAGTAATTTATGAATACAAAATATAATTAATTCGAATGATAATGACTGAAATGCCCATATCATAATAATTATTGATGGATAATTAAATCTATTTTCTAACATTATATATATCACAATATTATCTATAAAAATAATTTATACTGAATGGTTATAATTTTTAAAAGCAAATAATTGAAGGATGTATAATATAAGACAAAAACTCGTATGAGACGGTCTCATGTATGAGACAAAGTACAACATAGCACGATTAACAACCACCCCTCTCAAAGTGTTAAAACGTCAATATCCAAATTACACTCCGCCTCACCGTGGAGACAGGTCTCACGCAAGAATGGATGGACTCGAAACTTGAAGCGGATGGCGTCTACTCAACAAAATCAAAGGTTACCTAGAGATGCTCATAAGAGGAAGAGGAAGAATGCAAATGGAACCGGTTTGGAAAGCACTAATTGGAAGGCAGCAACACTAGGAAAATGTAAGATCTGGCGTGGAAAATCTTCAACGATCGTGTGGCGACTAAAGTCAATTTGATGAGGAGAGGAGTGGATCTGGGGAATTCTCTATGCCCCTTTGTTTTCAAAGATGATGAATCAACATCTCATCTTTTCTTTGAATACTGATTTTGCATATGCAATTTGGTCTAGATTTCGTTGGTGGATATATAGATATTTTGAGTGTGGGAAACAACAATGGTAAAGTCAATTTTATGCACCATATCACTTTTAAATGTAAAAAAAGGTTAGTGCAAAACTTTGGAATAATTTATGGTTGAGCATTGTGTGGGGAATTTGGAACCTTGAATTCGATCATTTTCTCAAACATGGAGGCAAATATGGAAGAATGTTTTGAGCCCCTGTTGTTTGAGATCTTGAAAATGGTTAAAGACAAGAGGTAATGAGTTTTTTTGTTATAGTTTCATCGACAAGCAGAGCAACCCGAATTCGTGTTTTGAGTCGTATTGTTAGTTCGATTGATAGTAGTACAGTGAGTGTTATTTTGAATATGTACTTTGGCATTTGTTTACTTTGTATTCTTTGTTGTAAGAGATGAGTACCTCTTGTACTCCATTTTATTAATAAATTTACTTGTTCAAAAAAATATATATATATTGAAATGACATCATCTTTCGGGGAAAAAATAAACAGTCCGTCTAGCTCCCGATTTGAAAAAATTCAACGGAAATTCAAACTACTTTCGAAAACCGTTGGAACTACCATTTGAAAAAAATTGGGATTGTTTACTTAATTCCAACATCGCTAGACCAATGGAATAGGGAACCAAATGAAATGATTTTTTTTTTATCTGATTCCAACAAACTTTTCAAATGCACGAGATCGTTGGATGGTTTCCCCAATCAAATTATTTTTATAAAAAAAATTAGTAAGTTTTGTGAGGGACGGTTTCATGGTGAAACGGATTATATTTTGGGAATGACACTTTAACACTTTATAAGCGGAATGCATATTTTTAGATATCCTTCTTATATATCCAAAAAAACTTAGAATGGCTCAATTTAACCTTTCAGGTTGATTTGTTTCTATGATGGCTGATGGGGTCCGATTGTTCCTTGGAAGGTAAGAATGTAAATAATCTTAAAAGTTTACTTCAAATAAAAACTATAGATTGATAGATCAAGAATGAGGCAACTTAAGAATACATAATTGAGTGTGAGAACTAGCTAGCTACCTAGTTCACCATTTATTTTTTTATATATATCAAGTTATGTGCAGAAATGAAGAAGCTAGGTAGAAACGAGTCCAAATGAAAGCCTAGTTGTTATTGGACCAGAACTGTCCCTGAAGATATTTAACGACGTTGGCATCAACTCTGAATGCTTTTGTCAGAACGTCAATCGAAATGGAAGGTTCCGATCCGAACACCGCATTTGCTAAATACTCACTGCAATATACAAAACAAAATAAATTAAAAGAATGAAATCACAGGGCGTGAATATGGTACGTGCTAGACGAAACAAAAAATAAATTAGAAGAATGGGCGTGAATACGATATATGCTAGATGAGGTTGCGGATATGTATCTTTATAAATAAAGATCCTTAAAAATTTACTCTAATTTAGGCGTGAGTATGTATCATTATAAATAAGTATTTTAAAAAAATATTTTAATTAAATATATAAATAAATATATAGATAGATAGATAGATAGATAGATAGATAGATAGATAGATAGATAGATATAGATAGATGAAGAAACTGAAGAATACATTATTAATGAGTGTGAGAACTAGGTAGCTAGTTCACGACTGATTTTTCATACATATCCCGGTAACAAATAAAGGGCAGAAATTAAGAATACATTATTGAGTGTGAGAATTAGCTAGCTAGCTAGTTCACGACTTATTAACAAATTAATTATATAAGTGCAGAAATTAAGAATAGAAATGAATCTAAAACAACAAATTAAAGCCTAGTTGTTATTGGACCAGAATTGTCCCTGAAGATATTTGACGACGTTGGCATCAACTCGGAATGCTTTCGTGAGAACATCAATCGAAATGGGAGGATCCGACCCGAATACTGCATTTGCTACAGTGATAACTCCTGGGTTCTGGCTGCTCAGACCTGCGAAGGCAACCGCGTTTGTCTTCCCTGTATTAAACTGAAAATGAATGAGTCCTTGTGGGAACACAAACACATCTCCCGGATACAACGTCTTGGTGAAGAGCTTGTTCTTCTGGTCGGGGTTTGCAGGATTGGAAGTCACGAACCCAACGTAAAGAGTGCCTTCAACCACCACAAGAATCTCGGTTGCACGAGGGTGCGTGTGAGGGGGTTCAGCCCGTACGGTGCGTAGTCGATTCGCACTAAAGAGACGCCCAGAGTGTTGAGTCCTGGTAATTGATTAACGTTGACCTGAGTTACTTTTGACCCCACAGCGTTTGATGTATTTCCGGGCTTGTTGAGGCCCGCAAAGAAGAAATCGTCTGCAGTCACCATCTTTGGATCCTTGCATATCTTCCCGTTCACGAAAACAGCAGCGTGGAATCATTAACTGCTACGCAAAAGTCCTGAAGTGGACTAGGATCGGAGGCATGACAAAATGATGATAGTAAAGCCAGAGAGATAGCAATAGTGGTAAGCAAGCGCATATTAATGAGCGCCATATTATATATATTAATCTTCGATTGCTCTACTTAAGATATTCTAGTTAGAGGTGATGAGTTGCAAAGCAGGTATATGCATGCCTATTTATACTTACAAATGAATGCCGAATCTGCAGTCGATTGCTTTAATATTAATTATAAGACTTGGCCCGTTTCTTTAATCTCGACCACCAAGTCTTAATTATCTCAAGAATTCTTCTCCTCCGCATGCATACATAAAACTTGACATTTTCATCTCACACAAACGGTCAATTCAAACTGCAGTTTATTAATTTACTGCTCATTATTATATACTAATACGAAACCATTAATTAATATATCAGTGGATCCATGGGGCCGGGTTGTTTAAGAAATTATATATTAAGGAAACAAGACTAGTAATTGCAAACAACAACTACTCTTTCTCAAGCTTATTCGGTAACTTTCTCATTGACAAGGTCAGAGCTAGTATATATTAAAAAATTCTAATAAGTTTTTTTCTCTACCTATAGCTCTTAATATATATTTTATGTGACAAATTAATTCATGTATAAGGCAATCCCCAACTTTGATTACTTCATGCATTTATTTTGATGCATCAATTTATGTACTAAAATTCCAGTTAATCTCCTCGTGAACATCTTGTTCGAACCCAAAATAAAGCCCTCGAATGCAGGGAAAAAGATATTTTTTAGGACAATAACTTAGGGGTTTGTGCTTTAAGGACAATAATTTTACAGAATTGGAAATATAGGACACTCTGTTTTAAAATCTATAAATGTAGGACATTAATCGAGCCTAAATAAGCCCAAATTGGGTTGAAATGTCACGTGAGATTTGGGTATATTGGGGCTCGATTGTCCTACATTTTAATGATTTTAAAACATATTGTCCTATTATTACAAATTTTAAAACATATGGTCCTATATTTATAAATTTTAAAACATATTGTCTTACATTTCCAACCCCGTATAATTATTGTCCTTTAAACACAATCCCCCCTAAGTTACTGTCCTAAAGAAATAATTATTCCCAACAAATATATGCAGGAAATTATATTCATACTTCATGGAAATTAAACTTTCTAACAAGATTCGGTTGTATTGCTACAAATGGCTTAATAAACCTATTGCCATGCACAGTAGTTATTACCAATCATTTATAATAGTAAGTTCTAAAAGATATGAAAAACTCGCTTCTCTTTTGTGCCAATAGTAAGAGTACCAAGTGTTATGTCTCATGAATTGTTCTTCACCTGCTCTTCACTTCTCCCCACGCTTAAAACTTGACATTTTCAATTCACAGAAATAGTCAATTAAGAAGGTTTTTTTATTAATTAATTACTATCATTTGTCTTCTGATTAATTATTAAGAAACCATATTAATTAATTATTATATCCGTGATCGATCAATAGAGGTTGTTTATGAAATATTAATTGCGCAAAAAAACAAGGCGTTCAAAACACTAAGTACTCTTTTAGAATCTTTTATGATCCATGCGTTCACCATCACAAGATCAGAGTGTTAATATTCCTATGTATTTCACATAGTGTTTTCTCCACATATATATTTTATGTAAATAAAATTCCAATCCTTATGAATGATACCGACGACTTTTTTTACAACGGTTAAATGAATGATAGCAAAACAAGGACAATATATATGTTACGAGAGCTCGCAAATATAGGGAGTTGGAATCACAAATGGTTACATAACTTTGACCCTGAATAGAATCAATTACATAATTCTTTTTGTTGTCGATTTAGTATTTTGAATTTTCCAGCGGACTTTGGACTTAAATTGGACATTGCCATGGATATTGGGACTAGATCAACAACAAAGAAGTTATGGGACTGAATCTATATATTTGATGCCAAAAATATGGGACCATTGGTGATTTAAACTCCAATTATAGGCCCACAACTCTAACAAAATCACAAGTTTAATTTTACGATGTATATGAAATTAGAAATCGAGGATACTAAACTGATAGGTTCAGAGAGACGAATAGATAGATATTCTTTTTATCAGTAAAGAAGAGTTTTCATATTAAACCGAGTACATGGTTACTCCAATCTTTACAACATCTGATTGACTAATTCGGCCATGACTATATATGTCAATCAACGTAATTTATAATGTACTCGTATGGCTTGGCCGAGTCTGATGAAGCGTTTAGAGGTGCAACGGGCTCGTCCGTTAAGCTTGAGTGATTGATGACACGGCCCCATCACTCCGTCCAATCAGATGATGAGGATGAGTTATTTATGCAGCTAGAGTATATGCGATGTATGTTTTCTTTTTTAGTTTATCATTATTTCACGACAAGAGCTGCAACCGAAAGTGTCCATTGTGAAGGAGTTCATTCAACTCCGGTCCTCCAAATCTACTTTCAGCTTCCATATTTTTTTCCCTTTAAAAGGACGATACTCTCCACCTCGTTCACAATTAAAAAATACTCGGCCTTTTTTAGAACTTCCTCCTCCATCAAAACAATAACAATATTGTGTTGTCACTTCATGTACCTAACTTATTAAATATTTCCGAGTATTGTGCAGGGTGTTAATGGCAAATATGTCTTTTTTATCTATGACAGTTTCATTGCAAAAGACATTTCAACTCGATGTTAGAATGTGAGTGTTGTTCTCCATATTTTCCTCTTGACTAACTCTGCTCCGCCTGTTTGTCAACACTATTGTTTCCTAATACAACAATAGACTTCACAGAGGGGATAAACATAGAATTCTCATTAAAAATAATATTTCTGCTACGTATGACTTTACTTTATGATGAAGACTAGATTATATACCTCTTAACAGCGTTGCCATAGCCCATAAAACCTCTCTTCTTTGCCCTTGACTACAAATTACCCCCGTTTACGTGATAATAAACTCAGTACAAACAAAAGCTCTCTAATTGGAGTAATATGCATACTTACCAGACCACACTTCTTAGGGTGTTTTGAGGTTTATACCTGTGTGAGGTCCACAGTTTATTAGGTAACATTTTGTGCTGACCGCTTCTTCCCAAAATCTTCCAGCTAATCCAGCATTAGAGAGCATACATAGAATTCTCTCTAGAAGTGTCTGATTCATGTGTTATGCTACACCATTCTATTATGGTGTACCTCGCACTATATAATGTCTTGCGATCCCTTTATTCTTGCAGAACAACAGAATTATAGGCTATTATCAGTTCTCGGCCTTTTGATTTTCTTCCCATGTTTGGATTTCCACCAACGTTTTTCGTTGCTTGAAACTCTTGAAAACTTCACTTTTATGCTTCGTCATAAGCACCCAAGTCATTCTTGAGTAGCCATCAATCATAAACACGAGGTATCTATGGCCTCCTAGAGATTCTACAGGAGAAGGTCCCCAACAATCAGAATATATGTAATCAAGTGTCTTTTATTCGATGAATTACCTTGGAAAACTTGTTGCGATGAAACTTCCCAAAAACACAATGCTCAGAGAATCCAAGATCTGCGACCTTTTGGCCACCAAGAAAATCCCCTTTTGACAAAATTTGCATCCCCTTTCACCCATGTGACCAAGTCTCATGTCTCATAACTTAGTCAAGGTGTCTTTGTGAACTTCCGATTGTTCTTTCCTCTTGTTGGTTAACAAATTAATCAATCAAATTTATTCTTTCTAGTTAACAATTCTTCATTTTTCAGGCTTGAGATATAGCTCCCGGAGGTCCATCAAACTTGAAGCAGAAGTGCTTCGTTTCCAGACAATCTCTTTTCAAAGGAGTTTTAACTAATGATAGAGTTACAAGACTTCAAGATGAAACAGCCCAAAAAGGGCGTCCAAACACTTTGCCAAGCAAACACAACCTTAGTTGTCCACAAAATCCTATTACACATCTCACTCGTAGTGCAAAAAATTTCTCAAACTTAGCATCTGAGGCTTCCGAACCCGTACGTGAAACTTCTCAAATTCCATCTACGGAGAGCGTCCCGCATGCATCAAACAAAGATGCGGCTGCTGCAACAAGTAAAGTTATTATTTTTAAGTGTTTTTTACGTGTTCTTCATTATCTTTAAAATAATAGTTATGTATAAGAATTTATATATTGTAAAACAATTTTTTTGTTCACGTGTAGCTCCTGTTTCAAAGAAATGGACTCGTGGTGAAACAACTGGAAAGGGATTGCTGAAGTACTTTGATGCTTTCGGGAAGTTTAAGATTAAGGTGGATCCATCAGTTGGGAGACCAACAAATGTGGTCCAGTCGTCAAAATTGGCAACTAATATTGGAATAGTAACGCGAAAAGTTCTCCCTGTACCAATATGATGGACAGAGGTAGATGAGGACAATGGATTGAAGCCAGGGTTTGATCATCTGCAGGTATGGGTTGAAAAAATTATTGTGTTTAATATATAATTTTTACCTTCTTTTATTCTAATTTGCATGTTCTATGTGAGTTGTAGATGCATATGAATTTGAATATTGATGAGGCTGGAGTGAAACAGAGCCTGGTCGATCGGGTGAAAAAAAGTACTAAAGGCAACAGTTTATCCGAGCCTTGAGTGTTTATCGAGCCTTGAGTTTTATCGAGCCTTGAGTTATCCGAGCCTTGAGTTATCGAGCCTTGAGTTATCGAGCCTTGTTTATCCGAGCCTTGAGTTATCCGAGCCTCGGTGTCTTGATGACACATTGAGTCTTGATTTCTTGATTCTATCTGAGTCTCGGGTTTCTTGAGTCGGCAAACTTTTCTTGGCCGGACCTTATACGTCGGGCATCGACACTCAGGCGTGTTGAGTTCAACTCTTACGAATTCGGACATCGACCCTCGGGTCACTTGATTTCAAAGCTATCGATTTCTTCTTTTTCGATCGATCGGATCAACACTTCTTCGGATCAACATATCAAGATAGTATCAGGTCAGTACATCAGGTTAGCATATCAGGTTATCATATCTGATCTCGATCACGTCTGATCTTGATCAGTCTTATCTGCTCATCTTCTGATCTGCAACCTTCTCTTCTGATTTGTTGGCTTTAGCTTTTCTTCACATTTGATTTACCTGACTCGTGATTAACTCCGGAACACATCTAACTCATCTGATCTCGATCAGTCTCGTCTACAGCCTAGTCTGATCTGGATCATCTACTTCTGATTTCGTGTGTTCCCCCTCAATTTGTTCTTCTCGTTCCCCCTCAACTTGTGATCTGTAGATTAGCTTCAACAACACAAGTTGATAATGTTTTGACATAATTCATCAAAACTAAAATATCCCAACATTTAATATCGCAATAATGAATATATTAACACACCTAAAAAATTTAATGTGTCTATAGAATACTTATTCTCATATTTCTTTTGTAGTGTAGTAAAAGGTGTGGGGCAATAGACCATTTTTTTTTGTAGTAATACACAAAATTCTCATAAAAAATAATATTTATGCTAAGTATGACTTTACTTTACGATGAAGACTAGATTATAATACACCTTAACACCGCTCTCATAGCCCATAAAACCTCCCTTCTTCGCCCTTGACTCAAATTTACCTCCATTTACATGATAATAAATAGTACACCCAAAAGCTCTCAAATTAAAGTAATATGCATACTTACCAGACCACCCTTCTTAGGGTGTTTTTAGGTTTATACATGTGTGAGATCCACGATTTATCAGGTAACATGTTGTGTTGGCCGCTTCTGCAAAAAATCTTTGGGCTAATCCAGCATTAGAGAGCATGCATTGAGCTCTCTCCAGAAGTTTTTGATTCATACGTTCTGCTACACTATTCTGTTGTGGTGTATCTCGTACTGTATTGTGTTTTGCGATCCCTTTATTCTTACAGAACTCATCGAAATCTGAACAACATAATTACAGACTATTATCAGCTCGCATTCTTATGAATTTCTTCAGTTTGATTTTCCACCAACGTCTTCCATTGCTTGAAACTCTTAAAAACTTCACTTTTATGATTCATCATAATCACCCAAGTAATTCTTGAGTAGCCATCAATCATAAACACGAGGTATCTATGGCCTTCTACGGATTCTACAAGACAAAGACCCCAACAATCAGAATGGATGTAATCAATTGAGTCTTTTATTAGTTGAATTGCCTTGGAAAACTTGTTGCGATGTGATAATAAGTTAATGATCACCTTTATATTGGTGATAGAAGATTCCACTATATGTAGAGATTACACATTACAACGAAATAGACCAAGTATTAAGGGAAATAATTAAATAATACAATATATTCTATATATACAAATTCAAACATAAAAATCTATCCCTTATTAACCCCCGCAAGCGTTGCGTGGGGTGAAGACATAGAAATATGGCACTCTTGTTATCACAAAGAATGATCGGGCATGGAAACTCTGTGATCCAGAGCTCACTAAGAAGATTAGTGAGCCAACAAGTTCAGCTGCTGCATTTGCCATAGCCCGGTACTCAGACTCACAACTAGAGCGGGCCACTGTGGGTTGCTTCTCTGCACTCCAAGAAACAAGATTCGCACAAAGAAATTTCGAATAACCATAAGTAGAACGACGCATCTCGATGCAACGGGCTTAGTCAGCTTCAGAATAACCAATAATTGAAGAGTCAGTGGGGCTTGGTGAACGAGACACCAAAATGCACTATACCCTTAACATAGCGCAGAATTCACTTGAAAGCGTTAAAGTGATTTCATCAGTGGGAAAGTGAAGGAACTGGCTGACAACATTAACTGCATAAGATAATTCCGAACGATTGATAGTCAAATATTGAAGGGCCCTAACCAACGAACGATATAAAGTGGGATCACGAAATGGAAAACCATCGCTAACCAAAATCTCCCCAGCGGCCAATGGAGTGGCAATTGGCTTGAAAAATCCACCATATTTGTCCGATCAAGAATATCATGGGCATACTTAGTCTGTCCAACAAATAGCCCATCGGGCGCGTAAGAGACTTCGAGACCAAGGAAATAATTAAGGCGACCCAGATCCTTAATGTTGTATTTCTTGTGCATGCGAGCAATGAAATCCTTCAATAAAGGCACTAGCATTCCTTGTAACAATGATATCGTCAACGTATAACATAAGATAAATGACAAACGACATCGGAGAAGGTAAAAGCGATTGGCGAAGTCTGAGTAACTCTAGCAAAAGCCCTAACTCAAGAGAAACGCGTCTTTGAAATGTTGAAACCGGGCCAGGGGGAGCCTATTTGAGGCCGTAAAGCGCCTTCTTGAGCCGACAGACATGATTGGGATACCGAGAATCAACAATTTCGAGGTCGAGCCATGAAAATCGGTCTATCAAGAATCCCATTTGAGAAAGACATTCTTGACATCAAGTTGATGCAAAGACCGGTGATCTTGAATAAGAAGAGCGAGAGCAACTCGAAATGTGGCGGCTTTGACAACCTGGACTAAAAGTATGATGAAAATCTACACCGGAACTTGAGTAAATCCCGAGCAACAAGGCGGGCCTTATGACGTTCAAATGGAACCATCTGCGATTATACTTGGTGCGAAAAACCCACTTCAAACCAACAATGTTAGTACCCGATGGGACGAGGCACTAAATCTCATGTCCGATTATCATGAAGGGCGTCCATCTCTTCTTGCATTCTGACCAACCATTAGGAGACTTAATAGCAGATTTAAAGCCTCGAGGCTCGGGATTAGCAACAAGAGTCGACGGTAGGGAGGAGGTTGAAAGGTCGACTAGATAGAGGGCTTAAAATCCCAAATCGAGCACGAGTCACCATGGGATGCAATGGATACTGGCAGAGGAGCATATGAGCCGGGTTGCTCAGGGAAGGGCACCACCACCAGCCGAGCCGGTCTTTGTCAAGGGACCCCGGGGAAGGAAAAGGCGCTGGCTCTAGCCCGCACATGGGTAGTGTTGGTCACGCGCTACCGCCGTTGTCGCTCGAGAGGAGCCGAGGCATGGCCGAGATCGGAGTGTTGTGTGTCGGCTCGCAAGAAATGGACGCATTGGACATAGGTGGCAAGGAGGGCTACACCGGGCGAGGACGGGACAACCACACCGTCCAAGAAACTCGAGACATCCAATTCAAGTAGATGAAGAGGACGGAGCTCGAGAAAACGGAAAGCAAGACTCGTCAAATTGAGCATGATGAGTTGTACACACCCGAGAGGATTCTGGATCAAGGCAATGAAACTCTTTATGTAAAACTGTTGTAACCAACAAAATGCAAGTTCGACCACGTGGTGAAAGTTTGTGTTGGCATAATCCTGCAAGAATAGATAAACATGACATCCAAATGGCTAGAAATTGAAATAATTAGGAACGGATCCAAATAGCAACTCAAATGGTGACTTATCATGCAAAACAAACGATGGTAGCCTATTTATAACATACACAATAGTAGCGAAAGCATCAAACCACAAAGAAGTCGGAGAATGTGCATGAAATATCATAGAGAGACCCATTTCAGAGATATAACGGCTTAGCTTAGCAAGGCCATTCTATTTGAGGAGTATACGGATAAGATAGACGATGAAAAATTCCATGCAAGGACATGAATAGACGAACCCGAGAGTTAACAAATTTAGTACCAAAATCACTCTGGAAGACTTTAATCGAACTAGAAAACTGATTACTGACAAAAGCATGAAAGTGCACCAATATATCATAAAATTCAGATTTCGCACGCATAGGGTAGATCCATGAAAAACAAGAAAAGTAATCCACAAAAGCAACATAATACTTAAAGCCATCAGAAGTAGTAACAGGAGCTGGACCCCATAAATCACAATGAATCAAGTAAAGCACAGTAGAAGCACGTTTTCATTCAAATCAAAAGAAAATCTCTTACTCTTAGCCAACTTACAAGAGGAACAAACAACAGGGTTCGGTAATGAGGACGTAACAGTTTATTAGGTAACATGTTGTGCTGACCGCTTCTGCCCAAAATCTTCGAGCTAATCCAGCATTAGAGAGCATACATTGAATTCTCTCCAGAAGTGTGATTCATGTGTTCTGCTACACCATTCTACTGTGGTGTATCTCGCACTTTATGATGTCTTGCGATCCCATTATTCTTGCAGAACTCGTCAAAATAAGAACAACATAATTATAGACTATTATCAGTTCGCAGCCTTTTGACTTTCTTCCCATGCTTGGATTTCCACCAATGTCTTTTAGTGCTTGAAACTCTTGAAAACTTCACTTTTATGCTTCGTCATAATCATCCAATTCATTCTTGAGTAGCCATCAATCATAAACACGAGCTATCTATGGCCTCCTAGAGATTCTACAAGAGATGGACCCCAACAATCAGAATAGTTGTAATCAAGTGTTTTTTATTCGACGAATTACCTTGGAAAACTTGATGCGATGAAACTTCCCAAAAACACAATGCTCAGAGAATCCAAGATCTGCGACCTTGTGGCAACCAACCCCCTTTTGACAAAATTCGCATCCCCTTTCACCCATGTGACCAAGTCTCAAGTCTCATAACTTAGTTAAGTCGTCTTTGTTAACTTCCGATAGCATTCTACCTTGTAGAAAGTACAATGTTCCTAACTTCACACCTTTCAGAACCACGATGGAACATTTAGATGTCTTTGCCCCGACTCTTTCAAGTAGTTACAAATATTGTCTAGTTTAGGGTCTTCAGACAGTCTGACCTGACTCTTTCAAGTAGTTACAGATATCGTCTAGTTTAGTGTCCTCAGACCCAGCCTTCTTGAATTTCTTATTCCCTATTTTTTCAGGTCCCTTGCTCCCACTAGCAACTAATTCATGGACCTGATTATATAAACTTCCACCACTCGCCTTATTTCTGCAGCTCTCTAGTATCCAGAGATGATCTAATTTATTCTAGAGGCACATTTTCTTTCCCAACAATGAAAGACAACACAATGTTCACATATGATAAAGGTAGATAAACCAACAGAATTAAAGCATCATCTTCATCATCAACTTTAACATTAATATTACACAATTCTAGTAGAATTGTATTAATAAATTGATTTAGATGTTTACGAAGTGGCTGAACTTCGTGGATACGCAAACTGAATAGGCGTCGCTTTCAACATCGAACTTATTAGTTAACGACTCCGTCATATACAGACTGTCCAGCTTCAACCATAGACCAGCCGCAGTTCCCTCCTGCACGACTTTGGTAATGATATCGCCTGCGAGACACGTCATGATTGATGAGTGTGCCTTCTTCTCCAGAGTGGTCATCTCAGTATCTTCCAAATCCGCCGTCTTTTACAACAAAGGTGCCTACAATCCTTGTTTACATCCACTTTCAATAGACGGATTTAAGTCACATGCAACTTTTAATTTTCTAAACGTTGGCCTCCAATAACAAGCAAAAATTAAAAGATTTTTAAAATTAAAGTCAAGAGTTAATGTAAATAATTTGAAAAGTTAAGTTCAAACAAAAACTATATATATATACGTGTATGTAACCCCGCGAATTTTGCGGGATTGGAAAAGAAAAATTTACAACATTATTTTAAATTAAACATTTTAAATATTTAATTAATTTAATTGTAGATATAATTTTATTTTTTAATATTATATGTGTATGATATACTCTCTCCATCCCGACCAAAGCTTTATATTTAGTCATTTTTGGAATTCCCACCAAAGTTTTGCATTTCTATTTTGGCAAGTCGTGGCTCCATTTTTCTTAATAATTATTCCTATCTTTATTCAAAACTAAGTCAACTGCTACTCAATTAATATTAAAATACATTTTTTTTCTTTTTCCACCTTTTTAATTTTCTTGCACATCCCACAACCAACAATACATACCTTATCTACTAATTAATTTAGAATTAATCCGCACCTCTCTAATCACTCAACTTCAAAATACTTAATCACTATTTTAAAATCCTTGAAACAATTAGCATAGTGGTGAGTATAAGAATATTTCTGGCTTTATATCTCCCATCATCTGAATACAAACTAAAATTCGGAAAAAAAAAAAAAAAAAAAAGAAAAGAAAGAAAGATTATATGTAATGTCAAGAGCAACATAAGACCTTCAATCAGCGGAAATGCAATGAAGCAATACATAACAACATAAAAATGAATCGAACCTCGGCTATTGAAATATCAACAACTCTTTCAGGACCATAATGTGTAAACAAATTCTCAATTATTGTATGAGAGACCTTAAGTTACCCAACATGATATAACAAAACCAAATAATAACAACACAAATAAGAAATTAAAAGGAAATTAAGGAACATAATGGCACAATTAATATAAGAATTCGGAAATCAATAAAATCATGTTATAGTTCATATTCAAAAATTAAATTACTACCTCAATACCCCCTTTTTAAATCTTCAAAAAATTATACAAATTGATTAAGAAATCTTCATAATCGAATCAGGTTAACAACAAAATCAGATTAAAAGAATTGCTATAAATGGAAGGGAAGAAATCCTAGATGGTGTGACAAAAAAAAAATTAATATAAAACATAATATGCATTGGAACAACACATTGTATAAATTTTTATTTAAAAATCTCAAAATTCACATTCAAAAAAGAAAGCAATAAAAAGTTTAAATTTGAAAAAACCTAAATAATATAAAATCTGTAAAACAACAGATAAAATCTGCAAAAACACATCGCAAAAAAGAGAGCAATGCTATATAAATCCCGAAATAAAGATTATATAAGAAGCAATAATGTATAAATACCTTCATTAAATTATAAAATAAATTTGATGTCTAAGTTTCGGAAAAACAACTACAAAGAAGTTGACATATTTGTTAATCCACCTCTCCAATTGTAAAAAGATATTAAAAAGAACCTGCAAAAAATAATTTAAATATTTAAGAAATCTAAATTTTGCTGAAATATTTAAAGACGTCATGAATGGTAGTATTTTGAAACCCCATCACACTTTAACATTAAAATGGCCAATCGAACTCCACAAATCCATGTTAACAGCTTACACCTCAGCCTCATGACATTAACATTAGAATTTAGAAGCTCGTTTGCGGCTGCCAATCCGGCAAGTTAATGAAAGCGTAGCCCTAAGAAATAAAATTTATATTCAAATATTAAATTAAAAACTTAACTTAATTAGATAAGTTAAAGTTAAGAACTTATAATATAAATAACTTTTAATGAGAATGCATGATTTTAAAACGAAATAATTTAATTGAATTCGGCTCTATGTAAACAAACCTGATTTCGCCATATAGACTGAATCAAGTTTACCAATTCTCTACCTCAATACTTCCTGTAATATATTAAACATATTCATCAAATTAGAAGAATCCATATGAACATATAAGAAGAACATATTCATGACCAATTTAGAATTCAAATTACTTACTTCAATACTCCATGCAATATAAAAAACAAAATCAGATTAACATACAAAAGAAATTATTAATTTAATTGCAATAAACATTCATAACCAATCAGAACTCAAATTACTTACCATAATACTCCCTGCAATATAAAAACAAAATCAAATTAATAATTCATCAAATTAGAAGAATCATCGTGAACAGAAAAGAAGAAACTCATTCATAATCAATTCGGAACTAAAATTATTTACCTAAATACTCTCTGCAATATACAAAACAAAATAAATTAAAAGAATGAAATCACAGGGCGTGAATATGGTACGTGCTAGACGAAACAAAAAATAAATTAGAAGAATTGGCGTGAATACGATATATGCTAGATGAGGTTGCGGATATGTATCTTTATAAATAAAGATCCTTAAAAATTTACTCTAATTTAGGCGTGAGTATGTATCATTATAAATAAGTATTTTTGAAAAATTATTTTAATTAATATATATAGATAGATAGATAGATAGATAGATAGATAGATAGATAGATAGATGAAGAAACTGAAGAATACATTATTAATGAGTGTGAGAACTAGGTAGCTAGTTCACGACTGATTTTCATACATATATCGGTAACAAATAAAGGGCAGAAATTAAGAATACATTATTGAGTGTGAGAATTAGCTAGCTAGCTAGTTCACGACTTATTAACAAATTAATTATATAAGTGCAGAAATTAAGAATAGAAATGAATCTAAAACAACAAATTAAATCCTAGTTGTTATTGAACCAGAACTGTCCCTGAAGATATTTGACGACGTTGGCATCAACTCGGAATGCTTTCGTGAGAACATCAATCGAAATGGGAGGATCCGACCCGAATACTGCATTTGCTACAGTGATAACTCCTGGGTTCTGGCTGCTCAGACCTGCGAAGGCAACCGCGTTTGTCTTCCCTGTATTAAACTGAAAATGAATGAGTCCTTGTGGGAACACAAACACATCTCCCGGATACAACGTCTTGGTGAAGAGCTTGTTCTTCTGGTCGGGGTTTGCAGGATTGGAAGTCACGAACCCAACGTAAAGAGTGCCTTCAACCACCACAAGAATCTCGGTTGCACGAGGGTGCGTGTGAGGGGGTTCAGCCCGTACGGTGCGTAGTCGATTCGCACTAAAGAGACGCCCAGAGTGTTGAGTCCTGGTAATTGATTAACGTTGACCTGAGTTACTTTTGACCCCACAGCGTTTGATGTATTTCCGGGCTTGTTGAGGCCCGCAAAGAAGAAATCGTCTGCAGTCACCATCTTTGGATCCTTGCATATCTTCCCGTTCACGAAAACAGCAGCGTTGGAATCATTAACTGCTACGCAAAAGTCCTGAAGTGGACTAGGATCGGAGGCATGACAAAATGATGATAGTAAAGCCAGAGAGATAGCAATAGTGGTAAGCAAGCGCATATTAATGAGCGCCATATTATATATATTAATCTTCGATTGCTCTACTTAAGATATTCTAGTTAGAGGTGATGAGTTGCAAAGCAGGTATATGCATGCCTATTTATACTTACAAATGAATGCCGAATCTGCAGTCGATTGCTTTAATATTAATTATAAGACTTGGCCCGTTTCTTTAATCTCGACCACCAAGTCTTAATTATCTCAAGAATTCTTCTCCTCCGCATGCATACATAAAACTTGACATTTTCATCTCACACAAACGGTCAATTCAAACTGCAGTTTATTAATTTACTGCTCATTATTATATACTAATACGAAACCATTAATTAATATATCAGTGGATCCATGGGGCCGGGTTGTTTAAGAAATTATATATTAAGGAAACAAGACTAGTAATTGCAAACAACAACTACTCTTTCTCAAGCTTATTCGGTAACTTTCTCATTGACAAGGTCAGAGCTAGTATATATTAAAAAATTCTAATAAGTTTTTTTCTCTACCTATAGCTCTTAATGTATATTTTATGTGACAAATTAATTCATGTATAAGGCAATCCCCAACTTTGATTACTTCATGCATTTATTTTGATGCATCAATTTATGTACTAAAATTCCAGTTAATCTCCTCGTGAACATCTTGTTCGAACCCAAAATAAAGCCCTCGAATGCAGGGAAAAAGATATTTTTTAGGACAATAACTTAGGGGTTTGTGCTTTAAGGACAATAATTTTACTGAATTGGAAATATAGGACACTCTGTTTTAAAATCTATAAATGTAGGACATTAATCGAGCCTAAATAAGCCCAAATTGGGTTGAAATGTCACGTGAGATTTGGGTATATTGGGGCTCGATTGTCCTACATTTTAATGATTTTAAAACATATTGTCCTATTATTACAAATTTTAAAACATATGGTCCTATATTTATAAATTTTAAAACATATTGTCTTACATTTCCAACCCCGTATAATTATTGTCCTTTAAACACAATCCCCCTAAGTTACTGTCCTAAAGAAATAATTATTCCCAACAAATATATGCAGGAAATTATATTCATACTTCATGGAAATTAAACTTTCTAACAAGATTCGGTTGTATTGCTACAAATGGCTTAATAAACCTATTGCCATGCACAGTAGTTATTACCAATCATTTATAATAGTAAGTTCTAAAAGATATGAAAAACTCGCTTCTCTTTTGTGCCAATAGTAAGAGTACCAAGTGTTATGTCTCATGAATTGTTCTTCACCTGCTCTTCACTTCTCCCCACGCTTAAAACTTGACATTTTCAATTCACAGAAATAGTCAATTAAGAAGGTTTTTTTATTAATTAATTACTATCATTTGTCTTCTGATTAATTATTAAGAAACCATATTAATTAATTATTATATCCGTGATCGATCAATAGAGGTTGTTTATGAAATATTAATTGCGCAAAAAAACAAGGCGTTCAAAACACTAAGTACTCTTTTAGAATCTTTTATGATCCATGCGTTCACCATCACAAGATCAGAGTGTTAATATTCCTATGTATTTCACATAGTATTTTCTCCACATATATATTTTATGTAAATAAAATTCCAATCCTTATGAATGATACCGACGACTTTTTTTTTACAACGGTTAACTAAATGATAGCAAAACAAGGACAATATATATGTTACGAGAGCCCGCAATTATAGGGAGTTGGAATCACAAATGGTTACATAACTTTGACCCCGAATAGAATCAATTACATAATTCTTTTTGTTGTCGATTTAGTATTTTGAATTTTCCAGCGGACTTTGGACTTAAATTGGACATTGCCATAGATATTGGGACTAGATCAACAACAAAGAAGTTATGGGACTGAATCTATATATTTGATGCCAAAAATATGGGACCATTGGTGATTTAAACTCCAATTATAGGCCCACAACTCTAAAAAAATCACTAGTTTAATTTTACGATGTATATGAAATTAGAAATCGAGGATACTAAACTGATAGGCTCAGAGAGACGAATAGATAGATATTCTTTTTATCAGTAAAGAAGAGTTTTTATATTAAACCGAGTACATGGTTACTCCAATCTTTACAACATCTGATTGACTAATTCGGCCATGACTATATATGTCAATCAACGTAATTTATAATGTACTTGTACGGCTTGGCCGAGGGTAAGAGAAGACTTGCAGAGGTTGTTGGGATTGAAAGAGATTGAGTCTGATGAAGCGTTTAGAGGTGCAACGGGCTCGTCCGTTAAGCTTGAGTGATTGATGACACGGTACCATCACTCCGTCCAATCAGATGATGAGGATGAGTTATTTATGCAGCTAGAGTATATGCGATGTATGTTTTCTTTTTTAGTTTATCATTATTTGCTGACAAGAGCTGCAACCGAGTGTCCACTGTAAGGAGTTCATTCAACTCCCGGTCCTCCAAATCTACTTTCAGCTTCCATATTTTTTTCCCTTTAAAAGGACGATACTCTCCACCTCGTTCACAATTAAAAAATACGCGGCCTTTTTTAGAACTTCCTCCTCCATCAAAACAATAACAATATTGTGTTGTCTTGTCACTTCATGTACCTAACTTATTAAATATTTCCGAGTATTGTGCAGGGTGTTAATGGCAAATATGTCTTTTTTATCTATGACAGTTTCATTGCAAACGACATTTCAACTCGATGTTAGAATGTGAGTGTTGTTCTCCATATTTTTCTCTTGACTAACTCTGCTCCGCCTGTTTGTCAACACTATTGTTTCCTAATACAACAATAGACTTCACAGAGGGGATAAACATAGAATTCTCATTAAAAATAATATTTCTGCTACGTATGACTTTACTTTATGATGAAGACTAGATTATATACCTCTTAACAGCGTTCCCATAGCCCATAAAACCTCTCTTCTTTGCCCTTGACTACAAATTACCCCCGTTTACATGATAATAAACTCAGTACAAACAAAAGCTCTCAAATTGGAGTAATATGCATACTTACCAGACCACACTTATTAGGGTGTTTTGAGGTTTATACCTGTGTGAGGTCCACAGTTTATTAGGTAACATTTTGTGCTGACCGCTTCTTCCCAAAATCTTCGAGCTAATCCAGCATTAGAGAGCATACATAGAATTCTCTCTAGAAGTGTCTGATTCTTGTGTTATGCTACACCATTCTATTATGGTGTACCTCGCACTATATAATGTCTTGCGATCCCTTTATTCTTCCAGAACAACAGAATTATAGACTATTATCTGTTCTCGGCCTTTTGATTTTCTTCCCATGTTTGGATTTCCACCAACGTTTTTCATTGCTTGAAACTCTTGAAAACTTCACTTTTATGCTTCGTCATAATCACCCAAGTCATTCTTGAGTAGCCATCAATCATAAACACGAGGTATCTATGGCCTCCTAGAGATTCTACAGGAGAAGGACCCCAACAATCAGAATAGATGTAATCAAGTGTCTTTTATTCGATGAATTACCTTGGAAAACTTGTTGCGATGAAACTTCCCAAAAACACAATGCTCAGAGAATCCAAGATCTGTGACCTTTTGGCCACCAAGAAAATCCCCTTTTGAAAAAATTTGCATCCCCTTTCACCCATGTGACCAAGTCTCATGTCTCATAACTTAGTCAAGGTGTCTTTGTGAACTTCCGATTGTTCTTTCCTCTTGTTGGTTAACAAATTAATCAATCAAATTTATTCTTTCTAGTTAACAATTCTTCATTTTTCAGGCTTGAGATATAGCTCCCGGAGGTCCATCAAACTTGAAGCAGAAGTGCTTCGTTTCCAGACAATCTATTTTCAAAGGAGTTTTAACTAATGATAGAGTTACAAGACTTCAAGATGAAACACCCCAAAAAGGGAGTCCAAACACTTTGCCAAGCAAACACAACCTTAGTTGTCCACAAAATCCTATTACACATCTCACTCGAAGTGCAAAAAATTTCTCAAACTTAGCATCTGAGGCTTCCGAACCCGTACGTGAAACTTCTCAAATTCCATCTATGGAGAGCGTCCCGCATGCATCAAATGAAGATGCGGCTGCTGCAACAAGTAAAGTTATTATTTTTAAGTATTTTTTACGTGTTCTTCATTATCTTTAAAATAATAGTTATGTATAAGAATTTATATATTGTAAAACAATTTTTTTGTTCACGTGTAGCTCCTGTTTCAAAGAAATGGACTCGTGGTGAAACAACTGAAAAGGGATTGCTGAAGTACTTTGATGCTTTCGGGAAGTTTAAGATTAAGGTGGATCCATCAGTTGGGAGACCAACAAATGTGGTCCAGTCGTCAAAATTGGCAACTAATATTGGAATAGTAACGCGAAGAGTTCTCCCTGTACCAATACGATGGAAAGAGGTAGATGAGGACAATGGATTGAAGCCAGGGTTTGATCATCTGCAGGTATGGGTTGAAAAAATTTATGTGTTTAATATATTATTTTTACCTTCTTTTATTCTAATTTGCATGTTCTATGTGAGTTGTAGATGCATATGGATTTGAATATTGATGATTTCGAGTGAAAAGCAGAGCACAGTCGATCGGGTGAAAAAAAAAGTACTAGGCAACAAAGAATATAAGTTGCATCAAGACTTTCTTAAATATCCGGATCTCTGAGGAGGCTAAGGATCACAAACCAAAGGCTGTCAAACAAAGATAACTGGGAAAAACTCTGTGATTATTTTGCCTCACCTAAATTCAAGGTAACGTTAGCTTTGCTAATTTTAATGCACATAATTTTACAGTTTTGTTGGGAGATGAATTTAATAAAGAGTTTTGATTAGATCCCAAAACCCCTGAGTATGACATGTTCAGGATAATCTTGATAGTATGAGTCAGGTTTCAGTATAGAATAGTTAAGGAAGATATCTGCACAATGTATAGTCAGCAGATATTAATCAGGTTTTGATATCAAGACTCATGAGATATCAAGAATCAAGAATCAAGACTCAAGAGAATCTTGAAGAATCAAGAATCAAGACTCGGAAGATCTTGAAGATATCAAGACTCGAAGTCATCAAGATTCGAGAAGATATCAAGACTCGTGAATTTATCAAGACTCAGGAAGACCTGAATGTTCAGAGGCACTGAAGAATATCTATCAGAGTACATGCAAAACTGAGGAAAACGCACATCTACAAAAGAATAGATGTTGCCCAAAACATTCAAGAGCAGACAAAAGCAACTAAGACTAAGTGTTGGTTAAGGTTGTCTCATTCAGAGAGATTGACCTAAAAAGAGCCGTTTTGTTTGTCTACATTCACTGAAGACAAGAACCAATCAGAGGAAGACAACACCGTACTTTTTATCGACCTTTGGAAGCGACAGAACAATTGAATTTTGTCAGTAGTACTATGTTCCAGACTGCAAAAATTGGTGATTGGCTACATGGCTGCATATTTCCTAAAACATGCAAGGGAGTGTTCAAACCCTAAAAATAGTCGTTCATCAATAACCAGAAGTGGAAACTCTTGAAGCTATCTCTTCCAACGGATAGTTTTTTTAAAGAGTAATCATTGGTAAAGTTGCCTATAAATACCAGTGATCTCCAACATTGAGAGGTTACGGAAAATTACAGCAACTCAAGAGCTAATTTGTATTCTTGCAAATTGAAGCACTCGTAAACCCTAGAATTTCCCAAGTGTTTCACATTGGAGAGAGCTCATTCACTAAGCCTAGATTTGATAGATATATCAAAAGCTTAGTAGAGATATCCTAGCCTTTGCATTTGTTCTTATTGTAAAGGATATCTCAACCTAGTTGGAAACCAACCAAACCCAAACCCTTTGTCAAGGTAGTTTGTGTGTGTGATTTGTTGGTGAGTTAGAGTTGTAAAGAGTGAGTAAGCTGCAAGTTAGTCAGCCAGAAAACTCTAGAGGAGAAGTTAGTAAGCTACTTGTGGTAGTCTGAAAACTTGTGTGTGTTGAGTTAGTGTGCAATGAGTCGACCCGTAAAACTCAAGGTAGAAAAGTGAGTAAGCTGCAGTGAGTCAGCCTGAAAGCTTTAGGAAGTGTGTTAAGGAATTTATCTGGAGATCAGAGAGAGTGGATGTAGGAGCTTGAGTCTCTAAACCACTATAATTGATGTGTTGTTTGCTTTCTGTACTGCATTATATTTGTTGCATATTTTCACTGAAAGCATATTTTATCGATATTGGTTGGAATCAATCATCAAATCGCATCAAATTGATCACAGCCTTAACCACTATTTTATTAAGGAAAAGATTTTCAGCAAGTTAAAACGAGTATAAACTTAGGGTCAACCATTCCGCACTCTTGATTAGCTAGAACAGATATTTACCAAACTGAACTAACTCTACTGAGTATTCAGTAAGATAATTATCTGATCCAAGCTTCTCAGGATCTCTGATAAAACTCAGGATCAGTTGGGCTAATCTGAAGCTTCTGAAAGTAGCTCAGGATCATTGTCTCAGTAGACTTTGACTCGGGGCGATTTGTGCTTCTCAGAGCAAAATTATCAGGACAACCTGACCCTTCTGATCATAGTGAAAGAAAAGTTTTTAAAATCACTGAACACGTGTATTCCCCCCCCATACACATGTGAGACTCGTTTGCACCGAGACCAACAAGTGGTATCAGAGCAGTGGTTCATTTTGACCACTTGTTTGGTAGCCATAGTCTATTTGCTGAAAGACTTTGGTGGTCTACTGAATAGATCTTATTGTTGATATCTTACAAGGCTTAGTTCATCATGCCTTCTAAGAAACTTCCTATGTTCTCTGTTCAGAGCTATGACCTATGGAGATCGAGAATGCAGGCACATCTGTATTCTAAGCATGAAAGAATGTGGAGAGTGATTTCTGAAGGACCATTCACATGTACTGTTGTGAATCGAATGCAATTATCGATCATCGAGAGGAATGATCGAGAGATGAATTTCAAAGTTCGATGATCAACTTACTCCTGATGAGAGAAAGTTAGTTAATTTGGACTACATTGCTAAAGATACTCTATATAGCACTATTGATGATGGTGTTATGGGGATGATTTCTCACTGTGAAACTGCCAAAGAAATATGGGACACATTTGCTATCATGTGTCAAGGCACAGATCATATTAAAGAAAACAAGCTTTCTGTTGCTATTGGAAAGTTTGACAGCTTTGAAATGGAAGATGGTGAATCCATTGACAAACTGGAAGTCAGATTCACTAGCATTATGAATGATCTGAATGCTCTTGGAAAAAGATACCCACAAAGAGAAGTGGCACTAAAAATTCTTAGAGGATTATCTAAGAAATGGGATATACATGTTGTGGTGATTGAAAACACCAAAAACATTGATTCTATGCCATATCAACAAGTTTTCTCTGAACTGAAAGCTTATGAGTTTGTGATGATAAGAAAACTAAGAAATCTGATAGCAAAGATGATTCTTCATCTAGCAAAAATGTGGCTTTCAAGGCCAAAGAGAAATTCTGTAAAGCTAAAGAGTCTGATAACTCACTTGCCAAAAATCAGGATGAGCAAGAGGATAAGCTAGTACTGATGGCAAGGAGGTTTGAAAGACTCAATAGCAGATATGGAAAATATAAGAAATATTACAGGAACCACAAGTACAAGAACAGGAATAACTCAGAGGCTGAGGACAGATCCACTGAGAAAAGAAAGGACCACAAGACAGAGGGATCTTCATCCAAAAAGAAGGACTCCAAGACCAAGGAGGAAAGTGATCAGGATGATGATGCCAACCGATGCTATAACTGCCAGAAGAAAGGTCACTTTCAGTATGACTGTCCTGAGCTGAGTGTCAAAGAAAGAAAAGAGAGACAATCCAAGAGAGACAGAAAGATCTCTAGCAAGAAGGCTATGATTGCAGAAGAAGAAGAACAATCTGAAGAAGGATCCAGTTCTTCAGATGAGATATTCTCAGAAAGTGACAGTGATGATGTCTGCCTTGTTGCTATGGAGGAGGTAAATTCTTCTATCTCTGTTGTTGCTCCTACACAAGCACCTGAGTTTTCAAGTTCATCTGTAACCAGTAACTTTGACCTGATGGATTCTTTTGAGAATCTTATGAAGGACTATTCTGCGTTACAAGAATTGCTCATAGAAACTCAAGAGCGTAACAAAAGGAACCGATCACGAGAATCAAGTGGAAAGACTCTATCTTCTTTGAAATCACTTCTCAATTAATGGGAACTCTCGATGAATGGATGTTCGAAAGTACAACTCTCGAGAAAAGGAGAAGGTGATAGAGATCTGAATGGAAAATTAGAGAAATCCATCGAGGAGATTGATTTTATCGTAATCGAAGTTCAATGACCTCTTTGAGAAGCATGAAACTAAAGAAAAGTGAGAATAGTCTTGCAGAGAAAGTTAGCTCTATTGAATTCTCGTGATCTAAAGTAATAGATGAAATTGAGTTATCAAAAAGACCGCAACTATAAAATTTTGGATTGGGATATAATCCAGAGGGAACCTCACAAGGTCTTCTGAATGTTGCTTCTAGTAGCACTAAGACTATCTTTGTTAAACCGGTGGCATGTACTAATCTTCTTACTAAAGAACAGCCCAGTGTTTTGGACAAGTGTAAAGGACCTATGGTTTCAGAAAAACTGAAGATTCAGGTAAGAAAGCCCAAACCTCAGGAAAAGGCTAGAAAAACGAAAACTTCGATAGGAAATTTTCGAGCCAAGATGCTTCAAAGCCTCAGGCTAAGAATACCAACCTGAAGAGATCTGCACTGAACCATCAAAGGAATTTTCAGAAGAGAAACACTCAGCAGAGATATTCTCAACTGAAAAGACCAAGTCCTCGGGTTACTAAAAGACCACAGTTTTAGTACAGGCAACCTAAACCCCACTTGCCTAAAGGTAAAGGTTTCCTGAACCCAAGTCAGCAGAGACAGAGACCAGCTGCACCAAAGCCAAGGCATTTGAACAAGAGGCCTGAACCCAAGAAGAACTCTAAGGCTCATGTTCATGCTAAGGCTGGCACTCATACACAGGGTACTACCAAGGCACCTAGGGTGGTGAATGTGTATGTAGATATTTATGGGAGACAAATCAGCCACTCTAAAGTAATTAGAATTATCAGGCAGATTTGGGTTCCAAAAGGTACAGGTAACCTGGTAGGACCCTACACCAAATGGGTACCTAAGACCTGATTTATTTTTTTTGGTGAAGAAAAAGGCATCGAAGTGAATGAAGACAACATAGCCTTGATGAGTGGAAATGAAGTAGCACCTACTGCATGGTATCTGGACAGTGGATGTTCAAGACATATGACAGGATATAAACAATTACTCATTGACTATGTTGAGCAAAAAGGTCCTTAGATTACATTTGGAGGCAATTCCAAAGGACAGACTGAAGGATATGGAACTCTTGAAGTTGATTCTGTTCATATCCATGATGTTTCATATGTGTCTGGTTTAAAGCATAACTTGCTTTCAATCAGTCAATTTTGTGACAAAGGATTCAGTGTTGAGTTCTCAAAGAATTTATGTTATGTGAAAGATAATGCTTCATAGCAAACATTATTGACTGGTACTAGAAAAGGAAATGTGTATCTTGCTGATTGGAAATTATCTCCTAAAGATACATGTTTGGTTGCAACAAGTTCCACTAATACCAGTTGGTTGTGGCACAAAAGGTTGAATCACTTAAACTTTAAAACCCTGAACAAACTTGCAAGATTAGCACTTGTGAGGGGGTTACCCAATGATGTGTTCAGTAAAGATCATGTATGTGATGCCTGTCAGAAAGGAAAACAAATCAGAGCCTCATTCAAAAGTAAAGTAGAAGTGTCTATTGACAGAATACTACAATTGTTACATATGGATCTCTTTGGTCCAGTGACACCTGTGAGCACCAATGGCAGGAAATATACACTTGTGGTAGTTGATGACTACTCTAGATACACATGGGTCATATTCTTACTCAGTAAGAAAGAGACTCAGACAAAAGCTGCTGAACTCTTGAAAAAAAGACTCAAGATCTTGAAAAGAATATGAGTGTGGTCAAAATCAGATCAGATAAAGGCACTGAATTTATCAACCATATTATATCTGATTATTGTGCAGCAAATGAAATAGCTCATGAAACATCAGCTGCATGGACTCCACAACAGAATGGTGTTGCTGAAAGAAGAAATAGGACTCTAAAAGAAGCTACAAGAACAATGATTGTTGAAGCTGATATTCCTAAGAGATTTTGAAATTTGAAAATTTATCAACACTTTGACGCTACTCTCCGGAGGCCCGATCCATCTTTGACAAAGAATCAAGGAAAAACACCTTATGAGCTGTGGAATGAAAGGAAGCCTCTTGTTTTTCTCTTTCGTGTGTTTGGTTGCAAGTGTTTCATACACAATAATGGTAAAGATCAGTTGAAAACTCTTGATAGCAAAGCTGATGAAGGGTTATTCTTAAGATATTCTGAAGTCAGTAAAGCCTTTAGAGTTTACAAATGTAGGACTCTTATTGTGGAAGAAACACCTCATGTTGTTTTTGATGAGTCTACTTGTGTTCGGAAAAGCGGGGAACATGACTCGGGAGAAGGCGGCCAAGAGAATCACCGGACTTAGCACGAAAAAAGAATACTAAAACATCCTCTGAACCTGAAAAGAAGAAGTCAATCACTTTCTATGAATGGAGTGAATCAGACTCAGACAAAGAAGTTCAGGATGGAAATACTCAGGATGGTGAGACTCAGGACAATAATTCTCCACTGAAGGAAAACCAACACACTGAAGCTGACCAATCTGAACATACACCAGTTCAGACTCAGGTATGTAATGTCGATGAAGTCAATCACTTTCTATGAATGGAGTGAATCAGACTCAGACAAAGAAGTTCAGGATGGAAATACTCAGGATGGTGAGACTCAGGACAATAATTCTCCACTGAAGGAAAGCCAACACAGTGAAGCTGACCAATCTGAAAATACACCAGTTCAGACTCAGGTATGTAATGCCGATGAAGATGTGGTCACAGCTGAGGCAAACTCTGAATCTATCAACCAAGGGGGAATAAATGTCTCTGACAATGTTCTGAATGGAATTTCCCCTGTGGAAGATGATTCACTCTCTCCTTTTCTGTTGTTCCCTGAGTTTGATGAATTACCTAAACCTAACATTTCTGATGTTGAGGATACTACTGAAGGGGGAACATCCAGGAGAATATGGTTGGATAGTCATCCTACAAGTCAGATTGTGGGTGATCTATCAGAAGGAGTTAAAACAAGAAGGTTCCATGGTGAAAGTGCTTTGTTCTGCTGCTTCCTATATGAAAAAGAACCTACTGAGATTGAAGAAGCTCTTCAAGATTCATTCTGGATTACTGCTATGCAAGAAGAGCTGAATCAGTTCACAAGAAATGAAGTTTGGGAGCTAGTGGACAGACCTAAGAGGCACAATGTAATTGGAACTAAGTGGGTATTCAAGAATAAGAGAGATGAAAACAACAACATTGTAAGAAACAAGGCAAGGCTAGTAGCACAAGGTTATTCCCAAGAAGAAGGCTTGGATTATGATGAAACCTTTACACCTGTTGCAAGACTAGAAGCCATCAGAATGTTTCTTGCATATGCTGCTCACATGAAATTCACAGTCTATCAAATGGATGTGAAAAGTGCATTTCTGAATGGTGTGCTTAAAGAAGAGGTTTATGTGGAACAACCTCCTGGTTTCAGACAGAATGACCAAGTTTATAGGCTCGGGAAAGCCTTGTATGGTCTTAAACAAGCACCCAGAGCATGGTATGATACACTCTCTCAATTTCTTATTGACCATGGTTTTATCAAAGGAACTGTTGATAGAACTTTGTTCAGAATAGAAGATCGGGAAGGATATTTTACTAGTTCAGATTTATGTGGATGACATCATATTTGGATCTCCAAATCATCAGCTGTGTGAGAAGTTCTCAACTTTGATGAAAGGAAAGTTTGAGATGTCTATGATGGGGGAGATGAATTTCTTTCTTGGACTTCAGGTGAAACAAACTAAGGAAGGAATCTTCATCAATCAAGCAAAATACACCAGAGATCTAATTGCTAAGTACGGTGTACAGAATTGGAAACCAACCAAACCCAAACCCTTTGTCAAGGTAGTTTGTGTGTGTGATTTGTTGGTGAGTTAGAGTTGTAAAGAGTGAGTAAGCTGCAAGTTAGTCAGCCAGAAAACTCTAGAGGAGAAGTTAGTAAGCTACTTGTGGTAGTCTGAAAACTTGTGTGTGTTGAGTTAGTAAGCTGCAGTGAGTTAGCCAGAAAACTCAAGGTAGAAAAGTGAGTAAGCTGCAGTGAGTCAGCCTGAAAGCTTTAGGAAGTGTGTTAAGGAATTTCTCTGAAGATCAGAGAGAGTGGATATAGGAGCTTGAGTCTCTGAACCACTATAATTGTTGTGTTGTTTGCTTTCTGTACTGCATTATATCTGTTTCATATTTTCACTGAAAGCATATTTTACTGATATTCAGTTGGAATCAATCCACTGAAACTGCATCAAATTGATCGCAGCCTTAACCACTATTTTTATTAAGGAAGAGATTTTCAGCAAGTTAAAACGAGTATAAACTTAGGGTCAACCATTCCGCACTCTTGATTAGCTAGAACAGATATTTACCAAATTGGACTAACTCTACTGAGTATTCAGTAAGATAATTATCTAATCCAAGCTTCTCAGGATCTCTGATAAAACTCAGGATCAGTTGGGTTAATCTGAAGCTTCTGAAAGCAGCTCAGGATCATTGTCTCAGTAGACTTTGCCTCAGGGCGATTTGTGCTTCTCAGAGAAAAATTATCAGGACAACCTGACCCTTCTGATCAAAGTGAAAGAAAAGTTTTAAAAATCACTGAACATGTGTATTCCCCCCCCCATACACGTGTGAGACTCATTTGCACCGAGACAAACAAGTTTTAATGGCTAACATTTTTCAATGCAAAAATTCTTATTTGTTTTGTTACAATTATAATGCTCTTGCAGCGTTTAAGTGAGATCAATAAAAGCAACAGGGAAAAAATGATATGCAAGCATACTGCTGGACGAAAGCCTTTTTCAGTCCGATCGCATGAACTTATGAGTATATGTTTTCAAGTAGTATATAGTTTTCAGTTTTTGCATTCCTTGCACTAGTTGCTTCTACACACCTAGCACATAAAATAAGATTACCTTTGAAATATTGGAACTATTGTATTTTGACAGCAGCTTATTTGATCGGTAGGACACCTTCTCAGGTTTTAAACAACAAAACTCCTTAAGAAATGCTTTATAACAAGGAGCCTGATTATTCTCATTTGAGGTCATTTGGTTGTTTATGTTATGTACCTTGACTTCTAATAGACATAAATTGATCTTAGGGATAATCAGAATGACCATAATGAACATAATCAGAATTAGGCAGCTCCCTGCTTATTGTTATGCAAAATGTGCCTAATCAGAATGAACATAATGATGATGTTAGGAGATCTTCCAGAATTAGGCAGCCCCCTGCTTATCTTGATGTTTATAAAACTAATATGTTCAGTTCTTTACAACATAAATATGTAAATATGTCCATTACAAAGGGTAAGCAGTATCCTATATCTGATTATTTTTTACTTTTCATCTTTATGATTCTCATAGAGTATTCACAGTCCCTATTTCCCAGATAATTGAACATAAGACTTGATGATATGTCAATAATTAAATCATATAAATATTAAAAGAAGGTAATTATGGGTTTTATGAATATTTTATTTCATTCTTGGGTATGGTGATGAAGTAGCTGATTTTTAATAATTTTTTGTAGTCTCTTGAACTTAAAGAACCGTGCGATTGGATTTACTTGTATGAGCAAACCCACAGTACAGAGAATAATGGGTGGATATCCGACAAGGCAAAACAAAATTGGGTAAGTCGTGTAGACATTTATGATATTTTATTATGTTATTATTGAGGTTAATTTACTTCTTTTTCAATTCAGTTGAGCATTTTATTTACTTTATTTATGCTTAAATGCCAGGAAACGATGAAACGTAAGCGAGATGAATATGTTGAGCTTGGAATAGAGAAGACCGAAACTGAGATAGTCTTGGAGGTGTTGGGCCATGGGGCTGGATATACCAAAGGGTATGGTTACGGTTCAAAGCCTCCAAGTAGATGGAGTTCATTGTACAATTCTTCTGTTGAATATGAAGATGAGCTAAGAGAAACAACGGAAGAGTTGCAACAGTCTAGAGCTCAAGTGGAAGAACTACAAACTCAAGTAACTAGCTTGAAAGAGGACCTGGCTACACAAAATGAAAATCTGACTGCCAAACTCTCTGAGCCAAATGACATTCTCACTGCAAAACTCTCTGAGCAAAGTGCAACTATGAACAAACTAATGGCTTTTATGAGGGAGAAAGGGATTGACATATAATTAAGGTTAGCTTCTATTTTTTTATGAGTTTTTGGTTCTTGTTGTTTTTCTTTAGCCTTTACTTTATTATTTTCATTTTTCTTTTAGTAGTACTACTCATATGTGTAGCTTTAAAGCTGGCTGTGTTAGAAAAGGGCAGATATGATGATTTATTTGTGTTCAACATGTGTAACAAATAAGGGAATGTGGTTCTCTAGTTTCTCACTCTCGAGATTAGGTCTTGTAGATGTTATTTCGAAGTGCAATTAGGTCTTGTAGATGCTGAAATTGTTGATTTTTTGGAGCATTGCAACTGCTGATTTGATTCAAACATAAATGTGGATATGTGTGTGATACAATTTATATTTTTAGCCAAGATATACGTGTATTGCGTGTATATAGATAGTGGTAGTATTATACTTTCTATATTTCACTACCAAATTGTGCTAGTTATGGTGTGTTAAGTAAAGATTGATGCATTTTAGTTCGTTGATGTAATGATTAATAGAAGTTTGTTAGAGTATCAGCTTTTTCACCTAAAAGTATTAGTTCAGATACTATTAGGTATCAGTTCTGGAAGTATTCAAGTACCAGCTTCCAACTGATTTTCTTGTCAAGGAAATCAGTTGGAAGCTGGTACTTGAATACTTCCAGAATTGATACCTAATAGTATCTGAACTAATACTTTTAGGTGAAAAAGTTTATACTCTAACAAAGTTAGTGTACTCATTCCTTCTGAATTGCATTCGGACGTTTCGAAATTTGGGTCTGGTGCTGGGATTAATTCTACTGTTATGCCGAATGGTGCATTCACTGGTTCGAATTTGGCTTTTGTTTCTGATAACGTGCTTATTCCTTCTGTGATTTCTGGGGATTTGCCTAAATCTGGTTTTGAACTTTTGAAGTTGGGGCCTGATTCTGGTTTGCAAAATGCTGCATATATTGAAAACTTTAATTCTAGTGCATTGAGTATGAAACCTGCTAATGGTTCTTCTAGTCTGAATTTGGGGATGGTTTTTGAACCCAACCATGCTACTGTTTTGACCCCTAATGCCTTGGATTTGAATGCTAAATCATTTACTCAATCTTTGATTTTGATTATGCCTTGGATTTTGATTATTTGACCCCTAATGCCTTGGATTTTGATTTTGGTAAGTGTATTTGTGCATTTAAAGTTTAGAATTATCACTTTCTTGATACTTTACGGAGTTATGTTTTCTTATAAATTCATCTGATATGATATTTTTTTATAGGTGATATCTAAGGAGGAGAAGATTTCAGATTCGTCGTTTGAAGTGCAAAAAGGAATAATGGCATGGAAATTATTTTTGAAGACATATAAGACATTGATTTTTTTAGGTTATTGTTTCATGTAGCTTTCATAACAAAGATTGTTGATTTGTTTCTATTGTTTGAAGGAGTTTTTTGTTAATGCAAATTATTTTTTTATCTTTAATTAATTTAGTTTTTGTTGTAATATTTATTATTTAGTATTATTACTGATTTAATATATATAAAAAATTCAAATAAATTGATAATAAAAGTAATTATTTCACGATGAAATAAATTCGTCACAATATGTATCATTTATATGACGAAATAATAGTCACGGTATGTTAATTAATCATGACGATATATGTTGTTACTATATCAATTTCTTTAGTGACGATTATCATCATCATCACTGAATAATATTTTTTAATGACAAAAAATATTTTATCACCATTTTTACATCTTTTAACGACGACAAATATTTTGTCACTAAAGTCCAATTTTTTGTGACGAAATTTAGTTGTCATTATATCTATATATATAACCACGATAATTTATTTCGTCATTTTTTTACAATTCTTTAATGACGAGAAAATGTCAAATATGACGAACAATATATTGTCACCAAATCTAAACTTTTAGTGATGATTAATATTTTCGTCACTAAATACTACATTATAGTGACAAAAATAATTCGTCACAATTTCCACATCATTTTGCGACAATAAAAATTTTGTCACTAAATAGTTAATGACAAATTTTTTCGTCATTTTATATGTACACATATAATGACGATCAACATTTCATCACCGCATATAAACTCTTTCTTGACGAATATAGAAAATGTGACGAAATAACCAAGCTAAATGTGATAAAATTAACGTCACTAAAGTAACTTTTTTTGTGATAATTATTTATATCGTCACGTAAAGTTGAACTTTAGTGATGAAACATCATATTAAGTGATGATTTTTTTATGCCTAAAGTGACAATTTATGTGTCACAATAGATGGAAATATATAAGGACGATGACATTTTTTGTCACCAAATGAAGCCCTTTTCACGACGAATTAATATAGTGTCACCTTTTTCATAATACCACGCACAATAAATGACGACCTATGCTACAAAAAAATTCGTCACAAATTATCAATTATGACAAAAAATGATGTTTCAGTGACGAATTTTTTCGTCACGATTTCTCGAATTTCCTGTAGTGAAGAGAGATAGTACACTGGTAATGCTGACAAAACCGAGTTCAATAAAGTTATTCTTCCTCCATGAGACAGATTTTTCCTTTCCCACCCTGATAATCTTTGCCGAAATCGATCCACTAATAGTTTCCAAACTTCAGCATTTCAAAAATTTGCTCCAATAGGGAGATCGAGATAATAAAACGGAATCTTCCCAACATTACACCCCACTACCCGCGCAAAAACAGCCATACAATCATCTGTCAAATGACACCATTGAGTGAACTTTTCTGAAAATTTACCTTCAACCCAGAGGTTATCTCGAACAATCTGAGGATGCCTTTCATAGCTTTCGCATTTTTGATAGATGCCTTGCCCATAAGCACTGTGTCGTCCGCAAATTGGAGGTGGCTGACCAGGATCCGATTGCGCCCAATTTCAGCCCCTTCAAAAAGTTAAGTTTCAACCGCTTTCTTCATTAAACAACTCAACCCCTTCGCCGCGATGAGGAATAAGAAGGGTGACAGTGGGTCACCTTATCTAAGGCCTTTCTCGAGATGGAATTCACTTGTTGGGCTGTCATTCACAAGAATTGCCATGGAGGCAGGGGATAAGCACCCCCGCATCCACTTCCTCCACTTCCAGTGGAAATTCATACATGTCATCATCTCTTCCAAATATTCCCACAAAATTGAGTCGTAGCTTTCTCAAAGTCAACTTTAAACAATAGGCCTTGTTGCTTCTCCTTCTTCATGAAATCAACAACTTCATTCAGGATCAAAATGTTGTCCAAAATTTGTCTATTTCCCACGAACGCACTCTGGTTTTCTGACACAACTGACTCTATCACTTATTGGGATAACATATGCCAGGATCTATCGGGATGGCCTCATAAACACAAATTTAAATTAACAATTATTACTAGCATGAATTAACCTAAGTGAATTCAAATAATAATTAATCCAACAACGACATGCAAATAATATTTCACGTAAAAGATCCTAGCATGCGGAATTTCTAGGAGTTTACGTAAACGTACCCGTTGGAGAGACGGTCTGAGACAGACAGGATCAAGTACCTGGATACCCATCAAACGTCCTTCTCAAGTATTCCCAAGTCCTCGTCCAATAACCCCGGTGGAAGGTTCTCCAATGAACGATTTATAAAACAAAGGAAAATAAATGATTGTTGCACCACCTTTGTGGATTTCTAATATTTCCAACACATGGAACACTAGTTGGGGATGAAAAATTCATCCCCTATTTATAAGTGAGGGAGGGGCGAAAATTTTAAGGCAAATTAGGGCTAGGAAAGATCTTTTCTTGACCTCCAAGAAATCTTGAATATATCCAATATATTCTTCTTTCCATGTGTATTTTTCCAAAAAAATCTCACACCCTTATTTAGCATAAAATTTCAAAAATTACAAGAAGATTTGAAAGATTGGATCTTTCTTGAATTTATGAGATATTCTTGTATTCCAAGAATACATATCTTTCTCCATAAAATCTTTCCAAGAAAATCAAGAAAATATTTCTTCACTTTCTCTTTGCATTATTTTCGAAAATTACCTCTTAAAGAAGCCAAGTGAGAGTTTTCTTGAATTTATGGGATAATCTTGTATTTCAAGAATACTTATCTCCTTTCCATAAAATCTTTCCAAGAAAATCTTCTCCCTCTATTTCTTTAATATTTCGAAAATTTCAAGGAAATATAATGCAACAAAAATTTATTTTATTTTAAGCACCTTTTATTTATTGGACAATAATTGAGCTACTTGAGAGGTCTTTAGGAGAATTAAGATGGACCTTCCAATGGGCTTCTGAATTTCAATATTGAGCCACAATATAATTCAGCCCATTAATATTAATTAATGTCACTATATAATTAATATTGCACTATCCAACTTAACTCATATTACGGTAATATGGCTCCCGATCATTATTTCCCGTGTTTAAGATTATTTAGTCCATTAATTAATTAAGCCACTGAAAAGTTTTATATTAATTAATATCTTTATCTTTGGAGTAAGGACAACCAGCTTTATTATCCATACCGGAAAATTAATTCCACTTGCAAGATTTGGTATGATAAAGGTTCCGGGCCCACCAAGAGGACCAATCAAGTAAGACATTGCAAGCACACGATTCTCTGTATTAATTTAGCAATTGTCGTGCAATTAATATTATTGTCCAAGATATAGGGTATCGAAGTCGAAATGATTTTCTTCCCATTTATAAGTCAAAGTAATAACTACTAATCACACACAGTCCTTATTAAGTGAAAGAGATTAAGAAATCAACAACCACTGAGGTCTAACTCTTCATCCCTTAAGTCAGTGCGAATGAGTTTATCCTCTCTGCAGGTCCGCTTCAGCGCATCGAATGCACTAGTGTAATCTCTTTGTCAAGACAAGTCAATCTGAGCCTTACACATCAACTTCTACCAATAGATTGTTTGGATCTATCTAAGTTGTGAAACACACAACCGTTTACAAGGCACTGTTAACGTGATCTTCTGTGATCTGGTATCACCACGTTAACTACAATGTAACGCGTGTTATGAATGGTTTGCAATAAATATATATAACATTCAATCATATTTAAAGCAACAGTGATAAATAATTTATTTCAGTAAATAAGTGTTTAATACGTAGATTATACAAAGTAAAAGCATACTTTCACATATAACCCCAACATCACTTTCGCCAGCCTATTTGCCAACACCTTTGCCAAGATCTTGTACATGCGCCCAATCAGGGAGATGGGGCGATAGTCCTTGACATGTGAAGCGTTTGAATTTTTGGGGACTAGTGTCACGAAGCTCGGATTGCCCCCCTTCACAATTCTGCCATGCTGGTGGAATTCTGCCATAAAAGTCATGATGTCCTTCTTCAACACTTCTCACATACTCTTGATGAAATTGAACGAGAAACCATCTGGGCCGGGACTTTTATTACTCCCACAACTCCAAACTGCCATCTTGGCCTCTTCTTCTTCAAACGGATGAATAAGCTCCCCATTCGCTTCGGCCCCCAACTTTTTTGAAACCAGCCCTCCAATTGCGAACCTACTTTTCCGGGGATTGCTGAAATGATTCTTGAAGTGTTCAAATATTTCCTTTTTCACCCTCCCCACGTCATCAACCCAATTGTTACCGATCAGTAGCCCATCTAACCTGTTAGATTTTCTCCTGTTGTTTATGCTTCTGTGAAAGAACGAGGAATTTGCGTCCCCCTCTCTAATCCATTGGACTCGCGATCTTTGAAATGAGTAATTGTCTTTTACTTTCTTCAATTGCCAAATTCGGGCTTTTGTAGCTTTCATCTGCACGCACTCAGCCTCCGACAAGTCTCTCTCTCCTTGAGCTTTGTCGAGAACATTAAAAGACTCACTCAGTTCTTTAATTGACTGCTCCACCTTCCCGAAATGTTCACCGCTCCACTTCTTAAGCTCAATTTTCAGAAATTTCAGTTTTTCTTTAACGACGAAGCTGCCCCAACCTGAACAAGCAAAACTGGGCCACTTTTGTTTGACAAACGCCTTAAGATCCGGGTGTTTCAGTCAAGTATTGAAGAATCGAAATGGTTTTGGACCCCAGTTCTGATTACAATAATGTAGGAAAATGGGGCATGATCAGAGCTACTTTGGACTTTATTCTCTAGGTACAAAGATCTCTGGCAGGGAACAAATCGTCTGATGTTCGACACCTGGACCCACTCGGAGATCTTCACCTGTCATGCCAGACTTTTCCCTTAGCATGAGATCTCCCCATATCTCCAGCCATATTCCCGTTATATGAACTCTCCCGTACCGGGTCCTCGTCACCGTCCTCACTCTCCACTTTTTGTTCAGTTTACCTTCGAGGTGAGATAATAATATCGCATCAGTTTGCCAATATTAGGTTAGATATTGAGTTCACCTACTGTTTGCTGGACTTTAGCTTCACTTTTTAAGCCACGTTTGGTTCGCGGGATTGATCGGAATAGGTCATGATTAGGATTTTAATCCTAACTAATCTACCATTTGGTTTGCGGGATGAGGACCCATGATATACGTCAAGCCCGGGTAGAAAATGTACAAAATCCCTCCATGGAGGGATATGTCAATCCCATGTGAAAGGTGGGATAGAGCATATCCCAAATGCAATATTACAAATTGTCCTTCTATTGTTTGAATAGATTCACAAGAATGAAGTGTGGTTGTTTCAATTCAATTTAAGGGTGTTTATGACATTTCAATAGGTATTTCATCTAATCCCTCAATCTAATCCTACAATCCAAACGTATATCTTGATTCAACAAATCCAATCAAATCAATCCAATTTTACTCAATCCCACTCAATCATATCACACCTAATCAATTCAGTCCCGTGAACCAAACACCCCCTTATGGTATGCAGGTTGCCTCTGACGTGAACGTTAACATCATATTTGACCTCCCACAACAATTATATTAGATTTTTTGTAAGTTGATTCTCCTAATAATTAATTTTTCAAATGCTACTCTCTTCGTCCCAAAGTTAACGGAATTTTGATTGTTCATAAAGATTTAGTGGAATAGTGATAAAGTGATAAAGTGGTGGGGTAGAAAGAGTTGTTTATTAGTATTTTATATGATAAAGTGATAAAATGATGGATAATTGGAGGTAGAAAGAGTTGTTTATTAGTATTTTATGTGATAAAGTGATAAAGTTGTAAACTGATAAAGTAGCTTTACCATTAACTTTGTGACAAAAATAATGGGTACTTTACCATTAACTTTGGGACGGAGGGAGTACTTCTTTAGTGTTGTTTCCTCCTTTATTCTCATTTCTTTGAATATTATATGTCACTGCGTGTGTGTAGGAGCATTTGAATACCCAGAAATGAAGCTACTCTCAAGAATATTATTCTGGATGTAAAAAAAGTCGTAGGTGGAAGGAATTCATTTTCGAACATGGAAATGGAAGGGTTCTTCTAATTCCACTGGGTTGGGGGATAAATTAACGAAAGTGGCCGAGTCCCTTAAATTCTGGTCCCAGATCTCTGTGGGGAATCTTGGAAGACAAATCAAAGATACTCGTGCCCTTCTTAATAAACTCTTGAATAATGAAGATCACGGTTTTGACCGACCAAAGATCAATTCTATTGAGAATCGGTTGGACAAACTTCTCTTCCAAGAGGAAACCCATTGGAAACAACAGTCCAGAGTTAATTGGCTTAACTCCGGAGACAGAAATACCTCCTTCTTTCATAAGATGGCCTCGGATCGAAGAAAGAAGAATACTATTAGGTCAATCCTCGATGATGATGGAATTCTCCAAACGGAACAGAAGAAGATTGAGGAAACCATTGAAGGCTTCAATAGTAAACTTTTCAGCTCCCAGAATCCCTCCGAGGAGGATATAAAAGTCATCACTGACTCAATCCACCCTTCGGTTACAGAAGAAATGAACAGATTCCTGACGAACCCCTTCTCGGGGGAGGAGGTTAGGAAAGCTCTTTTTGATTTAAACCCCTCTAAAGCCCCCGGTCCAGACGGCTTTACAACTCTATTTTTTCAAAATGCCAGGGGGGAAATCGGGGAGGATATCACTTTGGGGTGCCTCAGAATTCTTTATGGAGAACAGGGGTTGTACGGTCAAAATCCGACGAATATTACCTTTATTCCTAAGGTCAAAGAGCCAAAATCGCTGAAAGATTATCGCCCGATCAGTCTTTGTAATGTCTCCTATAAAATTATAGATAGAGCTATTACTAACCGATTCCGAAGGGTCCTTGGATCTCTGATTGACCCTAACCAAAGTGTGTTCATACCGGGTCGTCTGATTTCGGACAACGTTATCCTGGGGTACGAATGCATGCATTGGCTCAGAAACAACAAGAGTAAACAAGGCTATGCTTCTCTTAAACTGGACATGAGTAAGGCCTACGACCGAGTTGAATGGAGCTACCTTGAAAAAGTCATGCTTCGAATGGGCTTTGACACAAAGTGGATTAGTCTTATCATGGAATGTGTCACTTCTCCTTCCTACTTTTTCCGAGTAAACAACAACATCTCAGGAAAAGTCATGCCTTCCAGGGGACTTCGACATGGAGATCCCCTATCCCCGTTCCTTTTTGTGGTGGTGGCTCAAGGCCTCTCCTCAGTACTCAACGCCAATGCGTCAGCAGGAAATATCACTGGGGTCAGGGTTGCCAGGGGAAGCCCGGTTATCACTCATCTTTTCTTTGCAGATGATAGCTTGATTTTCTTTAAGGCTAACAGAAGGGACGTGCTGACAGTTAAAAAATGCCTTAAAGATTATGAAAAAGCATCGGGCCAACTTATCAATTTTGACAAGTCCGCCATTACCTTTAGCAAGAATACCACCCAGACCAATATAGATTCGGTCAAAGCTAGCCTCCAAATCCAGATTTGTCAAGGCCATGATCTGTATCTTGGTCTCCCTACCTTCTCTACCCAGAGCAAAAGACTACAGTTTGGCTACTTAAGAGATAAAGTCTCAAAAAAGCTAGGGTGTTAGAAAAATACGTTCTTCACGGAAGGAGGACGTGAGATCCTTCTAAAATCCATTATCCAAGCTATACCAACCTATGCCATGTCGTGCTTCAGGATTCCCACTTCCATTTGTGGGGAAATAGAATCGATGAGTGCTAGATTCTGGTGGGGAGGTAACCAGGAGGACAAGAGGATTTATTGGAAGGATTGGAAATTGCTTACCAAATCTAAGAGGGACGGAGGAATGGGCTTTCGGGATTTGGTCACTTTCAATAAAGCGCTCCTTGCAAAACAAATCTGGAGAATCATCATGTGCCCGGACTCTCTGGTTGCTAAGGTTTTGAAAGCCAGATACTTCAAACACACTGACATAATGGAAGCCACCCTAGGGTCAAACCCTTCTTATATTTGGAGGTCATTAATGTGGAGCAAACCAACCATTTCCGAGGGTCTCTTTTGGAAAATTCACGATGGACATAAGGTGCACGTTAGAAATGATCGTTGGGTTCCTGAACTCTCCACCGGAAAGATCACATCCAGCTCCACATTTGTCAACAACATCAAAGTACATGAACTCATCACTCTTTCTCATGAATGGGACCAGTCGAGAATCGATAACCTTTTTCCCAGTCATGAAGCACAAGCTATTAAAAAAATCCCCATAGATCAACAGGGCCAATCTGACTCTCGTTTCTGGCGCTACACGAAAAAGGGTCTCTTTACTGTCAAATCTGCTTATTGGAACACTCACACAACTCCCTCCAATTCCGACAGTAGAGTTATAACTTCATCCAGCAAGACTCATACCTTTTGGTCCAAAATATGGAACATGAACATCCCCCCCAAAGTCTGAATCTTCCTGTGGAAAACAACCCATAACGCGATTGCTGCTGAAGCTAACCTTGCTGCTCATCACGTCCCGTGTAACCCCAGGTGCACGGTATGTGGACATTCTTTTGCGAATACTAATCATGTGCTTTTCTTTTGTCAGGGAGTGAAAATGCTTGGAACAAAAAGAAGTGGTGGGCTCTTATAAAGAAAGCGAGAGGAATCTCAGACGATAGCCTGGCCATCCATCTTATTCTTACCCTGGACGAGGGTGAACTGGAACAAGTGGCCACAAAGATGTGGGGAGTTTGGAAAGAGAGATGTGACTTTCTACACTCTAAAGGTGAAACTCATCTAAGGCGGAGAGTACATGCTAGCTGGACTGAGGCATTCCTGGAGTAGTTTCACTACGAAAAGGAAAAGCTCAAACTCGGAATCAACCCGGCCCCCAACTCGGAGTCGGTATACTACACAGATCGTACCCATGATAACTTCATTATGAAAGTAGACGCAGCCTATAAAGAATCATCCAAGGCCTTTGCAGTAGGCTTCTTTATACTGGACAAGGAGAGAAACCCCCACGCTGTCGGGTATCACAAGATCAAACCACCAGGATCGATCCTTGCTGCTGAAATTATTGCCATCATGGATGGGATCTCCTACTGGAACACGACCTCTCGAGAGACTATCACAATCTTGTCGGATTCAAGAGAAGCTATCAATGTCATTTACTCAGATACTCCCTATAAGGGGTATGAGGAGAGCCTGATCCTCGCTGCCCAAAAACTGATACGGAATTCCCAAGTGACGGGAATTCTATATTGCCCGCGCAACAATAACATTGAAGCGCATAACCTGGCATAAATGGCTACGAAATCTCTCACCCCTCAAGCTTGGGTTGGAGATGAAATTCCTAGACATATCTTGTCTTTCGCTCAAAAGCACCCTTCTCTGTAATTCTTGTGCTGTGAGCCTTCAAAAAAAAAAAGTACTACTTTAAATAGTAAAGTACACTGAATTCTATTTTTACCGTTCACTAGTTATAATTCTCCCACGAATTGAATAATGTAATTTTTAATATATAATTATGTAATGTGAGATATAAGTTATAATAAAAAAATTAAATTTGATTGGGATATTAAAAAATTTAACATATAATCGTGTAATTTAAAACACAAATTACAATAAAAAAATTAAATTAATTTTATATATTTTTCACTTACCCATTGACCTTTATCAATTATTTTTTTGCTTACTTTTTAAATATATATATATATATATATAATTTTATATATAAGTAACTCACAATTTATTAAATTAGTTATATAGTTTTTAATTATATACTAAATTCATCACAAATACTAAGATTTATAAAATAATATTAAAATTCAACGTAACTTATACTCCCTCCGTCCCACTCTTGACTACTTGATTACTGTGTGCTCGGAGTTTAAGAAAAAATTATTTATTTGTATTTTATGTGATAAAGTGATAAGTGTTGGGTTAGAAAGAGTTGTTTATTAATATTTTATGTAATAAAGTGATAAAGTGTTAGGGGTATAAAAGAATTGTTTATTAATATTTTATATGATAAAGTGATAAAGTGTGTATTTCCATTTAAGAAAATGTGTAGTTAAGATTGGGACGCCAAAAACGGAAATAGTGTAGTTAAGATTGGGACGGAGGGAGTATAATCTAAAATAAAAATAATTAATTAAATTTAACTCATATAAAATATTAATAACTATAAAATACATTTTTTTACCTGAATTTTATTTTTATACATCTATATAGATGTTAAATCAAAGATTTTGGAACAAGATTGATTTGATATATAGTATGTTGAAAATGAATATTCAAATTGATAGTAAAAAAGTAAGAAAAAAATGAAAAAAATAATTATTAGTAAATCAAAGACACTCTCTTAAATGGGGGTGTGACTCACTCTTACACCATAAAACAAATAGAGTTACACTTGCTCAAACAATAATTGTCTTCTCCCTCCCTATTTCTATTTTTATATAATTGTCTTCTCCCTCCCTATTTCTATTTTTATATAGTTATAGATTATTGTATATAGAAATACTTCAACAAAAAACACAGATTTCATCCCACTGCAATCCAAATAACGGACTTGGATCACTCAATTTTTGTGTGAATTTATAATTTTAAAGAGAGATAAATACATCAAGTGAGTTCTATTTTCTCTATTTTTCACTTATTATTTTATCATATCTCTCTAAATTTATAAGAAGATTTACACAAAACAAATGAAGACAATACATATATAATTTAAACTAACAATTTTAAAAATAAGTGGCTTATAGAATATTTTTAGGGTTTTAAAACAGGAAATAAAAATCGGAGTGTTGGCCCTCCAATATAAAATAGTTTTTTTTTAATATAATACTTTATGATATTTGATTAAAAATTAGTAGTAGCTATACATAATTATTTTAAATTAAGTCTTTGGTGAAATTTACTCCCAGTATATCATTACACTTATAAATTAATTTTATTATTGTATGTGTATTAAATTATAAGATTATGATATTTATTTTATAAATGTAACATTATCAATTTCTATTTATGAATAAAATTTAAAAGAGAGTTCACTACAAAAAAAATACGGGGTTTAACGACGGTTTTAGCGACGATTTTAACCGTCGCTAAACAGGGTAGCGATGGTTTTGTAACCGTCGGGAAACCGAGGGTCGCTAAGATTTAGCGATGGTTATTTTAACTTCGTCGCTAATTAGCGATGGCTTTTTACCGTCGCCAAATAGCGACGGTTTTGGCGACGGGCATATGGGTCCGGACCCGGGTCAGAATAATCGTCGCTATACCGTCGAAAGTATAGCACGGTTTAGCGACGATTGACTTCCGTCGCTATTAGCGATCGTTAATTTTCGTCGCTATATTGTGTGTAGGTCCCGAACGGGTTTCGTGAGGGCAGAAGTCTAGAGGGGAGGGGTGAATAGACTTCTGAAAACTTTTCGTGCTAGATCAGGTGTGATGGCAGGTTGCCTGATCAGAGTGCGAGTGAATCAGTTTGGACTGATATCCAACTTACTAATCCCTTGATGGCAGATCAGTTCGGTGTCTATCAGTTTAACTGATGTGCGGAAGCTAGTTTTAACCCGTGTGAAAAACCAGTTTTATCAAATCAGATTCTCAAGTCTGTTTTCAATCGGTGACTAAAATCATCAAGCCCGATCGGATCGGTTGCTTGGTGCGGTGATATTAACTTTCGAAATATGTATGCAGTTTTAAGCCTGGTTGTGTGCAATATTGTAAAGCAGTAAAGAGCAAGTAAATGCACACAAGATTTTTATAGTGGTTCGGACAACCAGTCCTACGTCCACTCTTCCCTATCTCAAGGGGCACCAACTTAACCAACTGGACTTAGTTTATTGTGTTAGTCCAACACAATACAACCAACAGATGTTTCAAGAGTTCTCACTCAACCGATCCCAGAAATCAGAACTAGAAACCTTAGTCTGAAATCTTGTTAAACAAACTTAACCTAACTTTTGGGTTTGGGTAAAGATTTGTTGTTGTTCCAACTAGAAATCTATCCTAGTATTTATGTAGCCTAAAGCTAGAGGATGAGATTTCTATGCTAAGAACAATGGGATGAACACTTAGAAATATTCTTCAAATTTGTGTTCTTCGTGCGGAAATTTTGTTATAGTTTGAGCTTCTTGATAATTTTCGCGTCTTCACTATGAAGAGCAATCCCATATTTATAGACCTCGAAATCAAAGAGCCGTTGGAGAGCAATTTGAATTTCAGACTATTTTTTGTAGATTGCAGGATTGAAGTGACGTGCTTCAGGAACGGCATGGCCGAAAGCGTGAATAGTTGTCCTTTATAGCCGTTTGACTATGCAGCGTTGAATCCCACGTTGTCAGCTCCGTACATACGTGTCTTGCTCTCATTGATTAACAAGTACATTTTTCAGTGTTTGTTCTACCAACTAAAGTTGACATTCTTCTTGTTCAGATCAACAACGTATGACTGGTGTAACATCGAGTTGACACGGTGTGGTGACTTTGATCGGAAAACCGATCGGTCTACGATAGAGTCTTACGGTGCGATTGTCTTAGCTCAACTAGCAGATAGGTCTTCTGGTCTTGATCTTCTGGTAGTCTTCTGATCTTCAGGTCTTCTGAACTTGAGTTTTATGTCTTCTCCTGATCATCTGACTATCTGCTCGTCTGATCTTCTGACCTTGTCTTGTCTTCTGATTCGTCTGGTCTTCTTACGTTGTCTTGTCTTCTGACCTATACTAGTCTTCTGATCTTCTGACCTGACCTCTACATATTGAGTTCCCCCTCAATATGTGACCTATCTCATACATCAGTTGTCTATACATTTCAGCTAGTCATCCTAACCTGATTCTAAGTCATCAGTCAGCCAACAAGTCCGACTGGTCCTATTACAAACTGTTTTGGAACTTCCATCAAAACTTAATACAAATTTCCCAACATCGTGAATTTTTAAAAAAATAAATGGCTCACGGTGGTTCGAACCCGGGCCCGGGGGGCACCCTTATGAGCACCGAACCACCCGAGCCACGGACAATCTCAACCACAACCACCAAGCATCTCATATATAAGCCACAAAGTTTCCCAATTAATGAGGCAATTATTCGCACCCATGGGGGACCGAACACAAGACCTTGGGCCCTGAGCGTGGATCAATTACACTCGGACACTTGCTTTCTTGCGTTTACTTAATGAAATTAATTATATATGTCTTAAAAATCTTTTTTATTTATTTTTTTAAATTCTTTATTTTAGTTATCTTATTTATTAATTCAATCAAATTTTTATATAATAATTTTTTTTATATAAATTAAAATTTAAATTAAATTATATTATATTATATTAAAATTGAATTTTTACTTATTTTAAAAAAAATACTAAATAAGTAATACTTTTCTATCTATATAAGTAATACTTTTGTTTAAACAAGTTATAGTTTTCTAACTAAACAAGTAATACTTTCTAACTAAACAAGTAATATTTTTCTTTAAACAAGTTACACTTTTCTAACTAAATAAGTTATACTTTTCTAACTAGACAAGTAATACTTTTCTAACTAAACAAGTAATACTTTTCTAACTAAACAAGTAATACTTTTCTAACTAAACAAGTTATACTTTTCTTTAAACAAGTTTTACTTTTCTAACTAAACAAGTAATACTTTTCTATCTAAACAAGTAATATTTTTCTATCTAAACAAGTAATACTTTTCTAACTAAAAAAGTAATACTTTTCTAACTAAACAAGTAATACTTTTCTAACTAAACAAGTAATATTTTTCTTTAAACAAGTTATACTTTTCTAACTAAACAAGTAATATTTTTCTAACTAAACAAATAATACTTTTCTGGGTTTTTCTACGGTCAGGAATAGCTTCGTCTTTCCTGACGTTAGGGAACCAATAAAAAATTGACACATTATCTAGATTCGCCTAAGGCGATACAGTTTCGCCATGGACAAATTAATTAATTTTCTAAAAATATATATATAAAATTACCAAAATATCCTTTATATATTCTATACACTTAATCTTGAATCGTGTATACATGAAAATAATTGTTTTGTGTGATAAATATATGGAGTAATGTGCCTATTTTTAAAATAAATTTTAATTTTAATAAATCAATTTTTATTTTTTTTTCCCAACCTCCATCTTCTTCTTCACTAAACCACCATAGCCGGCAACGATCATCGTACCCCCACGCAGTCACTCTGCCGTGACCCCAACTTCCATGTCTTCGTCGTGGCCTCAATCCTCGTTGTTGTGCTTCCCCACTACACCATTTCCCTGAGTGATATCATCCCCGCACAAAATTTGCAGAAAATTTCACAATCAAAATTTTCAGAAAAATTCAGGAACAAAAAAACTAAAAACAAACAACCATTTGCATCCTATTTCGGACACAATTTACATAAATAAATAAGCATATGCAGGATCGATCTCATTTCATCAATGCAAAAGCCCAATTTTCAGATCATAATTTATCAATTTCAGAACATAATTTAAAAAACTACTTAGGAAAAATCTAAATATTAGGAAGAAGAAGGAAGACAGAGCGCGACAAGATCCAATAATCGAGAAGGAGAAGAGAAACGAAAAGGAGGGAATGAGATGGGAGGCGGCGTTGTAGTCTGGGGACGATAAACTGGGGGGGCGGTTAATTTGGTTTTTTTTTTTTCTAGTTTTTTTTAAGAAATAGATAATAGTAATATTTTTGTAGGTCCCGAACAGGTTTTGTGAGGGTGGAAGTTTAGAGGGGAGGGGTAAATAGATTTCCAAAACTTTTCGTGCGGATCAGTTGTGATTTGCAGATTACCCGATCAGAGTGCTAGTGTATCAGTTTATACTGATGTTCAATCTTACTGAGTGTCTGAGGGCAGATCAGTTTGATATCTGTCAGTTTAACTGAGTGGTGCGAAAGCTTGTTTTTTAACCCGTGTGAAAAACCAGTTTTATCAATCAGATTCTTAAGTCAGTTTTCAATCAGCTGACTAAAGTGTCAACCTGATCAGATCAGTTGCTTGGTGCAGACTGAGCTTAACTTAGAATATGTATGCAGTTTTAAACTCAGTTGTGTGAATAGTGAAAAGCAATAAGAAAGCAAGTAAATGCACACAAGACTTTTATAGTGGTTCAGACGAAACCCGTCCTACGTCCACTCTTCCCTTAACACAGAGAAACCTTAACCGAACTTAACCGACTTTAACCAGCGGGACTTATACCCCTCACGGGATGGCCGAGATATTTACTGAGTTCTCACTCTACAAACTTAACCTACGGGACTTATATCCCTCACGGGATGGCCGAGATGTTTATTGAGTTCACACTCTACAGATGTTTATCGAGTTCACACTCAATACGAACTAGAAATCAGAAAACTAGAATCCCTAGTCTGAATTCTTCCGGGAACAAACTTAACCTAACTTGCGTTTGGGTAAAGAATGTTTGAGGGTTCCAACTGGAAATCTATCCTGGTGTTTTAGGTAGCCAAAATGCTAGTGGATAGGATTTCTTGCTAAGAACTATGGGATGAACACTCTAAGAATAATCTTCAACTATGGTGTTCTTCGAGCGGAAATTCTTCTTGAATTTTCTTGCGTGAATGTTGTTCCGCTTGCTCAATAGTTCATGTATTGGTGTTGGTCTCTCTTTTCCTTCCTTCGAGCAATCCCATTTTATAGACCTCGAAATCAAAGAGCCGTTGGAGAGCAATTTGAATTTCGGGCTATATTAGGTAGGTTGTAGGATATGATTGTGACGTGCTCCGATTATCGGCGTGGCCGTAGGCATGATTAGCGCCATTTTTGTCCTCACCGCCGTATCCCGCATTGTCAGCTCTTTTTGTACACGTGTCGCTTTCTCCATGGCTTCGCGAGGCGGCACTTCAGAAATTTGTCTGTTACACGATTGATATTCCTTTTGTAGAAGATTCGTCTTATGCGGTGTATCTTTTTATTGTCACCGGTGTGGTGACTTGATCGGATAAGCGGTCGATCTACCTTGTTGAGTCTTCTGTTGCATATTGTCTTAGCTCAATACGCAGACTCCGCTGATATAGGTCCTCAGGTCTTCTGGTGGTCTTCTGGTAGTCTTCTGATCTTCAGGTGACTCTGAGCCTCAGTGTCTTGGTCATCTTGAGTCTTGAGTTTATTCTTGAGTCTTGAGTTTATCTGAGTCTTGAGTTCATCCGAGTCTTGATGTCTATCCGAGTCTTGAGTTCATCGAGTCTTGAGGTTCATCTAAGTCTTGATGTCTTCTTGTCTTCACCGATCTTGACTTCTTGTCTTACGATTTGTTCTTAGTCTTGATCATCGACCTTTATCCGGGTCATCCGATACTTCGACGACCTATACATATTGAGTTCCCCCTCAATATGTGACCTATCTTTACATCACTATCTATACATTTCAAGAAGTCATCTTAATCGATTCTAAGTCATCGATCACCTAACAGTCCATTGGTCCTATTACAACTTTGTTTTGGAACTTCCATCAAAACTAAAATACAGATTTCCCAACAATTTCCCCCTTTTTGATGGAACCAAAACACTTAATCAGAAAAACAGATACCATGAATGGAAATGTAGATAATGCAAACAGTACATACCTCAGAAGACAATGAGATGTTGTCTTAGAATCAATGAGATGGAAAATTTCATTCAGATAGGTGTGTGCATTATAGAATACATGAAAAGCGTACCTATCATCTGATTCCAAGTTGTCTTCTTTAGGTGTACTTGAACATTTGCAGCTCTTTGGGGATGCTAAACATCTTGTACATCCCTTGCATTAGCTTGTCCAGCTCTTCTTTTCTATGGATTCCTCCTTTTTCAGCAAGTCCATAGTAGATATTCTTGAATTTAACGAGGATCCGGCTTGTTGTGCGGGCGTAAAGGTGGAAGGAGTAGTTCAAAGGGTGGAGCTTACGGTATTAGTGACATGATCTTGCCTTCTTTCATCCTTTATGCGGTATAAGTGCGGATACTTTGTTTCTAACCGGTTCCGAATTCATCATCATTTTCGATCGATCTTGATGAATTAGAATCTTCTCCGGGATGTAGGCGTCACATAACCATTCTCCTCGATCGATCCCATTGCGAAGCGAGATCTTGCCGTCTGTGAAGGATGCCTTTACGAGTCTTAGGAAGGGCATTCTTCTCCCAAGCAATCTCCTCTGCTGCATCTTCGTTCTTCCTCTTCCTTCCGGATGTAGCGATGTTGATCCCTTAGCCTCTGCTAACCGCTTCTTGATTGCGGCCTCTCTTATTCTCTGTCTTATGCGCTCTTGAACTTGTTCAGAGTCATCGGCTTCTGGTGGAGAATTGATTGGCCTTGTCTCGATCTTCCTTGATTCTTTCATCATCTTGCCTTTGCCTTTCTTCCTCCTCGAGTCTGCTTTCGGAGTTCATCTTGTTCGTCTTCTTGACTAATTTCTTAGCGAGTTCAAGGCTCTTGGCACGATCATCGATTTCCATTCTTTTTACGAGCGAAGCGAAGAAAAGTCTTCAATCTTATCGACTCTGGCGGTAACCTCACGAAAAGAGCACTTTTACGCTTTCGGCGATCTCTTTTGCTATGTTGCTCCACGGTTTCTTTCATTTCAAAGAAGCGAGATCGGTAGATGGGTGGTTTGGCAAGTCGAATCTGATGGTTTTTGGTAGAGATGAAAATGTTACCAAGCGTATGCGAGTCTGCTTTTCTTCATTCTCTTTATTCTCTTTTCCTTCCCCTTTTTGGTTTCATCAAAGAGGTTGGACATCTTCTTGGTTCGGAAGCGATTAAATTACCGTGAGATCTCTCTCTCGAGTTCCTCGACAACAAAGAGAATGTCTGAGCAGTGGCGAAGGTGCGAGGAGTGTAGAAGCGTCTTAGAGCAGTTTTGATTTCCTGTCTTGCTCGTTCTGTAGAAGCTAGAAAATATTTCCAACCCATATCCAAGTGGTTGTTAGTCTTGTCCAAGGATGCCCAGACACTCTCCAAAAGTATATGTGTCTGATTGAGCATCTCTGTCTGAACAGTGAGTTTGTCAGACTGGAGTTTGAGCTTCTCAGCAAGAGGATTTACTAGTTGCATTACTTCAGCAAGGATGGCATTGTGCATCCCAACTGTGTGACTTCGTTCCTTGTCAACTAGTTTTGCTTGCTCATCTTCAAATCGCTTCATCAGATCTGCTGTGAGCGCTGCGAATTTGTCTTCAAATGCAGTCTTGATCCCATCCTGAATCTTCTGAGTATAATGATCTAGGGTATCAGAGCTCATCGTAGCAGTCTGTTCAGATGTTGAAGCCTTGCCAAGTCGGGTCTCATCTGCAGCACCCATTCTTGGTTCATCGGCATCTCCCTCATGATCTGTAGGAGGTTGAACGGTTTCCTCCCTGTTATCAGCAATTCCGAACCTTTCGTGAACTAACCATCTGATATCATCATCAGATGCCAATTCAACAGCACTTTCAATCCCAGCATTGTTTAGACATTTCAACTCCAAGTCTACAAAGAAGTCTGATCCCAGAGTTGTCATGAGAATCAGAAATTCTTCAATGCTTTTCAGTCTGATATCCCTCCAGAACACTATCTCTTCTATCTGTTGCTGGATGCCAGGATGTTGATCCAATTCAGGGCATAGATCCAGCAGATACTTCTTGATCTGTTGCTTCATTATCCTTATGATGGGGCTCTCTGGAGCAGGTGAAGCAAGCACTGTTCTGGTGTTGAAGGGATTATGAGAGATGGACACTCGCTTGTCGGATCTCTCAGGTTCTTGAGACTTGATTGGGGATTGGGATGTTTGTAGTTCAGGTTCGTTTCTAGCGTGTTGAGGGTGTTCAGTTTCCTGAACGGGTTCATTGATTGGTGGTGTGGGAGATGTTGTTCTGATAGGTGAGGGTGAGGGTGAGAAAGTTTTGTGGGGAGAGGATGGTGGTGATGATTTTTGAGGAGAGGGTGATGTTGATTTGGAAATGGGCGTTGGCGATCTTGCTCTCTGGAAGATCTTGGTGAGAGGCAGAGAATCAGATGGTGATTCTTCCTCAGATTTCTCCACTTCTCTCCCTCTGACAGATTTCTCTCCTTCTGCTGCGATCATATGCTCTTCCCTTACTTCTCTGATAGTTGGCTCAGAGCGGACTGCTATCTCATCGTCTGATCTTACTTGCATCAGATCCTTCGTTCTGCTGACTTGCTGGGCAGAACTTGGAGCAGTTTTCAGAGGAGATGAGACTCTCATCTGACGTTTCCGCTGAGCATCTGGTTTCTTGGCCAGATCCTTCCTCTTCATCCTCTTCTCTGGAACGGCCTTTTCCTGCACTTCAGACGATGCAGTTGCCTTATCTTTTCCCTTCTTTTCTCCCTTGGGTTTGGGCACATAAGGAGTTGGATTTTCATCAGCTTGTCCAGGGAGGGACTCATCCTTGCCCAATATGGCCTTGTGCTTTGCTTGGTATATCTTCGCTCCATTCTCGTTCCATTCATAATTCTATGGCAGCTTATCTGACAGAATGATAGAGATTTTGTGTATGAGTGAGCACTTGGAAGATAAGCACATTTCATTGCTCTGGGTCAGTTCGAACTTCTCGGAGTCTTTTCGTAGACGTGCTTTGACCATACCCAACCAATCAATATCTGAAGCCTTCTTGATTATTGCAGCCATGACACTTATCTTGTATGAAGTGACCGCATCAAGGCTGTAAGTTGAGCACATGATCACCTTCTGAACGATCTCAAGAAGAAGGCGATATTTTCTCTTCAGATAGGAGGCTTTGACGTTCATCGTGTTCTCCTTGTTTGCTGGTCTCAACAGCTCGGCTTCAAGAAATTCCTTTTCTCCTACATCAGACGTGTAGGTCTCTGGATTGATGCTTCCTCGAGTTAGGCCGAATATCCTCTGGAGATCGTCATTCGACCATCGAACTTCCATTTCGCCAACGGAAGAAATCAGTTCAGCATCATTGTCTTCATCCCTCTGTAGATTGTAGAGAAACTCCAGGGCTTCATGGGTGTGGACGATGTTCTGATGTGTAGAGCAATGTCGTTCGAGCCCACACGCTCGTAAGCACTCCAGAATTTCCAGCGATTCCGGATCTGAGGTGATGGTGAAGACTACGTACTTTTCATCAATGATGTCTTTCTTCATCGATGCAAAGTTGCAGAACTTTTTCCCTTGGCCCGGTCGTGGAACAAGATGTGCCATTTCTGTACGATATGCAAATTGATGTTTAGTTTGAGTAAGATATTTCAATAAATTCAGTCAAACTAGTAATTTTAGCATCAATTTAGCAAATAAGCGTTTAGATCTAATAAAAATTACAGAATCATAGCATCACAACTTGTAAACCTAGGTACCAGAGAGAAATTGAGATCATGCAATTAATTAAACAAGAAATTACCAGAAATTGATTCGAAAGATTTAGAAATCGGAAGAGTAGAATCAAAAGATTTCGAAGGTAATTCTCTGAAGATTTTGAAAAAATATGATCTTTTAAGAACTTTGAGAAGACGAAGTAGTGGAAAGCGGTTTTCTGAGAAAGATTTGGATTTTATAGAATACGAGGGAAAACCTTTTTGCACAATTTTCCAAAGTACTCAAGTATCCGTGTTTTGAAATCAGTGGCTGAGATTAGTCGGCCAAAAAGTATTTTGATCGCACGGTTGAGAAAAGTAATCTTCTCATTTTTTGGACTCGAAAAATTGTAATAAAATGTTTTGAAAACATATTCCCAAGTCCGCATTAAAAGCTTTGCAGAGCATGCGTCATGAACAGAGTAAAATAAATTAATTATTTAAATAACGTATATAAGGTATTCAGAAAGAGATAAATAAGTGAACGTATCTGACTGATTGATATTGTAATTAACCAGTTACCACAGTGATCTGATCTGGTACTCGTTGACCTATCTGATGGTTGCCTTATGCATTTCCCAACAATATCTCACTTATCTAATCAGATTCTTGCTTGAAACACTTCGCCACTTATCTGATCCTCTTATCTGATACTCTTTATTCTTCAGTCTTCTTCTAATCAGCCCGCATTTACTGAAGTCAACTCCCGCCAAAACTTTTACTTCGGGGAGTCCAAAAGTCGCCTCGATTCCCAAATCGGCGCGATTTGGCATTCCGTAATAATGGCATAGATACGCTGTGATTAAACACACCGTTAACTCATCCAACCATTAGCCGTGTGTTCCTTACGCGTTGTCGATGCAAATTTCTCTTAAGATCTTCTGAGAAGATAAAATTTGTATTTATACCCCTAATTTCTTTCTATAAATTAGCCTGGGGTGTTAGGAAAACAACACAACATAAACCATTTCATCTTCTTTAGCATATCCTTCATGCTTTTCCGATGAGTTCCTTATTTTAAATGTGAAACTTCGGGTGGGAACCTTTAGCCCTTTTCAATGTATTGACTTCTCAAATCAACCTGTGTGTTCCTTCACTTTGCTTTTCGTCGTCATCTAAGATTTCACATACGATCAATGCTAAGCTTCTTTACCATCATGGAGGCGGATTCGCTAAGGCAAATGAGAAGGCATTTCTCCTAATAAAGTATGCACCTTGTGCGCCTATCGAGATGATGAAATTAGCATCAACAGACTTAGTGCGAAACAAAAGCGTGAGTTTGGTATATGGTGCGCATCGATCGACGGTGATCTCCATATATCAAGCTCAATTTTACATCGCGACACAAGTGTCCGTTTGGTCCTTGTGACCAAACCAATAACCTTGTGCCCCATTTTAATTTGGAGAGCCCGATTGATTTCACGTCCCGAGGGCTCTGGTTTGGACATCCTTCAAAGCCTCTCTCGCTCCTCCTCTCTCGAAGCTTTTGAGATTGGCTCGGGATTCTCGAAGCCCTCTCGACGCCCTTCTTAGGATCGAAGGAAAATGAGAGCATCATACCTTGAACTCTCTCTCTTCTTCCCTACCTAGGGTTGGCTTAGGGCTTATGGTTTATGACCTCGGGTCTTCTTGTACTTGTAATACCACTTGAAGATAGCTTGTAGCATTTGTACCTTGTGATATCACTTGTAACTTGTAAATCGACCTCGGGTCCTTATCAATGAAAAAACTATGTTATTCCATTCTTTGTGTTGTTTCTTCGACTTATGAGATCTGTAGCCTTAATCTTGACTTGCTTGTTATTTGCGGCTTTAATCGACTTATAAAGTAATCTTCAATCGATCGGTTCCTTGTCGATATATCTTGAATCGATCCGCTCCTTGTCGAACTTGGATCGGCTCTTATCGACTTTTTCGATCGCTCCTTATCCGAACGGATCGTCTCCTCGTCAGTAAATCGATCGGTTGAGATTTCTAACTCAACCGATTCCACTTAACTTTGGTTAGTTTTTAACCAACCGGTTCGGAGATCGATCCTTCAACCATATCTGGTGCATTTTCTCTAAGATCCGAAGCCCTGGCTTCGTTGCATAACTCTCGAATCGATCTCGGCTAGCGGCTTAGTTAAGATATCGATTTACGCTTGTCGTTATGGATCTTTTCCATCGATATTCTTCTTTTCAACGTGATCTCGATAAAATGCGTGTCGACATCCACATGCTTGCATCTTGTATGTAGAAACGAGATTACGAGTGATTGCAATAAGACTATTCATCATCAGAATATAGGTACGTTCTTAGCTACGATGTTGTAATCCCTCACCGCCGACTTAGCCAAAGCGGTTGGGAACAACAACTTCTCTCGCTGACCATATATTTACGCCCATGTTAGTAGATGTCATGCCCGATGTCCGCTTCTTGAAAACCAAGAGATCGGTTTATTTTCGGCCCGACATGAACACGAGGTTGACTTCCGTCGATTCGCAACCTCCGTGTCTGAATCGAGAATACCCACTAAGCTCTAGATTATCATCGATGGGTAAAATAAACCAAGGTTTTGGTCCCCTTCAGATACTTGAGAATCGGCTTATTTTGCTTCTAGGTGGCTTTGCATTGGATTTGCTTGAAATATGGCAAATACACCCTTTGCAAAAAAGTAATGTGCAGTCTATTTGGCGGTCGGTATAGTAGTGATCAATCGAGCTCTATACTCTTTCTGATTCGTTTTCTGACCATCTTCATCTGGATCCATCTTGAACCCGGTCATCATTGGAATTCTGGCTTTCTTACAATGTTGAACTCCAAACTTTGCTAGTAGATTCTTATGTTACTTTGGCGAGATGAATATCCTTACGTACTGCTTGACTTGTAAACCCGAGAAAAGTAATTCATCGACCCATCATGGACATCTCGAACTTCCCTTGCATCAATTTCTTTGAACTTCTCACATAGCTTCTTGTTGGGAGATCCGAAGATGATGTCGTCTACGTAAATCTGAACCATCAGAATATCTTCTCCATCTTCTATTCTGAATAAGGTTCTGTCCACTATTCCTTTAGTGAAACCGTTTGTCTATCAAGAGGCGAGAGAGTGTATCATACCAAGCTCGGGGAGCTTGTTTGAACCCGAAAGAGCTTTCCTTAAAGCGGTACACTTGGTTGCCTTTTTCAAAGCACGGAGGTTGTTCGACATAAACTTCCTCTGCTAGTACCCCATTTAAGAATGCACTCTTTACATCCATCGATACCACAGTGAACCCTCGTAGGCAAAGATATGCGAAAGCTTGACCCGAATGAATGGCTTCTAGGCGGCGCGGTGCAAAGGTCTCATCATAATCAATTCCTTACGATTGTGAATACCCCTTAGCAACAAGTCTTGCCTTATTCTGGTTATTACATTTTTCTCATCTCTCTTGTTCTTGAATACCCATTTCGTGCCAATTCGTCTTGATGAGTTGGTTACGTCACCAATTTCCAAACTTGATTCCTCTCAAAACTGTTCAGTTCCTCTGCATGGCTAGAATCCGACTTGCGTCTTGTAGAGCTTCCTCATTGTAGTTGGTTCCTTCAAAGATGAGATAACAACAAAGACATGGCACTTTCTTGTCGATGTCTAGTTTTGACTCTATCACATGGGTCTCCGATAATCGGATCGGTTGGATATTTGGTAATCCAGTCCTTCATTACGATGTCGTCTGTTTAGAGAACATCATCCATATCGATAGTTCATTACTAGTGATTGGGAGTGGTGCGGAATTATGATCCACTTGATAAGAACATGTCTCAGCTGATGTTGGACTCATCATGTGCTGATATCTGTTCGTAGGAACTTCAGGAGTTCCCCCCTGAACCAGATGGTTCAGTTGATATTGTCTCGGTATGCGAACTTCTTCAGCGGCAGGTTGTGCGTACCTTAGGGTGTGATTGACCTGTTAAATCAGCAAGATCAAGTTTTGGGATGTACACTGTTACGTGTTCAGGTTCTTTCTCTTTGATGCTTAGATGATCCATTTTCTCGCGTGTCGGTAGCGGTTGATCGGCATGCGCTTGTTACGAGGCGACTTTCTCTTGTTCAGAAGATGTCTCATCAAAGACCACATGGGGTGTTTCTTCCACAACTAGGGTTCGTTTGTTGTAAACCCTAAAAACCTTGCTGGATGAGGAATATCCTAAGAATATACCCTCATCTGACTTGGCCTCAAAAGTCTTCAACTGACTTTTCCCATTGTTGTGAATGAAACAATTCCACCCAAAGACATGGAAGTATGAAACACGAGGTTTTCTGTCCTTCCACAGTTCATAAGGTGTTTTGAAGTGAGTCTTAGTCAGAGAACATCTGTTCTGAGTATAGCATGTGGTATTTATTATACGCCGTAAAGCTTGACTTGGTGTGGCATGTTAAATTAACATAGTGCGGCGAACTTCCTTGAGAGTTCTGTTTCTCCGTTCTGCTACTCCATTTTGTTGTGGTGTTCTTGCAGCTGACGTCTCATGTTGTATACCAAACTCAGTGCAAAAATCAGTAATAAAGGAATTCAGGAACTCTGTACCTTTATCTGATCTAATTTTTACTATGCTGAAACCCTTCTCGTTTTGTAGCTTCTTGAGCAGCTCGGGTATCTTTGTCGTTGTCTCGTTCTTCTTGTATAAGAATACAACTCAAGTAAACTTGGAATAATCATCCACGATTACTAGAGTATATTTAAGGCCCACCGAGATTTGGTGTGGCGGGTCCGAATAGATCCATATGGGCGATTGCGATTACTTTCTTGGATGAGGGTCCGGTATTCCCTTGAATGAGGCTTTAACTTGTTTTTCTTTTCGACATGCGGCACATGTCCGATCCTTTGGAGAATATCTCATTCGGAAGTCCCTCAACCAAAGACATCCTAGTTATCTTGTTAAGAGTCTTGAAGTTCAGATGACTCATTCTTTTGTGCGAGTCAACTGCTACTTTTGGAACTCTTAACAATTAACATGTATTCCTTGGGCAACCTGTTCCAATCATTTGTGTAGATCGTGCCTTTCCTTGAACGATTAGCAAGGTTTGTTGAGTGGCTCGATTCCTAATCGTACACTTGTCGCTCGAGAACTCAACACTGAATCCGTTGTCGCAGAATTGTGATACTGATAGTAGATTGTGCTTTAATCCTTCGACGTACAAGACTCCAGTTACTTGTACATCATCATTCTCTAAGGTTCCGAATCCTTTGGTAAAACCAAAGTTATCATCACCGAAGAGTACACGTGGGCCTTCTTGTTCTTTGTAAGAGCTAAGAAGATGTTTGCTTCCAGTCATGTGCCTTGAGCATCCACTATCGATGTACCAGATAGTTGCTTGTGCACCTCCTTTGTTGGCCAGTCCCACGCGAACCTGCAATCAAATCAGGCTTTAGGTACCCCTTTGGAATTGGGTCTTGGGGGGTTAGTAGTGGATTTAGGGATCCACACAAACAGAGCACTTCTATGGTAATCAGATAGATTAGAAGGTCTGATTTGTCTCCCATACATATCAACATAATCATACGTCTCTTTATATGCTTTCTGATTAGTATGATTATTCGTGTGAGCCTTGGGTGACTTAGAAGACTTGGGATTTTTCCTTATATTTTGTCTTCTTTTAATCCAGTGTGGCTCAGATGCAGTAGCCCTAGATCTCTGGTTATAAGGGTAGGTACGACTGCTACCATCGAAAGATTCATATTTTTTTGGCATAGATGGTCTTTGCAGTTTACCTATAGCTTGCTTATTAGGCAGCTGACCTTGATTGGGTCTCAGATTAGTTTTCCTTCTTACAGGTTGTCTCTTCTGATACCTAATCTGCTGATCATGTTGAGGTTTCTTCAGAAGAACTGGGTTCTTCTATTGATTCCTCGGCTGATGCTTAATCAGTTGGGGTCCATTTCTGTTCCCTTTCTGATTAGGCACTTGCCTTACTTTCTCAGCAGGTCTTTTTCCCTTATTAGATACAAGTTTAGCTTTTAGTGTATCTTTGTCAGAGACTCGTTTGATTACACCCTTCTGAAGTGAATCAAACGGGGCTTTTGAGGATGTAGAAGGGTTCTCATACCCAATTCCCTTCTTGTTAGTCGGCGTTCGAAAATAGGTGTTCATATCTTGAACGGTTTTTGATGACTTCGTGAAAACCTCTATTTTCTTGCGCAAACTATCCTCAGTAGATTTTAGACTCTCATGTAGTCGGAATAGCTCATCAAATTTAGCTTGAAGGATTTTGAAATCATCAGCTTGCTGTTTGTTGATTGCTAGCTGATCTTTGATCTGCTTCTCCTGATCAGAAGATTTAACTTTCAGAATGTTAAGTTCCTCAGTTACCTTCTGAGCAGTTTCAGCGGATTTCAGTTCAGTAGCTTTACTGAGAGCGTTCTCTTTAACAAGCTGATTATTTCTGATCCTTAGCTTGTCATTTTCAGCTTCCACTATTGTATAAGTGTCTACTGCATCAGAGAGATCATCAAGCAATTGCTCAGAGTAGAGCTGCAAGTCAATCTCTCCAGCAGGTGTGCTAATAATAGCAGGTGTGGAAATTGAAAAAGCAGAAGGTTTGGAGGTTACCTCAGATTGGTCCTCCTTGGCCATCAGGCAGACTTCGTCGTTATCTGAAGAGAATATCAGATCTTCATGCTCGTGGAAGTCAACAGCATTGCTTATCATACATAAGTCTTCTACAAAGGAGTAGCCAGAATCCTCGGAAGGCAGATAGGAATCATCAATTCCAGATGTGTCAGCGACCATGGCTTTCCTATCTCTGAGGCGTTGCTCTCTTTTGTTCCGTTTCTTTTCTCTTTCTCTGGGAGTCAGGTCAAGGCAATCGGTGTTGTAGTGACCTGGTTTCTCGCAGTTGAAGCATGATCCTCGATCTACGGAACTTCCTCTGCCAGGTGAGTCACTCCGCCTGTAGGATCTGTCAGGTGACTTCCCTTTCTGATGGTAATCTGAACTCCTTCTGTCAGATCTATTATCTCTTCTCTCATCTGACAGATCATCTCTTTTCTTTTCTTCTATGTGATCTCTTCGATCATCAGATCTGGTTCTTTCTAGTGATCTGTCAGTTGGCCTCCTGTTTTTTCTGTTGTTTTGATAGTCACTGTAGAATCTGCGATACTTACCAAGCTGAGTATTTGTTCTTTCAAGTTTCCTGGTAAGCAGAGCGATCTGTTCTGCTTGACTCATTATGTTTCCAACAGGTTCAGTGGCCTTTGATCTGCTGCTGGTTGCTTTAAACGCAACTGATTTAGACGTTGAGGCTTCAGCAGGCGTCTCGTCTTCATCTGCTTGTCCTCTTTCGATTAAATCAAACTCGTGAGCTTTAAGGCTTAGGAACAAGCTACTCGGCTTCATCTTTAAAATGTCTTGGCAATCCTTGATTACCGTGACTTTCATGTCCTATTTTTTGGTGAGAGATCTTAAGATCTTGTAGTTGATATCTTTGTCTGACATCTCTCTTCCAAGTTCTCGTAACTTATTTACTGACATGGTGATCCTCCCATCGAGCTCGTTGATGGTCTCGTTGGGCAACATCTTTAGCTTTTTGAACTTCACCAGTTCGGCTTGTAGTCGGCTGTCTTTGATCTGATCATTTCCTTCGCATATCTCAGCAAGAGTATCTCACATTGCTTTCGCGGTTTTGAGATACTTTATCTTCTCCTTTGTGACTTTATCCATCGTCTTCATGATTATATGTCTGGCGATTGTATCTAGAGTATACAGCTTTCTTTCTTCTGCATCCATCAGGGCTGGGCTTTTTTGTACAAGACTTCCCGGTGCATGATCTGGATCTCCTCCAACTGCTCGGTTGTCGTGATATATAATGATGGGTCCTCGTTCAATGACTTCCATCATTCTACCGCTTATCGATCCTAGATGGTTGCACATATATATAGCCAAATCTGCATACTCATCGATTGAAAACTTAGGCAAATCATGATACATGCCAGAGGTATTATCCATGCTGAGTGATTTTGAAAACGAATGAGTTTTGAAAATAGTTTTTCAAGATCTGTTCAAATGACCACAAAGATTCTTCCTCAAGAATCGATGATACTCAAAGCCAGTGGTCTGTAGAACCACTCCTCTGATACCACTTGTAGGTCCCAAACGGGATTTGTGAGGGTGGAACTCTAGAGGGGAGGAGTGAATAGACTTCCAAAACTTTTCGTGCGGATCAGGTATGATTTGCAGATTACCCGATCAGAGTGTTAGTGTATCAGTTTAGACTGATGTTCAATCTTACTGAGTGCCTGAGGGCAGATCAGTTTGATATCTGTCAGTTTAACTAAGTGGTGCGGAAGCTTGTTTTTTAACCCGTGTGAAAAACCAGTTTTATCAATCAGATTCTTAAGTCAGTTTTCAATCAGCTGACTAAAGTGTCAACCTGATCAGATCAGTTGCTTGGTGCAGACTGAGCTTAACTTAGAATATGTATGCAGTTTTAAACTCAGTTGTGTGAATAGTGAAAAGCAGTAAGAAAGCAAGTAAATGCACACAAGACTTTTATAGTGGTTGATTTAAACCCGCCCCACGTCCACTCTTCCCTTAACACGGGGAACCTTAACCAAACTTAACCGACTTTAACCTGCGGGACTTATACCCCTCACGGGATGGCGAGATGTTTCTCGAAGTTCTCACTCTACAAACTTAACTCGGGACTTATATCCCCTCACGGGATGGCGAGATGTTTATTGAGTTCACACTCTACGAGATGTTTATCGAGTTCACACTCAATCCGAACTAGAAATCGAAAAACTAGAATCCCTGATGCGAAATCTTAGGGAACAAACTTAACCTAACTTGCGTTTGGGTAAAGAACGTTTGAGGGTTCCAACTGGAAATCTATCCTGGTGTTTTAGGTAGCCAAAATGCTAGTGGATAGGATTTCTTGCTAAGAACTATGGGATGAACACTCTAAGAATAATCTTCAACTATGGTGTTCTTCTTGGCGGAAATTCTTCTTGAATTTTCTTGCGTGAATGTTGTTCCGCTTGCTCAATAGTTCATGTATTGGTGTTGGTCTCTCTTTTTCTTCCTTCGAGCAATCCCATTTTATAGACCTCGAAATCAAAGAGCCGTTGGAGAGCAATTTGAATTTCAGGCTATATTAGGTAGGTTGTAGGATATGATTGTGACGTGCTTCGATTATCGGCGTGGCCGTAGGCATGATTAGCGTTTTTTTGTATCGTATCCGCATTGTCGGCTCTTTTTTGTACACGTGTCGGCTTTCTCCTTGGCCCGGCAAGACTTCGTAAATTTGTCCGTTAGGCGATTGATATTCCTTTTGTAGAAGATTCATCTTGTCTGGTGTATCTTTTTTATTGTCACCAGGTGTGAGCTGACTTGATCAGATAACTGATCAGTCTACCTTGTTGAGTCTTCTGTTGCATATTGTCTTAGCTCAATACGCAGACTCCGCTAATATAGGTCCTCAGGTCTTCTGGTAGTCTTCTGATCTTCAGGTGACTCTGAGCCTCAGTGACTTCAGTCATACTGAGTCTTGAGTTTATTCTTGAGTCTTGAGTTCATCCGAGTCTTGATTGTCTATCCGAGTCTTGAGTTCATCCGAGTCTTGAGGTTCATCCGAGTCTTGATGTCTTCGTCTTCACCTGATCTTCTGACTTCTTGTCTTCTGATTTGTTCTTAGTCTTCTGATCATCTGACCTTATCTGGGTCATCTGATACTTCGACCTGACCTATACATATTGAGTTCCCCCTCAATATGTGACCTATCTTTACATCATTATCTATACATTTCAAATTTTGGTCATCTTAATCGATTCTAAGTCATCGATACCTAATTGTCCAGTCATTGGTCTATTACAACTTTGTTTTGGAACTTCCATCAAAACTAAAATACAGATTTTCCAACATTTTTTATGATATTGTTTTTAATTATGTTAGTTTAGGTTTTATTTATTATATAAATTATTTTAAATGAAAGGGATATTTATGTCATTTTATAATTATTAATTTAATTTATTAATTGGGTGATGCAATGCGATTGCAATATACACATTGCAATCGCCCTAGTGCAAAGTACAATCATCTAAAAATAATATTATACGTTGGATCAATGATCCAATGATAATCAAAGGGTTTCCTGACGTTAGGAAGGGCGAAGCTATTCCTGACCGTAGAAAAACCTTATTTTTCTATCTAAACAAGTAATATTTTTTTAACTAAACAAGTAGTACTTTTCTAACTAAACAAGTAATATTTTTCTTTAAACAAGTTATACTTTTCTAACTAAACAAGTAATACTTTTCTAACTAAACAAGTAATATTTTTCTTTAAACAAGTTATACTTTTCTAACTAAACAAGTAATATTTTTCTAACTAAACAAGTAATACTTTTCTAACTAAACAAGTAATACTTTTCTATCTAACCAAGTAATACTTTTCTAACTAAACAAGTAATACTTTTCTAACTAAACAAGTAATACTTTTCTAACTAAAAAAGTAATACTTTTCTAACTAAAAAAGTAATACTTTTCTTTAAACTAGTTATACTTTTCTAACTAAACAAGTTATACTTTTCTTTAAACAAGTTATACTTTTCTAACTAAACAAGTTATACTTTTCTTTAAACAAGTAATATTTTTCTAACTAAACAAGTAATATTTTTCTATCTAAACAAGTAATACTTTTCTAACTAAACAAGTAATACTTTTCTAACTAAACAAGTAATACTTTTCTAACTAAAAAAATAATACTTTTCTTTAAACAAGTTATACTTTTCTTTAAACAAGTTATACTTTTCTTTAAACAAGTTATACTTTTCTAAATAAACAAGTTATACTTTTCTTTAAACAAGTAATACTTTTCTAACTAAACAAGTAATATTTTTCTATCTAAACAAGTAATACTTTTCTAACTAAACAAGTAATACTTTGTTAACTAAACAAGTAATACTTTTCTAACTAAACAAGTAATATTTTTCTAACTAAACAAGTAATACATTTCTAACTAAACAAGTAATACTTTTCTAACTAAACAAGTAATACTTTTCTTTAAACAAGTTATACTTTTATAACTAAACAAGTAATACTTTTCTAACTTAACAAGTAATACTTTTCTAACTAAACAAGTAATACTTTTCTTTAAACAAGTTATACTTTTCTAACTAAACAAGTAATACTTTTCTAATTAAACAAGTAATATTTTTCTATCTAAACAAGTAATACTTTTCTATTTAAACGATAAATAAACGACAGAACAAAAAATATAAACGATATATAATACATAAACAAGTGAATTGTTCAAAATAAATAATAATAAAAAAAAGTGTCGCATCATGCATAATAAAAAAAAGAAAAAAAATAGAGTTTCAATCATCACCGCCCCGGATAATAATCATCCTCATCATCCCCCAAATTAGTAGTAAAATTACTAGCAAAAAGAAAAGAAGGATCAAAATCGATATCATCGGCACCACCGCCACCACCACCGGTAATTTGCCCGCCCTTTGCATAGGTCGCCATCGCTGCCACGCCAGCTTTGCCCGCCCATCAATGCATCACGCCCCGCCACCGCCACCATGACCAATGGCGTGCCACCATGGCATGGGCTTTACCACATCCTAGGTCATCGTCCTCCTCGAAAAGGTTGTCGAGGAAATAGTCGGGTGAGCAACCCATTCGATCGGCCAGTCGAGAAGCAAGCCGCCCCCACTTTCTTTCATTTTCATCTCTGAGCTAGGCCGTCACCGCCTCTCTAATATGTTCACCGTCTCACGAGAGGTGGCCGGTGATAGTCAAGTAAATGAAAGTTTTGAGACCAGTAGGGTTGTGTCTCTGCGATCAGGGATGCAGACAACCTACCGTACCCGAGTACCCGCAGTCTATCGATGTCGGCCTCCTCCACATAGATCTGATTCAAATTAACTGGAGGAGATGGTGGATTTGAACCTGACGGTTCACCCATCTGGGCCTGGCTGGCAGCTTCGACCCTCTCTCGCACCGTTCTCTGTTTAAATTAAATATTATAATTAAGATCATGTGTAATAATTATGAAATACAACATTAATTAATTACTTACGTGCACGTGGGTGGTGCGGCATTAGGTGGAGGTCCTTGTCTCCTCTTCGTAGGGGTGGCCGAGAGCCAACGTCTCAAGAGCATTTAGAGGGCGTCCGAGGCGTAGCTCCTGTAAACAAATAAAAATATTAATATTAATTATGAACTTATATATTGTACAATTAAATAAATTATATTACTTACTTCCGCCATGCGGTGCTCCAGAATCGATCGGGGATCCGGCCCTGTGCACATTGACGCCACCATCCCCTCCTTACTGGCTCAGGCGATTTTGGCGATTCTTCCGGCACATCTCCTGGTATGCCCGATTGCTCCAAACCGCCACAATCGACTTCCATACGCCTGGGTCCAGGTCATCCGTCATATCCAGGCCTTCATCCTTCTACCCGGAATGCCACCTATAAAACAAGTCTTTGTACCGGGCTTGGGCAAGCTTACAGAGCGGCTTGTAGAAATCGGTCGGTGCCATACCAAGCCTCCACTTCATATGTTTCTGCATTTCATTAACAAAAACTTTATTTAATTTATATATGACAATATTTATATATTAAATTAAAATAAGTAATCAATTATTGTACGTGCCCTAAACTCGTCGAAGTAGAGATGGCGTTGTTCTTCAGACACGCCTCTCCAATTGTGGGCCCCCATAGCAATTCCAACTCGCAAAATGGAGTTGGTGGCTAAACTGGAAGCCTCGTGACTGGGTATGATGCTAAAACATATTACAAAATTAATAAGTATAATTAAATAATTAACTGTATAACTAAACAAATTAGTAAGTAAAAGTTATAACTTACCTTCCCGAGCTCAGATCGATCGCCAATCGAGCAGTGAGGGCTGAGCCACGATGAACAGAGGTCGAGCCTGAGCTCGACCCTGATGGAGATGACTCTGCCGCGGGCGGGTGCTGCTAGCTGGACCCATCGTGGGCTGGTGGGTGCAAGTTCACCTGAGGTCTAAGGATCCTATTCCTCCTGGTGCTCTAAGGAACCGACCCATCGCCCCGACCACCACCTCTGCCTCGACCATTGCCGCTGCCGCGACCGCTGTCACTGCCACGTCCACCTTCACTAGTACTCATCTTCATTATATAAAACAAATTAATTACATTTTTTAATAACAATTTAATTAACCAATAAATTTCGACAGAGTCTCGACTGTATTATATAAAACTCATCTTCTAGTCACCAACAAATTTCAATTCTAATTAATTCCTAACACATCGATAACAATCTAACCAATCAAATAATTTGACATAAATTAATTAATTAAAATCGCGCCTAAATTTTGACAAAATTTCAAATATATTATTATAAACTCATCCTAGTTAACCGTCAATCTAACAATTCTAACCATTCTAACATATATATATATATATATCACATAATTATAAAATAATTACAGACTAATATCCTAATCAACCAGACTAATCTAACATGCATATACGTAATTGACTAATTAAACTAAAATGGATATATAATTAATCTAACATTTAAATATCTATAACATTAATTAATCTAATAATATCAAAATTATATCAAAATTAATCTAATATATATATATTTCGAAATTAATTAATTAATATACATTAATCTAATAATTTCGAATTATATATTTTTTTTTGAACTATATATATATATATATAAACGCATGTACGTATATAAAACGAGAAAATAAACAGTTAAAAATTAGAAAAAATACCGTCAAACAGAAGAATCCGACGGTACGAAGTTTTTCACGTGCACCGAATGCTCTGGACGGCGACAACGAACGGCGTACAGCGGCGGCGGCGGACGTACTATTTGCGGAAAAACCGCGTCAGAATGCTGAACTCGCAGGTTATATAATTGGAATTTAGCGACGGATACTTAATATTCATCGCTACTAGCGACGGTAAAAAACCATCGCTATATTCAAAAAACCGTCGCTAAACTCGGCCTAGGCGGTGGTCCAAGTGGTGATATGCTTCGTGCCCCGGGTCCAATTTTAGCGACGGATTAACCGTCACTAAACGGCCTGATTTGACCCGGTTTGAATTTTTCATCGCTAAACCGCCGCTATTCAGTCGCTAATAGTGGCGGTTACCAAAACAGTCGTTAAATACGGTGACTTTGACCATCTGACTTAATCCGTCTCTAAAACCGTCACTAGTAGCGACGATTTGTCTAGCCGTCGCTAATATCCGTCGTTAAAACCCGCATTTTTTGTAGTGATTTGTGATCATTATAAGACTTCAATTACACCATAGTGGTTTGTGATCATTATAAGACTTCAATTACACCATCACCACTACGCTGGAAAAGAATTTAAAATCGCAAATGAAGTGAGATTTAAGGAATTAAATGATGATATGTATATATTTTCCTTAATCAAATTAAAAGAATCGACCCCTAAAGGGAGATTTATGAGTTTGAATCATAAATGGTCCAATAACTTTGACCTCAAATAGATTTAGTCCTATAAGTTTATTTATCGTCAATTTAGTCCCAATAACTTTAACAATGTCCAATTTTAGTCCCTAATCGATTGGAACAATGTTGTTTTGCCGTTTTAATTTGGGTCTTTCCGGCGGATGCTGTAACTGGGTTGCCACATGTATTTTTTTTTAACATCTGGAATTTCAGTCATATAATAAAAAAAATTAAAAATTAAAATTAAAACACACTTAAATACACGTGACAGTCCAGCCACAACATCCGTCGGAGAGCCCCAAATTGAAACGATTTTACCTCAATTGAAACGATTTTCTGACATGGGGGCTAAGCACATGTTTACTTTCCATGTCAAAATGTACGATGTTGTGCGAGATGTGGTCATCCATATTGCATCAAATGAGGAGTGCATTATCAAAGGTGGATATGACTCTAGTTGGATATCTTCCTCTGTGGACGGAGAAAGAGTCGAGTTTTCTAAGAGCTCGAGGTTTTCGAATCTTCATTTATTGTTGATTGATACATTGAGAGGTGAGAAATTGCAAACCAATGATCTTTCTCTTGAAGGAATGGAAGAACTCAGATTGTTGTCCACAAATTTGATTTTTCACTGACATCGTTACAAATTACACCACAAAAACTGGTGACTTTTATGAATCTTTTGAAGTCCATATCTGTTGTAGGCGAGTTGGTTAATCTTGAGGTTTTCATATGTTTGAGTTGTTTTGCCATTAAGGAACTTCCATCAGTAAAAAGCCTGAGGTTGTTAGAAATTAGTATGTGTTCTAAACTTCAAAATATTAGGTTAGCGTCGTGTATAGATGAAGATAACTTTGGACTTGAAGACGTCATAAGGAAGTAGCATTCCCATTTGGATGTCAAAGTCGTCATAAAACAGTAGCATTCCCAAAATTGGAGACACTCCTACTGGATATTCTGAAAATTGAGGTTAATAATCAAGGAGTTGAGAGTATTGAGTTCCCATTGCTAATTCTCTTCCAAATGCATACCCAATTTTTCAGCTATCTCACATTGAATTTTCTCTTTGCAGAGAGATTGGCCGACAACTAATAAATTTAGAGTAGTTTTTCAGTGAAACTTGTTAATATCAATAAATTTTTACCATTATACTTATAAACTAATATCATAATACTTGTACAATGAGATCATAACATTAAATGCTAGAGGTATTAGTTTATAAGAGCAATGGTATCATTTTATAAGTGTAATGATATTAATTTCATAGTATGAACATGTTTCACATGAGAGTTTGTGTAAATTTTAAGCAGCATATGAACAATGTCTTGATTAATAAAAAAAAAACAAATTGCTTACAATACATTAAAGAGTGGGTCTCATGTGCATCCAGGTGCACCGTGCACTCGTAGTGCATTTTAAAAACATGCAACTTGCTATATTGAAATATGCAACTTGTTTACATTGAACCGTGCAACTATTTTTTTCATGAGATCTTTGTGGGACCGTGGAGGGAGTCTCCATCGGTCTTCTATATGATTCCTTATAAATAGTTGCATAGTTCAGTGTAAACAAGTTGCATCTTTCAGTATAACAAGTTGTATTGTTCTAAAATGTATTATGAGTGCACGATGCACTTGGATGGATATAAGACTTAGCCTAAACTAAAAGATTAAGCAACAATATCCACAAAATAGTCGTAATATATAAAACAATTTTTATATGCTGCATGTGTAGGTGAGAAATAAATTATTATTTTTTTATTTATATTTTTGTATTTTTAATTAAATTGAATGATAATATGAAAAAAAAATTAAATTCACTTTTTTTCAAAATGTCCGCGGACGAACCCAATCCCAACCCGCGTCCCATATAGGTCAATGGTCAACCCAAACGAGCACGTTTCCAAGCGGGCTTATAAATACTCAACCCAGCCCGCCCCATATATAGACGGTCCCGGGCAGGTCTATTTGGGGTGATTCACCCGAAAGTGAACATTGTTAATTACTTTTGTATCCTTAATAAAAAATGATATTAAAAGTATCACTTATTTTATTAAGTGTACAACAATTATTTAATCATATAAAATAATTGAATTACTCATAATACTCGGTGTGAGTCTGGTCATTTAGGATGAGTTTGTTTCGGGATTTAAGTGTGCGGAGCAAGTCAAGATTTTAGAATCCAGGGATTTAGAATTTTTTTATGAATAGTAAATGTATGTGTTTGTTTTGAGATTTGAGTAAGGTGATATTTAACTTTATGTCAAATCAATATTTAATAATGATTGATATTATATTATTATATTATGTTCAAAAGAGTAATATAATGTATAAAGTATGATATATTGGGAAGAATAATAATAGATTTTATAGGTATTTATAGGTGTAGATTGAATGTGGGATTTGAAATCAGATTTTAAATCTCAAACTCGTATGAGACGGGGAGCGCAAAGTCCTAAGTCATCCGGGTGAGTTCCAAAATAAACACAGTCTGTCACGCCCTAATTTCATAAAACTGACCTTCTAAAAAGTAGTTAAAGTAACTAACTTGGGCATAACTAAATTTGAATTTCAAATCCCTAGCGGTAAAGAATAACGACTATTATTTTTAAAATACTTTATTTAAACAACTGAAACCGTCAATAATAATAAAATATGAAGTGGAAGACTTACGAATTTATTAAATATTAAATTTACTTGAAGCATAAACATTAATTTCTTTCTTGGAATATAAATTAATTTAAAATACCAATTGTACTAAAACTTAACTATTAAATAAAATCTTCTTCGCATAAAACTTAGTAAAGAACTAAACTTGTTATCAATCTTAAATAATAAACGACTTCAAATAGCATCATCCATCGCCTCTCCCCGCAATCAACTCTTTAATCTAAAAAATGTTAAATGAGAGGTGAGCATGCAAGCACACTCAGTGAGGCCAAGTTATTCAATATTAAATGCTGAAAATAAATAATGAAGTAATGAACTTAGTAAATCACATTCACTTTGTCACATAAACTTTGCCATAGAAATTTTGCCACTTTGTCATAGGAACTTTTCCACTTTGCCATAGATACATTGCCACTTTGGAGCACGGTGGGTTAAACCTGAAGACCTGTCGGTCCCGAACCTTATAAGGGGCCCTGGCTATTAGACTTTACCGAGCACGGCGGGATACACCCAAAGACCTGTCGGTCCCGAACCACATTAGGGCCCCTGGCTATTAGTAACTTTGCCAACATACTTTGCCACTTGAATAACATAGGAAATGCATTCACATAGTAGATAACTCAACAATTTATTTAAAACATAAAATAGAGAATAATACATGCAATAGAGTTCTACTAACCACTGTAAAGAATAAAGCAATTAAAACCCCACCTGAAAATGTATGTCGTGGATGAAAATGGATGCATTAGCCTTAAAACTTATTCCTCGCAGTCATCAATACCTAACATAAAAATCATATCTACTTAGGAGATAAATCCTCAAATTAAAATAGCATAAATCCTAATTAGAACTCTAAATTTAACACCACCCACCATAATTCTTAAACTTCTAATAAACTAATACTCCTCTTAAGCCTAATCTGAAATGATTTACTATCTTAATCTTCATGAATAAAATGTCTAGCAAATATTTCAGTTAATTAATGCAGAGCCGAATTCCATATACACAGCAACAATCTGATCAAATCTCACATACTCCTAATGTATATTGACATAAATTTGGTTTATTCGCTCAATCCCATTTAATTAATTCCATAATTTATAACAACTTATATAATAATTTATTAAATCCTAATTACAATCCCAGCAGTCACTATATACTATCATCTCTTAAATAATTCACTAAACATTGATACTATTAAGAAGAGTTAATAAAATATTATCTCCTGTATAATGTTCTTCAAAATATAAGCACCAACACTCACGTCACATAATTCTCATGCTTCATGGAATAGGATTATTTATGGATAGTAACAACATATTTACAAAGTAATTAAAAGAAAACAGATGGAAGGAGATACCACGAGTTCTTGTTGAAGAAGAAATTGAATAAGATACCGTGAGTTCTTGCTGAGGAGATTGAATATAGGGTTTAAGAATGTGTATATGGGGATGTAAGTAATCTAGGGAAAGTCTCATATAAATAGATGTATTAGGAATGGATTTGGGCTTAAAAAGAGATATATAAGTGTAATTAAATTTTATTTGGGTTTAAATAAATAAGGATTAGAATTTAAAATTTCATTTATGTATATATATAAAAAGAGGCTTGAGCTTGAATGAGCTAAGGACTATATGATTTAAATATTAAAAATTCTTTTGAATTCTTATTTCAAAATAATATGAATTATAATAATTTTATAAAAGAATAAGTTAAATAAATAATTAAAAGATATGTATATAAAGAGGGAAGATGAGCAATTTTTGGCTGAAAAGTAAATGAGATTAAAGTCATTGAAAGTCACTCATTGACCATATTAATTTGGACGTTTCAAACTTGAAAGATTAAAACAAAGCTTAATTTTGTGATAATTGAAAGTTAATGGTTCTAAAAGAAACGTCTAAAAATTAATACTCATATTAAATTCAGAAAAAGTAACCGAAAAGAGAAATTTAGGGGAAAAAACTTATGGACTACAAATTAATCTCTATCTAAATTGATTAGAAATTTTAATATAATAACAAAATAAAATAAACAATAAATATATTTTTTTTTTAAATTGCGGATATTACACAACCTTAGCAAAATGTAGAGCACTCTAAAATCTCGCTTGGATTCCTTTGTGCCAAAATAAGGTATTCCACCCCTGTTCCATATCCTCTCAATTTGACCTGTCCCGTATTTTTATTATTTAAAATCTAATAAAAATAGCAAAAAATGAACCTTAAATCTTAAACTATATACCCTAAACCATGAACGCTAAACCCTAAACCATGAACCATTCGGGCCGGGTAAACCATGAACCATTTGGGCCGGGTTAAGTTCGGGCTGGGTAACAGAAAAAACTGGAAAAAAGAAAAACTAAAAAAAAACGTGTTATATGAAATTAAATTTTTTATTTTGATAAGGGAAAATTTCATTAAAAAATGAAAGAAGGTATGCAGTGTTCCTGTACAAAGAGGTGAACTATACAACTTAGCTATCAATCAAGAATTTTTCTAGGATTTGATAACCATTCTACAAATGTAAGACTACTAAAGGAAGCATTCACCGATAAACAACTCCAAAGTCTTCCTTTAATTTCTTCCAAGGTGCTCTCCATATCAAAACATATGCCCTCAAAAATCTGTTTGTTCCTGTTTTTCCATAAAGTTCAAACCACACATATCCAAAGACCAATTTCTAGTAAAACACCCCTCTTTCCATCGAACATGCCCAAAGTAGACTCAAGGTGGGAAGAAATCTGATTTTGACACATACCTGATACACCAAGCCAATTGAAAACAGCGTACCAAATACCTGAAGCCTTGCCACATTCAAGGAATAAATGAGAGGCCGTCTCCAAGGTCTCGTCGCACAAGGGGCAGTTTTGGTTGCCGGATTGAGGGATGATGTTCCTGATTGCAAGGTTTGCTCTCGTGGGTAACCGGTTCAAGATCAGTCTCCATGCCATTGCCGAAGTTTTTGTTGGTATGAGCTTATTCCAAACACGTCTTAGGTGTCTGATTTCTCGAGTGCATCCCTGCTGGATTGTGTCTGAGTTGCTGATTAGGTCGTTTTTTTTTCATGTAGGCTCCATTCGTCGAACCACTCCACCTCCAAGTGTCTTCAGCATTTTCTTTCAAAGGGGACCTGTTTATAAAACACTCAAATTCATTAATAGCAGTTTTTTTCACGATCGAAAAGCTCTCTTCTCCACTTCCACTCCCACTTCCACCTCCCCTCTACCCAAATCCCCATCTCACTTATCATCCCCTCCCTCATCTCACTCAAATGGAATAATCTTGGAAACTTCCTTTTAGGAGGAATAATCCCTGCCCAGACACTTTCCCAAAAAGAAATTGCCCTCCCACTCCCCACCCTCCTCTCCAGATTTCCCCAGAACCACCTCCCCTCCTCCCCGCTCACATTTTTCAGTATGTCTTTCCACCATGATGACACCCTAGCACTCCTCCCCCTCCTCTCAAGCCCTGATTCCCCTAACTCTAAGCCCCCATATAACGACTTAACGACCCTCACCCACAACCTATCTCCCTCTACAAGAAACCTCCACACCCACTTACCCACTAAAGCCCTATTAAAATTTCCCAAGTCCCTAACCCCAAGACCACCCCCCCCCCCATATTTTGATTTGCAAATATCTTTCCAACTCACCCAACATATTTTTGAATTATTCTCACTTCCCCCCCCCCACCCCACAAAAATTTGCGTTGTATAAAGGTTAATTCGTTCAAGGTTTTAATCGGAATTTTATAGAAGGAAAATTGGTATATTGGCATCGAAGATAGCACCGCTTTCAGTAAGGTAATTCGGCCTCCAAAAGAGATCTTCCGGTCTTCCCAAGACTGTTGGGGTTATACTGGAAAGTATGTTTTTACTTTGTATAACCAAACTGAATTTTCTGTCTTATTTTCTGAAATAAATTATTTATCAGTAATGCTTTAAATATCATTGAATGTTACATATATTTATTGCATAATTGTTCAATAAACAGTACGTGTTACATTGTAGTTAATTTAGTGATACCAGATCACAGAAGATTAAATTAACAGTCCCTTGTAACTAAAAGTACGCAGTTCACGACCTAGATAGAAATGAACAATCCATCGTGAAAGGTTGAAGTGTAAGGCTCAGATTGGCTTGTCTTGACTAAGTGATTACACTAGTGCATGACTGATGCACTAAACAGAACCTACAGGAGGATAAATTCTTCAGCACTGAACCAGGAAGAATTAGACCTCAGTGGTTTGTTATTTCTTAATCTTCGTCCCTTAAATAGGATCGTGTGTGGTTAGTAATTATTGTTTTGACTTATAACGGGTAGAGAATCAATGAGATTCAATACTTTATATCTTGGGCAATATTACTGGTCACATGCGATTGCTAAGATTTAATACGAAGAATCGTGTGCGAGTACGCTCGTTTGATTTGCCCCCTTGGGAGGTTCATAAGATTTATCATACCAAATCTTGCAAGTGGAATTTGTTTCCGGTATGGATAATAATGTTGAACCGTTCATTGATCAAGGACAAAAGATATTAATTAATGGAAAGCTATTTCAGTGGCTTGAATTAATTAATGGGCTAGATAATCTTAAACACGGGAAATAATAATCGGGAGCCATATTAACAGTAATATGGGTTAAGATGGATAGTGCAATATTAATTATGTAGTGGGATTAATTAATATTTATGGGCTTGAATAATATTGTGGCTCAATATTAGATATTCAAAGTCCATTGGAAGGTCCAATCTTAATTCTCCTAAAGGCCCCTCAAGTAGCCCAAAGATAATGTCCAATAACTGAAAAAGGTGTTTAAAATAAAATAAATTATTGTTGCCTATTTTTCCTAATATTTCGAAAATAATAAATAAAATAGGGAGAAAGATTTTCTTTGAATTTTGTTATGGAATGAGGATAAGTATTCTTGGAATACAAGATTATCTCATTAAATTCAAGAAATCTCCCACTTGGTTATTTATCTTGAAATTTTCGAAAATTTTGATTAAATAAGGGAATGAAAGATTTTTCTTGATTTTCTTGAAAAGACATTATGGAATATATGTATTCTTGGAATACAAGATTATCTCATAAATTCAAGAAGATCCAAATCTTGGATTCCTACTCATTATTTTTTCAAAAAATGCCATAACAAGAGGAGTTGGAATTTTTGTGGAATATTTTAAATATGGAGAAAAGAATATATTGGATATATTCAAGATTTCTTGGAGATCAAGAAAAAGATTTTCCCATCTTATTCCTAGTGAAAAATTCGACCAACACCTCCTCTATAAATAGGGGATGAATGTTTCATTCTCAAGTGCAATTCCATGTGTTTGTTAAATTGTTCGTGAGTTCCTACCACTGGATTGTTGAACAAGGACAAGGGAATACTTGAGAAGGACTTTTGGTGTGTTCGTGTGAACGGGATCCATCTTCTCAACGGTTGTCACTCCAAGAGGTTAGTTCACGTAAACCCGTAGTAATTCCGCATGCGTAGGTTTTATGTGAACTGTTTTATATGCATGATTGGTTGTTGAATTATTATTTGAATTAATATAGGATTAATTCATGCTAGTAATAATTGTTAGAATTAAATTTGTATTTAAATATTCAACCCGAATAGATCCGGGCAATTAATTCCCCAACAAAGACTTCACTTTCTTACGGAATTTTTGAATCAGCCCCCTCCACTCGCTGGTCTTCCTCTGCTTAATTCCAACTCCGACCCTTAGGTGTGCAAAAGGTATCTCACCTAATACACAACCCAAAGTTGTTGCCATTTCTTCCATCCTGCCTCTTTCCACATTTAGACCCATCAAGCTACATTTGTCGAAGTTAATCTTAAGGCCTGAGAGGAGTTCAAAGTTTCTGAGAATTCTCTTAATTGCCCAAGCATTATCAATACTTGCTGCCCCCATAAATATCGTGTCGTCTACGTATTGTAAGTGTGAGACCTTCACTCTTTCTTCTCCGATTTCAGCCACCTCGAACAGGTTTTCAGTCGTTGCTTTGGAGACAAGAAGGCTTAGACCTTTCGGCTACTAGGAGGTATAAAAAGGGGGAAAGTGGATCCCCTTGTCTAAGACCTCTTTCAAGCTTGAACTCCCCTGATGGACTCCCATTAACAAGTATTGAAGCATGTGCGCTAGACACACTTTCTCTGATCCACAATCTCCATTTACTACAGAAGTTGAACCTCTCGAGCATCAAATCCAGGAAATCCCAGTCCACCGAATCATATGCTTTGGCAAAATCAATCTTAAAAAATATTATTTTCACCTTTTTCCTCTTAACTTCTTGTATGGCTTCGTTGAGGATGACCACTCCGTCAAGTATGTTTCTTCTACCCACAAAAGCGCTCTGATTCTCCGAGATAATCTGATCCATAACCTTACTGAGTCGTGAGGCCAAGATTTTAGCTATGATCTTGTAGGCACAACCGATGAGGGATATCAGTCTAAAGTTAGCTAGGCAAGATGCATCCTCTTTTTTTGGTATAAGAGCAATGAAAGATGGATTCAGACCTCGAACCAGCTTACCATGCTTATGGAAGTCTTCAATCATTTGGATGAAATCGTTGCGAATCACTTGCCAACACTCCTTTATGAACTTGAAATTGTAACCATCAGGTCATGGGCTCTTGGATATATCACAGTTGCTCATTGCGTTAAGCACCTCCTCTTTGGAAAATGGGGCGGTCAGCATTTGTTGGTCCTGGTGCAAACGAGTCTTACACGTGTATGGGGGGGGAATACACGTGTTTAGTGTTTTTAAAACTTTTATTTTACTGAGGTCAGCTTGGGTCAGGTTGTCCTGAAGATTTGGTCCTGAGAAGCACAAATCGCTCTGAGTCAAAGTCTACCTGAGACAGTGATCCTGAGCTGCTTTCAGATACCTCAGATAATCCCAACTGAGTCCTGAGTTTTCAGAGATCCTGAGTTGCTTGGATCAGATAACTAACTTACTGAACCCTCAGAAGAGTAAGTTCAGTTTGGTAACTATCTGTTCTAGCTACTCAGAGGTGCGGAATGGTTGGCCCTTAGTTTATACTCGTTTTAAGCTTTTGCTAAAAAACCTTCCTTTAATGGAATAGTGATTAGGCTGTGACTCAATTAAATGCAACTTCAGTGGATTGATTCCAACTGAAATATCAGTGAAAATATGCTTTCAAAACAAAGTAATGCAACAGATAAATCAAGCACAACAGAAAGCAAAGAACACAGCAAGTTATAGTGGTTCAAAGACTCAAGCTCCTACGTCCACTCTCCCTGGTCTCTTCAGAGAAATTCACTAATCACTTCCTATGGTTTTCTGACTACCTCTGTAGTTTACTAACCTTTTCTAATTTTGAGCTTTCTGACTACCTCTGTATTTTACTAACTCAAAACTCACACAAGCTTTCTGTCCATCCAAGATAGATTACTCACTTCTTCTCTAGAGCTTTCTGACTACCTCGATGTAGTTTACTTACTCTTTACAACTCCAATCTCACCAACAATCACACTCAAACTACCTTACAAAGGGTTTGGGGTTTCTTGGTTGGTTTCCAACTAGTATGAGATATCCTTTACAATTAAGAACAATGCAAAGGCTAGGATATCTCGACTAAGCTTTGGATATATCTTATCAAGCTAGGCTTAGTGGAATGAGCTCTCTTCGATTTAAAAGCACTTGGGAAATTCTTGGGTTTTCGAGTGCTTCAACTTTGCGATAATAAGTTTGAGCTTTTGAGTTGCTTACAAATTTCTCGTAACCTTACAATGTAGAAGGTCACAAGTATTTATAGGCATACACCAAGGTCACTTTTGAAAAACTATCCATTGGAGAGATAGCTTCGTGAGTTTCCTCTTATGGTGTGTGAGAAACGGCTATATTTAGGGTTTGACACTCCCTAACACGTTTTTAGGCATTAGTCTTTCATGTAGCCGATCTTCACTTTTTGCAGTCTGGAACTTAGTACTTCTGACATCTTTTCAGTGACCTGTCGCTGTCAGTGTCAGTATGGTACAGTGTTGTCTTCCTCTTTTTGACTTTTGTCTCCAGTTAAAGGTAGACAACTCAACGGTTCTTTTTGGTTACAATCTCTGAGTGATATAACCTTAACAACACTTTGTTTTAGTTCCTTTTGTCTGCATTTGAATGTCTTGGCAAATATCTATTTTTCTAAGGAATCGCAATTTTCTCAGTATTGCATCCTTCAGATAGATACTTTCAGTGCCTCGGAACATTCAGGTTTATACTGAGCATTCAGTACATTACTGAGTCTTCAGTAATTACTGTGCCTTCAGTATTCTTGATCTTCAGTTCTTCAGTCTTCTGTCTTCTGTGTTCTTCAGAGTCTTCTGAGTCTTCAGGGTCTTCTGAGTCTTCAGCGTCTTCTGAGTCTTCAGCGTCTTCTGAGTCTTCACAGATATACTGACTGATATACTGAGTCTTCATGCTGAGTCTTCAGTTTCTCAGTTTCATACTGAGTCTTCAGTATCTCAGTTTCTTACTGAGTCTTCAGTTTCTTAGTTTCATACTGAAACTTCAGTTTCATACTGAACATCAGTTTCTTCAGAAAGTTACTGAGTTCTTCAGAATCTTCAGATCCTAACCTGATCTATATCTGCTGACTATACATTTTGCAGATAACATCCTGAATACTCTAAAACTGAATCCTGACTCAACTATCAAGATTATCCTGAACATGTCATACTCAGGGGTTTTGGGATCTAATCAAAATCATATCTTTGTTAAATTCATCTCCCAACAATTTCCCCCTTTTTGATGATGCCAAAACCTATCTTGTTACAAAACATTTAACCTAAACTCAGGTTTCAGTTTATCTTATTACAAGATTGGTTTTATCTCCCAACAATTTCTTAAACAGAGAATCTCTCAACAATTTCTTCAGTAATGAATCTCTCAAAGGATTCATCACCAAATACTTAATTTCTCAACAATTAATCTCAGAGACAATCATTCAGGCATATCAAAAGTAAAAGACATGTAAATAAGATAATGAAATATTATCTTTTGAGCATAAATGATAAGTTTTCATTGATGATAGGTAGACTGTTACAAGTTACAATGAATCTTATCTGAACAAAATCAAAAAGACAAAAAAATAAAGGATTACATGAATCTTCTGAGTCTTCATCTTCTGTCTTCTTCTGCTCTTCAGTTCAGCTCTTCAGTTTGGCTCTTCAGTTCTGATCTCCTTCCACCTCATCAGCAGAGACTTCAAGGTTGAACATTCTGTAATATCTTCTTTTCAGCGCATCTCTTTCTTTAATGATATCAGGATTGTTCCCTGTCAGACCCAACTGAATGGCGTACTGAGAGATTTCTTGAGAAATGGCTTTCTCATTCACACAGCCATTCTCCAGCATAGGAGGAGGGTACGAGTATGGACTAGGGGCGGTTATCTACACCTTTCCTTCATCCGCAAGATTTAACCAGTTCTGAAGATACTTCGGATAAAAGGTCAGGAGATAGTCAATGAAAGCCTCATTGGGATCTGAGCTTTCCCCTCTCCATTCTCTGAGCACATCATAATAGAACCAGAAGATTCTCTTGATTTCTTCTCATGCATCGTTGTACTGGATAGGCATCCATTTGTCAACATGCGGCCATTTTTGTGCTTTTGTGTTCCCTCTCCTTTTGTTTGCGAACTTTTTGAACCCACTCCTTCTTTTCTGCTCTTCTTCTACCTTCTTTCTGATCACTGGTACACCAGAAACAGAAGCAGCAGTCTTCTTTGCTTGTTCGACTTGGAGTGTTTTCAGAGCGCTTCTGGTATTGAAGACCTTCTTCTTTGGCTCGACCTCAGATTCTTCAATATCCAGCAACAATTTTCTCTGAATTGGCTTAGAAGCCTTTGCCCTTTTGCCCTCAGGCTCTTCCATTGACATAGCCTTTCTCTTGATGGGCATTTCAGCACCAGCTAGGCTTGTACCAATTCTTCCTCTACCACTCAGTTTCTCTATAGCAACTTCCTGCATTGTTTCCTCTGAAACCTGAGTGTAGATTGGCTTCTCCACCTTCTTGAATTTAAGCTTCTCAGTGGCTTCTATCTCCTTCATGGCTTCGGAAATGATCTTTTTCTCAGCATCCTTGACAACCTTGCCCTTTAGAGTATGTTCCAATAAATCCCTGAGATCAGCTCCAGGTCTTTCCCCCTTCTTGGAACCATACTCTGGCAGAAGCCTGGAGAGTGCTGTGTCCATATGGTATTGTTCTTTACTGACACTCCGCACCTCCCCTGCCATCTGATCTTGCTCCTCCTCGAGCCTTCTGAGGTGGTTCTTCGCCACAGAGAATTCTTCAGACAGATGAGCAAATTGGCTTGAGAGAGCTTCCTTGAACATGTCTGTCATCTTGGCCATGAGCATTGAGCTCATTTCCTCAATAGCATTCTTCACCAGCATCTCATTCTTCTCTACCAACTTTGCTTCTAGAATTTCAGTCTGCTCCTGATGCTTTTGCTTCAGCTCTGCATTAAACTCAGTCTTGACCCCCTCCATCTTCTCTTCTAATTTTCCTTCCATGGAGGTCAGCTTTTCTGTCAGAGTATCCTGAAGTAGCACCAGTTATGAAGAAGAACTCAAGTTTTCAATCTTCTGAGTTTGGTTGGCCAATGCCTCCTCGATCTGAGCAACTTTGGTCAGGATTGGCTCAACCTTCTCCAACTTCACCATCAGCGGGGTGAGATCAATCTCAGGAGCATATCTGATCTGCTGTGCCTCCTGATTTGGCTGTTCATCCTGAGTCTCAGTCTGAACCTGAGCTTCAGTTTGAACTGGGGCTTAAGACTCAGTCTGAGTCTGGGATTCACCCTGAGCTTGGGTGTCCACCTGAGCCTCAGTCTGCATATCAGACATTACAGATTTAAAGGTAGGAACTTCAGTAATCCTGGCATAATTATTAATAGTGCCAAAAGTTACCTGAAGGCTAACTTCAGTCTGAGGATGTTCGACAGCAGCCTGATCAGCATCAGTTGAGTCTTTCTCCTTCTGAGATTGACTCTCATCATCCCCTTATTGGTCCCCATCCTGAGATTTGTCTTTGGAGCTCGGGGCACTAACTTCAGCAATCCTCTCAGCAACCTTCCTCTTCACAAGCTCATCAAAATCAGAAATTTTCATCCTGAGCTTGGTTTTCCTGAACCCTAAGAATTCAGTGAGAAAAGTTGTCTCCTCGTTCCACCAGTCTTCGCCTCTGAATGAAGCAATGTTGAGCATCTCTGGAAGAGTCTGGTTGAGGATAAAGACCGTTGACCTCAATCTGAAGAAGATGTCTTGGAGGTCAGGGAATGAGCTAAGCTCAGGGTAGCGGTCAAGAATGAACCGTTCCCCCTTGCTTCGCCATTCGGTCTCTTCAGCTTCACCTTTCTTGAGCATTGGGCTCTCAGGTTCTGTGGGAAACTCTGCTGAAAGATCAACTAACAGCTCATTCAGGAGCTCATCAAAATTCATCGGCTCCTGAGGCTCAGCAAACTCTGAGGTTTGGGCAGGCAGCTCCTCAGTCTGAATCAGACTTGGTTCTGAGGTCTGAGCTGGCGCCTCCTCAGTGGGAATTTCAGTTTGCTCTGAGAACTGAGTGGGCACTTCCTCAGCAGGAATCTGAGCATCTTCTGCGGTCTGAGTCGGCACTTCCTCAGAGGGAATCTGAACTTTCTCTGAGGTCTGAGGTCCTTGGAATATTTCCTGAGAAAACTTATCAGAACTAAGCGATGTCTCAAGAACCTCAGAGAAGACTTGCTCCTCAGTTTGATCCTGTGCCTTTGAGATAGCCTGAGCCAATACAAGTAAAGGCAATTTCTGAGCAGTTTGGCTCTCAGGCTGAATCTCCTCAGTCTCACTTTCCTCTTCCTCATCAGTGAGAACCACCATTCTTTTGCGCTTTGGAGCGAGGGTTTTTTGCTTCTTCAATTTCTCACCCTGCTCCTTCTTGGCTTCCAACAAAACCTTCCCCCTGGTTTGTTGGCTTTCTTCAGCAGCAGCCGCAACTGGTGATTCCACTTTTTTCTCTTTCTTCCCTTTAATAGTCCTCCTTGCAGCAATGGGCTTGAACATTACTTTGGACTTAGGGAATGGATTAGAGTTGGCAAAAATATCCTTCTCCTCTCGGCACATTTCCAAAATGAAAGCAATTTTGGTGGCATGGAGGATCCTGCCTTTGATCGATATCACGCCATCCTCCCTTTTTATGACCTTGGCTTGCTCACTCACCACCTTGATCAGATACTTCAGCCAGTTGAAATCCTTGGTGGGTGAGTCCTCAATTGCCGCCATCAGTCGGAGTTTGGGAGTGCTGATCTGCTCAAAGCTTCCAGATCGACTCATGATGCACTTCCCCACAATATCCATCAACACTCTGTACTTCGGCTTTAAATGCCGCTTATGCAGAGTTGCTTCAAACTTAACAGGATTCTCAGTAATCCCATCAAGATACTCTTGCTCCCATCCCAGCATATACAATGAGGGATCATCTCCCCTATCGCACAACTCAAACACGTCGTTCAAATGCTTAGGGACAATATAAAGCTCTCGAACAAAATCCACATACTTCATTGATTGTTCAAGATGTGAAACAGAAATCTTGGATTCAATACAATCATCCTCATCTATTTCCATATTTGATACAAACTCTATTACCTCACGAGTATACTCCGCCTCTGGTCGATTCGCGACGAGGTTCGTCAGTTTCGCCAATCGGATTAAATGGAGCGCCTCTTCTTTGTGCTTGGCATTTGAAGTACTCTCCAGAGACACCACGAATTCATACCATGGCTTATTTGTCTCGGCTAATCTTTCGAATATGGTAGGAGCCATTTGAGATTTGAAGATTTAGGGTTTGGAGCGATGAAGCTTTTCTGGGTAAAAGGAATTTTGCAGAGGGTTTTGGGAGTGAAGGTATTTAATAAAATTTGGCTTGAATGGCTTTCAAAGGAATATATAGTTCGAGATCGTAGGAAGTTGTACCGGTTTGGTGAAAAACAACGGTTAAGATTAATCCACGATTAATCGGGTATGCGAACGGACGATCTTCCGAAAAGTAAGCCGCCAAAATGTCCTCATTGGTTAATAAATGTAACAGAGCATTTAATGATTGTTTACCTTCTTAGGAATTTCAAAGATCCCGCCCAAAACATTCTTAAGGTGTTTTGTATTTATTGCAAATGATTACTGAGTTTTACTTAAGCAATAAATGAGTCGCATGAGTCATTACTTCTTCAGACTAATTTCCCTTTATCAGTCTTACTGAGTATTGACCTTGATAAAATGTCGATGATGATCGAAGTCTTGAATGGGTTCAAGATAATATCAGAAAATCGACCTTCAATAAACTGAGTTTCTTCAAAACTCGATTCAAGATTTTCAATTTTATCCCCGAGTTTCTCAAGAGAATTTCGAGAAAAACTTCATGCATCCGAAAACCTTCAACTTTTTTTGATTTACTCTATACACCGGATCTAACATCCCTAATTCAACCGATAGTTTTCAAATCTTGATTGACCCCAAAGGTTTAGTCAAGATATCGACTCTCCGCTTATCAAGATGAATTTTCTCCATCGATGTCCTTTTTCTCGACATGATCTCGATGAAGTGATGTCGATATCCACATGCTTGCATCCGTGTGCAATACCGGATTTTGTGAAATAGCAATGGCACTATAATTGTCACAAAATATTGGTACTTCATTGGCTACAACTTTATAATCCCTTAATTGTTGTGCGAGCGAAAAGAATCGAGCACAGCAGACTTTCCTGCAGCCCATGTATTCAAACTTCAATAAGATCTTGGTTGCTCTCGAGGTCCGTTTTCTTCAAAAACCAAGATATCGACTTACTTCCAAGAAATTGACAAGTTCTATAGTGGACTTCTGTCATTTAAGCAACCTCCATAATCGACATCTCGAGTAACGGTTAATTCAAGGTTATCATCATTTGGATACCATAATCCTCTATTCATGTGCCTTTAAGATACTTCAAGATCTTTTTTGGCGACCTCCATGTGACTAAAGCCTTAGGATTAGCTTGGTATCTTGCATATATCCCAACAAAGAAATGTTATATCCGCCTACTTGGCGTGAGATAGAGCAATGATCCAATGATTCCTCTATAATCGGTATGACTTCTCGATTTGCCTTGTAATCGAGGATCCATCTTGTAGTTAGTATTCATAGGAATTCTAAGCGCATTGCAGTTGTCATACACCATACTTGCAATCGGATCCCTGGTGTACTTTGCTTGGTTGATGAATATTCCTTCCTTTGATTGTTTCACTTGAAGACCTAGAAAGAAATTCATCTCTCCCATGATTGACATCTCAAACTTGCCTTTCATCGGTGTTGAAAACTTTTTCACACACGGTGATGGTTTGAGATCCAAAATGATGTCATCAACATATATCCGAACTAGTAAGATATCTTCCCCATCTTCTATCCCGAACAGAGTTCTATCAACAGATTCCTTTGACAAAACCATGGTCGAGAAGAAACCGAGAAAGAGTATTATACCATGCTCGGGTGCTTGCTTAAGACCATACAAGGCTTTTTCGAGCTTGTAAACTTGGTCATTTCATGCGAAACCGGGAGGTTGTTCTACATAAACCTCTTCTTTAACACACCGCTCGTAAATGCACTTTTCACATCCATTTGATAGATCGTGAACTTCATGTGGGCGGCATATGCAAGAAATAATCGATGGCTTCTAGTCTTGCAACTGGTGCAAAGGTTTCATCATAATCCAAGCCTTCTTCTTGGGAATAACCTTGTGCAACTAGCATTGCCTTGTTTCTTACAATGTTGTTGTTCTCATCTCTTTTATTCTTGAATACCCACTTGGTTCCAATAACATTGTGTCTTTCAGGTCTATCTACTAGCTCCCATACTTCATTCCTTGAGAATTGATTATTTCATCTTGCATAAGAATAATCCAATGAGAGTCTTGTAGAGCTTCACCAATCTCAAAGAGCTCTTTCTTTGATAGGAAGTAGCAAGAATAGTGCACTCTCACCATGGAACCTTCTTGTTTTGACACCTTCGGTTAGATCACCCACAATCTGACTTGTAGGATGACTATCTAACCATCTTCTTCTAGATGTTCCCCCTTCAATAGTATCCTCAACATTTGAAATGTTAGGTTCAGTTAGTTCAATAAACTCGGGGAACAACAGAAAGGAGAAAGGGAATCATCTTCCTCGTGGGGAAATTCTATTGAGAACATTGTTAGAGACATTTGTCCCCTTTGGTTGATAGATTGAGAATTTGCCTCATTTGTGACCACATCTTCATTGGCATCACATACCCGAAGTCCGAGGCGGTGTCTGTTTGATTGGTCACCTTTGGTGTGTTGGCTTTTCCGAGTCTCACCATCCGAGTTACATCTTGAACTTCTTTATATCGAAGTCCGAGTCACTCCAATCATAGATAGTGACTTGACTTCTTTTTCTTTTCGAGTTCGATTGGACGATTTGTCATTCTTTTTCAAGCTTAATCTGGTGATCCTCTTGGTGGGTTCTTACGATCATGTTCTGTTTCTTCCGAACACAAGTAAATTCATCAAAAACAACATGAGGTGTTTCCTCCACAATAAGAGTCCTATGATTTGTAAACTCGAAAGTTTTTTTCTTGACTTGAGAATATCCTAAGAATATTCCTTAATCGGCTTTTACTATCAAATGTTTTTCAACCGATCTTTACCATTATTGTGTATGAAACACTTGCAACCAAAACACGAAAAAAAAAAACAAGAGGCTTCCTTTCATTCCAAAGCTCATAGGGTGTTTTGCCTTGACTCTTGGTCAAGATGGATCGTTACGTGAATAGCATGCGGTGTTGGCGACTTTTCAAAATCTTTTAGGAATATAAACCCAATTTATCATTGTTCTTGCGAACTTCTTTTCGAGTCCTGTTCCTTCTTTCAAAGAACACCATTTTGTTGAGGGTCCTTGCGGTGATGTTTCATGAGTAATTCCATTTCTTTGCACAATAATCGATATAATATGGTTTATAAATTCGGTTCCTTTGTCGGATCGATTTTGACCACACTCGATTTTTTCTCAATCGAGCCTTTTCAGTAACTCTGGCAGTTTTATCTGAGTCTCTTTCTTACTGAGTAAGAATATGACCCAAGTATATTTTGAGTAGTCATCAACTACTACTAGTGTGTATTTCCTGCCATTAGTGTTCACTGGTGTTATTGGACCAAAGAGATCCATATGCAATAACTGAAGTATTCTCTCAGTAGAAACATCTACTTTGCTTTTAAATGATGCTCTAATTTGTTTTCCTATTTGGCACGCATCACAAATATGTTCCTTACTGAACACTTCATTAGGCCACCCTCTCACAAGAGCTAATCTTGCAAGTTTATTCAGGGTTTTGAAATTGGTGATTCATTCTTTTTTATGCCATAACCAATCGGGTATCTGTGGAACTTTTAGCAACCAAACATGTATCTTTAGGAGTTGAACTCCAATCATCAAGATACACATTTCCTTTTCTAGTACCAGTCAGTAATATTTTCTGTGATTTATCATCTTTCACATAACATAAGTTCTTAGAGAACTCAACATTAAAACATTTATCACAGAATTGGCTTATTGAAAGCAAGTTATGCTTCAAATCGAGATACATATGAAACACCATGGATATGAATCGAGTCGATTTCCAAAGTTCCATATCCTTGATCATCCCTCTTGGAGTTATCTCCAAATGTGATCCGAGGGCCTCTTTGTTCAACATAGTCACCGAGTATCTTCTTGAATCTCATCATATGTCTTGAGCATCCTTTGTCAAGATACCATACATCGGGGGCTTTTCATCTCGCTTTCATTAGTCTATGTGATCTTCAATCATTTCGGTGCCCTTGTTTTCTCTCGAAAAGCAGATCAATTCTTAGGTACCCAATTTGTGTAGGGTCCTACAAGGTTAATTTGTATCTTCGGAATCCAAATCTGCTCGACAACTCTAATCACTTTAGAGTGGTTGATATGTCTTCCATAAACATCTACATACACGCATTTACTACTCTGGGTGCCTTAATAGTTTCGTGTATGAGTCTTGCCTTAGCATGAACATGAGCTTTTGAATATTTCTTTGGTTCGGGCCTTACGTTCATTTGCTTTGGCTTCGTGTAATTTGGTGCGAATCTTTGTTGACTTCGGGTTTGGTAACCTTTACCCTTAGGCAAGTGGGGTTCGGGTTGCCCCATCTTTGAAATTTGGGTCTTTTCAAGATATCTTGAGGACTTGGTCTCTTCGATTGAGAATGTCTCTGCTGAGTGTTTCTCTTCGAGGATTAAATCGATGGTTCAAAGGCAGATCCTTTCGGGTTTGCATTCTTAGCCCGAGGCTTTGAAGTATTTGCTCGAAATTTTCAATCGAGTGCTCTCAGTTTTCTAGCCTTCACCGAGGTTTGGGCTTTCTTACGATCATTCAATTTTCTTTGGAACCATAGGTCCTTTTCCTTGTCTATAACCTTGGGCATTTCTTGAGTTTGAAGTCTAGGTGCCCTTTGGTTTTACAAAGATTGTCTTCTTGCTACTTGATGCAAAGATTCGAGATGACCTTGTGAGGTTCCCCTGGAATGTATCCTAATCCAGATTTTATAGTGGCAGATCTCTGGTAACTCGAATTTCATCTATTACTTTAGATGCAGTATTCAATAGAGTTAGCTTCTTCTGCGCATTATCCTCACAGTTCTGTAGAGTTTCATGCTTCTCAGAGAGGTCATTGAACTCGGTTACGATCAATTTGAATCTCTTGATGGATTTCTCTAACTTTTCGATTAGGGTCACTATCAACTTCTTTTTCTCGAGAGTTGTACTTTTCGTAACATCCAGTTCATCAAGTAGCTCCCATTAATTGAGAAGTCATTTCAAGATTATTGCTAGAGTCTTTCCATTTTAGATTTTCAACTTTTCGATTTCTTTATTCTGCTCTTGAGTTTCATTTAGCAGTTCTTGTAAAACAGCATAGTCCTTCATCAGATTCTCAAAAGAATCCATCAGGTCAAAATGACTGTTTTCAGTGGAACTTGATAACTCTTGTGCTAGTGTAGGAGCAACAACAGAGAAAGGAGAGTTTACCTCCTCAATAGCCATCAGACAGATGTCATCACTTTCACTGTCTGAGAATATTTCATCTGAAGAACTAGATCCTTCCTCAGAATGTTCTTCTACTGCAACCATGGCTTTTCTGTTGGAGAACTTCTTGTCTCTTTTAGCTTGCCTTTCTCTTCTCTCCTTAGCTTTCGTGTCGGGACAATCATCTTTGGAAGTGACCTTTCTTTTGGCAATTGTAGCATCTGTTGGTATCATCATCCTGATCACTTTCTTCTTTGAACTTGGAGTCCTTCTTTCTGGATGAAGATCCCTCAGCTTTCATGTCCTTCTTCTTCTCAGTTGATTTGTCCTCAGGTTTCTTCTGGTACCTGTGATTCCTGTAATAGCTTTTGTATTTCCATATCGACTATTAAGTCTTTCAAACCTCCTTGCCATCGGTCTTTAGCTTATCCTCAAGCTCATCCCCGATTCTTAGTAAGGGAGTTCTCAGACTCTCTAATTTTACAGGTTTTATCTTTGGCCTTAAAAGCCACATTCTTACTAGATGATGAATCATCTTTGCTGTCAGCCTTTTTAGATTTCTTATCAATTACAAACTCATAGGCCTTCAAATTTCCAGAGAAGACTTGTTGATATGGCATTGAATTAATGTTTTTGGTGTTTTCAATCACCACGGCATGTATATCCCATTTCTTAGAAAGACCTCTAAGAATTTTCAATGCAACTTCTCTCTATGGATATTTCTTACCAAGTGCATTTAGATCATTCATAATCTTTAGTGAATCGACTTCCAATTTGTCTATAGATTCACCTTCATCCATTTCAAAACTATCAAACTTTCCAATTGCAACCGAAAAGTTTGTTTTCTTTTGATATGATTTGTGCCTTGGCACATTCACATTAGTGTATCCCAAATTTCTTTTTTGCAAAGACATGTTGAGAGATCATTCCCATCACACCATCATCAATTGTCTTTGTATAGTGTGTCTTTAGCAATATAGTCAGATTGACTAACTTCCTCTCCTCAGAGTCGGGTTGGTCATCGGACTTAGGAAATTCTATTCAGGATCGTTTCTCTCATTTTACATTCCTCTGGGATTCACCACAAGAAATTGGAATGGCCCTTCAGAGACCCTCTCACATAACGTTCATGTTTAGAATACTGGTGAGCTGCATTCTCGATCTCCATAAATCATAGTTCTCCACCGAGAACATGGGAAGTTTCTTAGAAGACATTTTTATCTAAGTCTTTAAAGAATTCAGCAAATAAGATCAGTTCAGATAGACCACAAGTATTTTTAGCAAATAAAACTTTGGTCAACAAAGCAGGTGGTCAAGTTGAACCACTGCTCCGATACCACTTGTTGGTCCGAAGTAAAACGAGTCTTACACGTGTATGGGGGAATACGTGTTGGTGTTTTTAAAACTTTTCTTTTACTAAGGTCAGCTTGGGTCAGGTTGTCCTGAAGATTTGGTCCTGAGAAGCACAAATCGCTCTGAGTCAAAGTCTACCCGAGATAAAGTGATCCCGAAAAACGCTTTCGTGATACCTCGGATAATCCCAACCGAGTCCCGAGTTTTCAGAGATCCTGAGTTGCTTAGATCAGATAACTAACTTACTGAACCCTCAGAAGAGTAAGTTCAGTTTGGTAACTATCTGTTCTAGCTACTCAGAGGTGCAAAATGGTTGGCCCTTAGTTTATACTCGTTTTAAGATTTTGCTGAAAAACCTTCCTTTAATGGAATAGTGATTAGGCTGTGACTCAATTAAATGCAACTTCAGTGGATTGATTCCAACTGAAATATCAGTGAAAATATGCTTTCAAAATAAAGTAATGCAACGAGATAAATCAAGCACAATGAAAGCGAAAAGAACACAAAGAAGTTATAGTGGTTCGGAGACTCAAGCTCCTACGTCCACTCTCCCCGATCTCTTGAGAAATTCACTAATCACTTCCTAAGGTTTTTAACTAACTACCTCGTAGTTTACTAACTTTTTTCTAATTTTTTTTCGACTACCTCTGTGATTTACTAACTCAAAACTCACACAAGCTTTTCTGTTTATCCAAGATAGATTACTCACTTCTTCTCTGCAGAGCTTCGATTTACCTCAATGTAGTTTACTTACTCTTTCAACTCAATCTCACCAACAATCACACTCAAACTACCTTACAAAGGGTTTGGGGTTTTTGGTTGGTTTCCAACTAGGATGAGATATCCTTTACAATTAAGAACAATGCAAAAATTTAGGATATCTCGACTAAGCTTTGGATATATCTTATCAAGTTTGAAGCTTAGTGGAATGAGCTCTCTTCGATTTAAAAGCACTTGGGAAATTCTTGGGTTTCGAGTGCTTCAACTTTGCGATAATAAGTTTGAGCTCTTGAGTTGCTTACAAATTTCCCGTAACCTTACAATGTAGAAGGTCACAAGTATTTATAGGCATACACCAAGGTCACTTTTGAAAAACTATCTGTTGGAGAGATAAACCGTGAGTTTCTCTTATGTGTGTGAAAACGGCTATATTTAGGGTTTGACACTCCCTAACACGTTTTTAGGCATTAGCCTTTCATGTAGCCGATCTTCACTTTTTTTGCGATGCGGAACTTAGTACTTCCGACATCTTTTTCGATGACTGTCATTTGTCGATTGTCGATATAAGACGATGTTGTCTTCCTCTTTTTGACTTTTGTCTCCGGTTAAAGGTAGACAACTCAACGGTTCTTTTTGGTTACAATCTCTGAGTGATATAACATTAACAACACTTTGTTTTAGTTCCTTTTGTCTGCATTTGAATGTCATGGCAAATATCTATTTTTCTAAGGAATCGCGATTTTCTCAGTATTGCATCCTTCAGATAGATACGTTCAGTGCCTCGGAACATTCAGGTTTATACTGAGCATTGAGACATTGCGAGTCTTGATAATTAATGTGCCTTCAATATTCTTGATCTTGATTCTTGATCTTACGTGTACGTGTTCTTGAGTCTTCTCGAGTCTTGAGTGGTCTTCGAGTCTTGGCGTCTTCGAGTCTTGGCGTCTTACGAGTCTTCACAGATATCTTGGTGATATCTCGAGTCTTCATCTTTGAGTCTTGATTCGCCGGTTTCATCTTGAGTCTTGATATCTCGGTTTCTTCTTGAGTCTTGATTTCTTAGTTTCATACAGAAACTTCAATTTCATCTTGAAACTTGGTTTCTTGAAAATTCTTGAGTTCTTTGAGAATCTTGAGATCCTAACCCGATCTATATCGTTGTTATCATTTTGCAAATAACATCCCGAATACTTTCTAAAACGAATCTCGACTAACTATCAAGATTATCCTGAACATGTCATACTCAGGGGTTTTGGGATTTAATCAAAATCATATCTTTATTAAATTCATCTCCCAACAGCATTGTATTATCCTCCACCGAAAGCTTTCTCGAGAACAACTCATCAGCTAAAGATAACCTGGACAAGTGCACACGGCTGAAATGATTTTTGAAAAAAGCCCGGATACCCTTTTTCACCTCATGCACGTCATCCCTCCATCTGCCTTGAAGGGTGAGTCCAGGAATTTCGTTTTTCTTCCGTCGAAAATTGATAGCCCTGTGAAAAAACCTTGAGTTGACGTCCCCTTCTCTTAACCAACGAATTTTTGCCTTTTGTGCCAAAAGACAATTCCTCTGTTTTAAGCTTTTGAATAATTCTGCCTCATCACTTTCCTTTGAACCGCTTCCTCCTCTTCAATTCCAAAAACGTCATCCACCATATCGATTTTGTGAATTTCAACCTTCAGCTTTTCAATATTCTGATCCAAGTGGCCAAAGACTTCCAAATTCCAGATTTTAAGATCTTCCTTAAGACGTTTGAGCTTCTCCTTCACTTTGAAACCACCCCAACCCTCTATATCATAACTTTCCCATTTATTTGCCACAAAGGATTTGAAATCAGGGTGGGTACACCAAGCATTCACGAATCTGAAAGGTTTGGGACCCCAATTTGCCTCCTTGTAATCTAGTAAAAGTGGGCAGTGGTCTGAGACCGTTCGATGCAACCCTTATACGTTTGCAGCTGGCCATCTTGTCACCCACCCATTATTTAGGAGGAAACGATCAATTTTGCTCTTATATATACCATCAGGTTGATACCATGTAAAGCTCCTCCCGGACATAGGCATATCCAATAAGTTCGAATCTCTGATAAATTCATCGAACCCCACCATCTCGCTTGAGGTGATGCTATTGCCTCTACCGCATCTTTCACTCGCCCCCCTAATAGTGTTGAAATCCCCTGTTATACAAACACACCAATCTTCCTTCTGTTGAGCTAGATCGTGAAGACGCTGCCAGAGTTCCACTTTCTCAGCAAACTGGTTTGATGAATAAATATTTACAATGCAACATCTCGTGTTCTCAACACCCCATACTCCTTCAACTATTACTGCCCCCTCCATATCCCAAAAATTAGACACGATCAATTTCTCAGTATTCCACAAGCTAAGTATGCCTCCAGACCTACCTACTGCGTTCCTAGTTGACCACCCGAAATTGTCAAATCCCCATACTTCTCTACACACATCCACAGTCAGATTTTCCAATTTTGTTTCTTGAACACAACAAAAATCCACATCATGTTTTCTAATCAGACTATGTATTTCCTTTTTCTTGACACTACTCCCTATCCCCCTAATATTGTATGACAGAATCTTCATAAGGAACTTACATTATTTTTCGCCTTGGCTTTCTCTTGTGCATCTTTGTTTTCGGCTTCCATGGTTGCTAATCTGCCAACAATTTCCTCATCGTGACCCGGATAAGAAAGACCAATCGATTTTCCCAGATTCCACGTTTTTAGAGCCTCGTCCCGTATGATTTATGAGATGCTGTCTTCCATTCCCATTTGAGGGCTTATCTGCTTGTCCCGATTGAGGTTGTTCAGTTCATCCTCAGTGGCCATCGAATTTACAAAGGAGGACCACACTTTCCTTTCCTCTTTCTTCTTCTTCGATTTCAATATGGCTTTTCCCCTCACTTTTTTCACCAATTTGTTGATATTAGGTTGTTCTATGTTGGAGCTTTGCTTCGATTTCCTACCTCGCGGATTGGGTTATACCTCGTTCTAACTAATTTCGACGCCCGGGCATCTGTAAAGATGTTGGGGGACGACCATCCTCACACTCCGAATTTACGCCTACAATTTGGGAAGGAGGCGAAGCGAAAGTTTCCATCGCCTGCGAGGAACCCTGTTCAAATTGGGTTTCTAGAATCTGAGATTGGCTATCCAGCGTCTGAATTTCGAGGCTTTCACTTGGGCCTCCAATATTACAATTTTCCTCAATTGATTTGAAAGAGTAATGGGCTTCCAGATATCATTTGCAATTTCCGTTAGGTTCAGTCCCCAATCAGCCAAAGAGGCTTCACAAGATTGGGCTTTTAAAACGTCCGGCCCAATTTCGAAACAAACCTGCACATTCGAAATTAATCCTATAACAGCATTCAGATCTTCGTGGGTCCCATTCGAAAAATTCTCAGCCGCTATTTCATTAATTTCCTCGATTGGCTCAACCTCCTCCCCCGCATTTCCTGGGCAACTAATTGATTTATTGACCTTTTCCAACGTATTTCCATAATTATCCTCCTGATGCGTTACTGCATGCGCCTGTTCCTCGTTTCCCAAAGAGGTCGATTGGGCTCCCGGGCTTTGCCACGTCAGACGAAAACTGCATGCGTCGGGTTCTGCGAAAGAGATGAAATCATTGCTATGTTTCACCGCCGCTTGTGGAGTCACCTCTGTGGATTTGTCGTAGTAAGTTCTAGTCGACGTTTTCTTTAGCGGTTCCCTATCCGACTTCTGAGGTGGCTCTCTATCGTATCTCGGGATGAAAGCACGCAGCTTATAACTCCCAATCCAAATGTTATTAAGTTCCTCCAACAGAACCCTTTCGTCATACGAAGCCAAACAGCTTTCCCGTTTTGTCTCTCTTCCTAGGCCAGAAAACATCAGCAACTTCTCCAATCTTATTCAGAAATCTTTTCAACATCGTTGTGTCACAGTCCTCCGGGAAATTTTTGAAAAGGAAAGTCCAGGAGTCTCCAGCATACGGGATTTCCTTCTGATCTCTACGAGACCTCCATACCCACCATACTTGCTAAAGCTACCTCTATCTGCCAAACTACCAATCTTCCTAGGGTTAAAAGGAAAGGCTAGGTTAAACCTATGGCTGGGATTGTTTTGCTGCCTCACCGGAGGTCGCTCGGAAAACGGGTTATGGCGTTCTACCCTGCGTTCCCTTCTCACCTCTCTCCACTCTCCACTCTCACTCATCGCATCAATTCTCAAGGATATATAAATGGTACACTATATGAAATTAAATAATTGTAAAATATTACCTTTTTTTTTTTTTTTGAAATAATGTAGTGGGACAAGAATGTGGAGGTTGGGGATGAGAGAAATTTACATTATTTTTTTACGCAGTTATTTTTTTTTTTTTTTTTTTGCTATTTTCATTAGATTTTAAATAATTAAAATATGAGACGGGTGTCAAATTGAGAGGGTATGGAACAGGGGTGTAATATCCTATTTTTAGCATGAGAGGAATCCATGCGCTTAAAAAATATCGATAATAAAGACCATCTCCAAACCTTCGCTTATTTGGAGTGGCGTTTTGTCAAAAAAATTTCTCAAAGTGATGCTCTAATTCCTGCGCTACAATGGTGTTAAATGATTTGCATGATAAAAGTTGCGCCACATTCAGCGCACGTTTAATCGTGCGCTACTTTTTTTTTTTTTTTTTTTTAATTGAATTTATGTTATTATTATTAATATAGATAATTATATATAACATAAAAAAAAATCAAAAATAAAGAATCTTTATAGAATATTCCATTTTAGTGCAAAAAGTAGTGCAAACTGCTGGAGATTTTGTGTTGGCTCTAGAATAGAGTAGTGCTGAATTAGCTCCAGAGTAGAGCCAACTGCTGGAGATGGTCTAACACCACTAAAGTAGGAGAAGCCCAACGTCCGCTGCATCAAAGCAAAAAACACAATCTGACGCCCCCAAGGCATAACCAAGTGGTAAAGCTTATGGTGATGTGGGGAGAAGTTCCCCGGCAACCCGTGTGGGACAAATTCTCAATTGAAATATTATGGAGGTTTGTCCTGGGGATTGAATTTTGTTGGCACTCTCCCACAAGTGTCTGTCACTTGAGCACATCCTTTGATTTACAACCCGCCCGTCTAAGGGCCAACTATATGAGTGGAGGGAAATTTCTTTTCTCTTCCTAAAAAAAACACAATCCGGAAATCAACCTCACAATAATGATTTTACTCGAACAAAACCTGAATACAAATTTCAAGATAACAAAAAAACAAAAAAACCTTGATTTGATTGATGCGGCTACTTTTACTCCAATTTCATTCACATCTGAGAAAATAAAAACTATACGCGACTTATGTTTTACCTTTCCTATTATTGAACTACAGTTTGGTCTACACAATTGGGGCCCCCACTTTTTTTAGGATATAACTAGGGATGTCAATGGGGCGGGTTTTAACCCGAACCCGGCACGAATTCGCCCCGGATGGAGCGGGTTAAATCCGATCAAATGGGTTACGGGGCGGGTTAAAATCCGGTCAAACGAAAACCCGCCGGATGCGGGGCGGGTCATAGTATTAGGCAAACCCGTCCAGTAACCCGCCCCGTATATATATATATATATATATAGTATATATTAAATGTATTAAGTAATAATGCAATAGTAGTTTAATAAGATAACAATACTATAATAAGAAAAAACAGTATAATAAGATGTCTATTTTGATGAGGTATGTTTGATTAATGAATAATGGGTAACTGTAGTCCCTTTTGTGCTCTCTTTAATGTGAGATTAATTATGATATTATGTATTTTTTGTTTGTTTTAATTTGATGATTCTAGTTTAAGTTTTATTTTTTAGGAACGATGTGTATTTAAAAATGACATGTATGAAATTAGGAGTACGAATTAAAAAATAAAGGGAAAACGAAATTAAATATGCGGGGCGGGTTAAACCCGCCGGGTTCATGGGGCGGGGCGAGGCGGGTTTCTGGTTAGGGAAAAAATGGCGGGGCGGGTTACGGGTTTGGCCAAACCCGCCCCGTTGCCATCCCTAGATATAACTTCAAAATATGAATTTAAAAGTCTTAATTAATAGTAAAAACTAAGTGTTTATTTCATAATTTTAGTAGAATGAGATTTTGGTTTATGTTAAATTAATACTAGTAGTGAAGGACGTTAAATTATTATATTATAATGAATGTGAGAAAATTAGTGATGTGATTTATTGAATTTTGTGAAAAATAGATGTATTGTATCTTATAGGAGTGGGTATTGAAATATAATTTGAATGTCAAACTATAATAGAACGTGATTCAAAAAATTCTAAGTTCTTCCGGGTGAATCCTGAAACAAATATATACCCGTAAGTTTTAGTTAATTTGATGAGTAGATTACCCATTTGACTTAAGCATGAGTTCTAATGTTGAAATTGTTAGTATTTAAAAAATATAAATGACTTTTTTATAACTTGGTATCTAGTCCAAAGATCAATTAATTTGGGGATCAGAACCCACCATTCACTGGTGGGGACCCCAATTCAAGCTAGAGCAAAGCTGTGTATGAACTGGTCTACTTCAAGAGTTGATCGCACTTAAGGGGTTTCGAACTTGAGACCTAGAGATGAACATACTCCTGAGTTTTAAGCCTACACCACTTGAAAAATTAAAATGACTTTTGATTGAGAATATTAAAGCCCTTTATATTTTAAGATTAAAATAGATATTTTTTTGGACAAGAAATAATGATATGAGAAGTAATTTTAAAATGTTGAAAGATATAGTTGAAAAATGTGGTTACTTTTTTTTTTGTATGGGAAATATATTGTGGGCGAATTTATAGAGAGGTGCGAAATTAATATATTTATTTCCCTAATACTCCCTCTAATTACTTGTGAACCAACTCTATTAATTGAGAGTAGACCAACCGAGTAAACAATTAATATGTGTGAAGTTGCTTTTAATGGGATTCGAACCCAAAACCTGATGTCTTTGCTCTAATATCATGATATATTTTCTTCGTATCTAAAATATTGAACTCCAACCCTTAGTCTCAATCTCTAATCAAACACAAAAATCACAAATGTGTAGATATTTTGCTTGTATGTAAATTTGTTTACTTACTAAAATTTTAAAAAGTCGAGAGCAAATCGTAAATAATTTGTAGTATTATTTAAGGATAAAACTATATTTGTTGAATGCGGATGACTCATGCCCCATCCCATCCGTTTTTAGATGGACATATCTAATTTTTCAACTATATACGCATTTACCTTAATAATATAATCTACCCACATGTTTTTAATATAACCTCATACAATCACTTTATTCACTCATTTTATTTCATACTTACCTTTTACTTAAATTATATATCTTACTTTTTGTATACTTTACCAGCTAAAGATAATAAAATAATATATTTATTTTGATTTGATATAAAATTTCATCTAAATATATTACTACGTCTCTAACCAAACATATATTTACTATTAATTTATTTATCCTCATTCATCTTTTTCGATCCACATCTCATTTGTGCCCAAACAAACATATCATAATTTTTTTATTGATATATTATGGAGATTTGTTCCATGATTTGAATTATGTTAGTTTTTTCTTATAAATGTCTACTACTTAAACACGTCTTTTGATTTACAACCCGCCCGACTAGAGGGCCAATGAGTATGATCTAAATAAAGGATGAGAGCTGCTCTTCCTTTCTAAAAGAAAAAAGCAAAGCACCGCTGCGTCTGCATCGAATTTGCAAAATGTGAAAGTTCAAGAAAAAAATAATAATAAATTGCGAATTCCAAAGGGAAGCGTGCACACAACAAATATATAAAGCTATCAACAAGTAGACATTACCTCTGACTTTGTGTTTCTTCATTTCACACTTTCTCCGCAAGTATCAATATATGATTCTGCTCCACAAATAGTTCCTCCTAATTCATTCAATCTATTTTTATTTTTAATCAGAAAATATCTTTAAAAAGATAAATAATTTTAAGGGTGTCTACAGTACACACACTTTTATGACAAAAGCTTATTTATACTATTTCTAATTGATAAAATAATGACAAAAACTTGTGTAAACCTAAGTTCACAGTGAACTCAATTTTTTTAATATCATTGTTGTGACAAAGTATTATATGCATCATATTCGTCGTACACCACTATTGTTATTACTTATAAGGATGAATACTTTATTTATAAAGTGTTGATTTTTACATACAATAATAATAACAGTGTACAGTGAACATAGTGCACATAATGTCTTCTCTACTGTTATGTGTAAAAACTATCACCGTTATGCATAAAAATTATTACTGTTATATACAAAAACTTTCACTATTTAAAATATATTTTATATTTTTAAACAGTGAAATTTTTTTATTCATAACAGTGATAATTTTTACATATAACAGTGATACAATTCATGTATCGACCTGGTTCACAGGGTGTTACTCTAAAATAATTAATCTTAAATTGATATTGAGAAATAATCATTTATTAACTTTAATCTGCTTGAAAGCGAATTTTTAAGTTAAAATTTGTTTTTAAACAAATGCTTTAACTTTTGAAAATTTTATAAAATAATTTTTTAAAGAACTATTCATTTTTATCATTTTCTTTACAACAATGCTCTGCAAACTCACCTTTTGCTTGCTTTAAGCGTATATATATTAATTAATAGAATTAAAAAATGATACTAAAGGAAACGTTGATTCGAGTCTGATTGCCAGCCACACAGGAGTATCTCGGGGGAAGGATGATTTTCTCTTGGTCCTTTAAATTAATTTGGAAATGGACGCACTCTGTGAGTCTCGATTTCCCGTATATCTTTACTCCCTCGTTCCTAATTTAATTGAATATATATCGTGTATATCAATTTTAAAAAATAATTATTTATTATTATTAAAAGGAATACATTTATTTTTTAGTAGGATTAATGGTAAAAATAATGATATTCGTGTAAAATAAATGAGATAAAATTAAATTTAGTGTTAAAAAAATAATGACATTTAATGTAATATTGAGGTGTTTGAGATTAGAAATAACAGAAAAAAGTTAAGACAAAAACTTGGGTAGACTTGGTTCATACCATGAACCCGGGTTAAACTTGACCCATACACATAAAATGGGTCAATGCAAGTCAATTTCAATTTCAGCTACTTCTTTTTCACGCTCATTTCCTTCTCTTTTATCTCTCACCCTTTCATGCGAAATCGCCGCACTTTCTGCTACTCCACACGAACGGCACTACTCTCTGCGACTCCTTACTCGAAATTGCTCCACTCTTTGCCACTCTTCACGCGACGGCGATGGAGATGGTGACTCCTCACGCGACGGTGATGGAAATGGTGACTCCTCACGCGACGGCGATGGAGATGGTGACTCCTCACGCGACGGCGATGGAGACGATGACTCCTCTGCGACGTGATGAAGACGGCGCTTCCGCGACGATGCCTCCGCGACGACTGTTCGTATTTGTCTTTCTTTTTTTTTGAAACAGTGAGAGTTTTATTTAGTAACAGTGAGAGTTTTACATAGCAACAGTGAGAGTTTTGGTGAACAAAAGTGAGAGTTTTACTTAGCAACAGTGAGAGTTTTACTTAATAACAGTGAGAGTTTTTGTGAACAAAAGTGAGAGTGTTACTTAGTAACAGTGAGAGTTTTACTTATTAATAGTGAGAGTTTCACATAGCAACAGTGAGAGTTTTTGTGAACAAAAGTGAGAGTTAATTTGAATAACAATGAGAGTTTTTATGAATAAAAGTTAGAGTTTTTCTGAATAACAGTGAAAGTTTTTCTGTGTATCAGTTGTAGTTTTCATGCGTAACAGTTATAATTTTATTGAATATCAATGATAGTTTTTTTGCTTAACTGTGATAATTTTCATTCAAAAGTTCGATTCTTGTGCATTTGGGTTTGTTATTCTCAAATTATTGACTAAATATGAACAGCCTACATATTTGATCAGAGTTGTGGGAATTACTAGTTGATTTGATTATCAAAGTAGTGAGAATCACCCCAGGCGACGGGTTGGCGAGAAAGAGATGTTGGTTGGCAGCAACGACGGGGAGGAGACAACTATTCCTTTAATTCCTTAATTGCGGGTCAACCAACACTTAATATGGGTCATATTGAATTAGAGTTCATGGTGAACTTGGTTCACAGGAGTGTTACTCAAAAGTTAATTTATTATCATTTATAAAAATGTTCAATTGAATTTGAGACGAACCTTTTTTACAAATGTTCAATTTAATTAGGGACGGAGGGAGTATGAGTCCCACAAAAATAAAAAATAGACTTGTTTTTCATTTTCATCCGTACCATCAAAATAGATCAATTAGTACTATATTTGACATATCATAGAGCATTCTCAATGCTACCTCAAATGTAGGGGCAATGACAAATTTGCCACTAAATGCTCCTCCAATGGTATGCAAATTTGACGATGGTGAACAATGTATGAGAAATTAGCATCTACACTGTTTACCCGTCAACTAATTTCCTTTTTTTTTAAGTTAATTTTTTTGTTTTTATTTAATTAAATTATGTAATATTCTTTTGAGTGAATAAAATAATCTATTGATTTAATTGAAATACAAATTGAAACTAATTGAAATATAATAAAACAACATTAAAGAAAATACCAAATATTAAATTATAAAATACAATAATAGAACTTCATAATATAAAGAAAATATAAAATTTTAAATTAAAAAAAACAAACATGCTAAAGTAGAACACACAAAAGCATAAACTATGCATACGAAATTAAAAATCAAATTAATTGTGTTTATTTTTTTAAGATTTAAAATATCAAATTATAAATTTTATAATATACAAATATTAGATAAAATAAAAAATAAATTGATTAAATTAAGAATATATTAAGAGAATATTCACTTTGAGTTAAAATTTGAGTGTTCTGGTTGAGAGTGATTTTATTTTAGAGGCAAATTTAGAAGCAAATTTGGTGAGGTGAGGCAAATATGCTTCACCCCATTGGAAATGCTCTAAATGTTCATTTCCATCTTATTCCCTTACTTAATGTATTTTGTTCTTAATAATTGTTTTAAAAAATTAGTAAGCATAGGTGCAAAACAGAAAAATAAATTATAACTTAATGTTTGTTGGGATATTTTAGTTTTGATGAATTATGCCAAAACATTATCAACTTGTGTTATTGAAGCTAATTTACAGATAACAAGTTGAGGGGGAACGAAAGAACAAAACTCACGAAATCAGAAGTAGATGATCGAGAGATCGACGAGGTGCAGATTTAGACCGATAAAGATCAAATGAGTTAGATGAGTTCCGGAAGTTAATCGATGAAATGCGGCAAAATCGTAAGAGAAGAAAAGCTAAGTTTTACCGATCGTAAGATCGATGACTGTAATGCACTTGATCGGATGATCGGAAGAACAATGAGCCGATATGGTGATCGGAAGAGCGCATAAGCCGATCAAAAGAAATTGACCGTAAGATCGTAAGAAGGTTGCGGATCGTAAGAGGAGCGGATGAGACCGATCGAGATCGACGTGATCGGGATCGGATGTGCTAAACCGATATGCTAAACCTAATGTAATCGATCGATGCTATCCCGAGATATTGATCGAGGATGTGTTGATTGATCGGTCAAAATGATCGATCGATCGCAAAGAAGAAATCGGATAGCTCGAGTCAAAATAACTTTGAAGGTCGGGATGTTCAATTCAGAGAACCGAACTCGGTCGGCTGAGTGTCAAGATGCCTGATCGAACATAAGGTCCAAGAGAAATCATTTGAATCAAGATAAACCCGAGGCTCGGATAAACCGAGGCTCGGAGAAATCTGAGACTTCGGATAGACACCGAGACTCGAGAGAATCCTGAATAATTCCAAGGCGAGGAATTTGAGGAATATAGCCGTTAGAATCAGCTGACGTGGACCAATGAGAGGAAGACAACCAGCCTGGAAAAGCTGCAGAACATACAAAGAATAGTATGGATTTGAATGTGATTCTCTCCAATCCAGAACATTCAAATCCACACTATAAACACAAGTTCTTCATTCATTATCAAGTGTGGATGCGTGGAGATTATAAGACGAGATGCTACAGAGCCAAAGAGAGTTATACCCAAAGCATTCCCACCTAGAACACAAGTCTGTAGATATACAAATATGTACAAGAGTGTTCTAGAACCCAATCTAAGCAACACACGATGTATCCTAAGCTTAGAGAGATTTTCCCAACCATAGAATTGAGGCTAAACAAATGTAAGGGAAAATCTCAACCTAGTTGGAAACCAAACAAACCTTACCCAAATCAGTCGGTTAAGTTTGTAGGTGAGTGTGAACTCGGTAAACATCTAGCAATCCCGAAGGGAGGGTAGGCAATCCCGAGTGAGGGTGATAAGTCCCGTTGGAGTGTGAACTCGGTAAACATTTGTAGGCAATCCCGTGGAGGGTGATAAGTCCCGAGGCGAACCCGAGAGGGTGATAAGTCCAGTTGGAGTGAGAGCTCGTTAAATATCTAGAGGCGAACCCGAGAGGGTGATAAGTCCAGTTGGAAGGAATTTCCCTAGGAACAGGGAGAGTGGATGTAGGAGCTTGAGTCTCCGAACCACTATACTTTGTTGTGTTCTTTATTGCTTTATGTTCTTATATTGTCATATGCATTCGATTATAAGCAAAACACAACACATGAGCTTAAAATGTAAAAACTGGAATCACCATTCCTCACCCCCGCTTTTTTTATATGCATCGCACGAAATGTTTGCTTCCTCACGCGCAAAATGGGTTTTCTCACCGGGACCATCAATTGGTATCAGAGCGGGAGCTCTAAAGTTCACTAATTTCAAAGTGAACACCTGAACTGATCTTTTTAAAAGAAAACCCGTTTCTTTGAAAATGCATATATTCTAATGTTTTGGCTTCATTATCAAAAAGGGGGAAATTGTTGGGATATTTTAGTTTTGATGAATTATGCCAAAACATTATCAACTTGTGTTATTGAAGCTAATTTACGGATAACAAGTTGAGGGGAACGAAAAAGAACAAGTTGAGGGGAACTCACGAAATCGAAGTAGATGATCGAGATCGGACGAGGTGCGAGATTTAGACCGATAAAAGATCGAGATGAGTTAGATGAGTTCCGAAGTTAATCGATGAGTCAGGCAAAATCAAGAGAAGAAATGCTAAGCCGGTGATCGTAAGATCGGATGACCGTAAACAGCAACGATCGGATGATCGGAAGAACAATCGAGTGATATGGTGATCAAGAGCGCAAAGCCGATCAAAAAGAAATTGACCGAAGATCGTAAGAGAATGTTGCGGATCGGAAGAGGAGCAGATGAGACCGATCGAGATCGACGTGATTGAGGTCGGATGTCTCTTAAACCGATATGCTAAACCTAATGTAATTGACCGATGCTATCCCCGAGATATTGATCGAGGATGTGTTGATCGATCGGTCGAGCCGATCGACGCAAAGAAGAAATCGATAGCTCGAGTCAAAATAACTCAAGGTCGATGTTCAATTCAGAGAATCAACTCGGTCCACCGAGTGTCGAAGATGCCCTGATCGACAAGGTCCGCCAAGAGAAGTCTCATTGAATCAAGATAAACCCGAGGCTCGGGATAAACCTGAGGCTCAGATGAGAAAACTGAGACTCAGATAGACACTGAGACTCAGAGAATCCTGAATAATTCCAAGGCGAGGAATCTGAGGAATATAGCCGTTAGAATCAGCTGACGTGGACCAATGAGAGGAAGACAACCAGCCTGGAAAAGCTGCAGAACATACAAAGAATAGTATGGATTTGAATGTGATTCTCTCCAACGGTAACATTCAAATCCACACTATAAATACAAGTTCTTCATTCATTATCAAGTGTGGATGCGTGGAGATTATAGCACGAGATGCTACAGAGCCAAAGAGAGTTATACCCAAAGCATTCCCACCCTAGAACACAAGTCTGTAGATATATAAATATGTACAAGAGTTTTCTAGAACCCAATCTAAGCAACCCACGATGTATCCTAAGCTTAGAGAGATTTTCCCAACCTTAGCATTGAGGCTAAACAAATGTAAGGGAAAATCTCAACCTAGTTGGAAACCAAACAAACCTTACCCAAATCGATTCGGTTAAGTTTAGTAGGTGAGTGTGAACTCGGTAAACATCTAGCAATCCAAGGGAGGGGGCAGCAATCCCGAGTGAGGGTGATAAGTCCCGTTGGAGTGTGAACTCGGTAAACATTTGTAGGCAATCCCGTGGAGGGTGATAAGTCCCGAGGCGAACCCGAGAGGGTGATAAGTCCAGTTGGAGTTAGAGCTCGTTAAATATCTAGAGGCGAACCCGAGAGGGTGATAAGTCCGATTGGAAGGAATTTCCTAAGAACAGGGAGAGTGGATGTAGGAGCTTGAGTCTCCGAACCACTATACTTTGTTGTGTTCTTTATTGCTTTTATGTTCTTATATTGTCATATGCATTCGATTATAAGCAAAACACAACACATGAGCTTAAAATGTAAAAACTGGAATCACCATTCCTCACCCTTGCTTTTTTATATGCATCATGACGAAATGTTTGCTTCCAGACGCAGCGCAGAAAATGGGTTTTCTCAAGGGACCATCAATTGGTATCGAGGCGGGGAGCTCTAAAGTTCACTAATTTCAAAGTGAACACTGAATCGATCTTTTTAAAAGAAAACCCGTTTCTTTGAAAATGCATATATTCTAATGTTTTGGCTTCATTTAAAAAGGGGAAATTGTTGGGATATTTTAGTTTTGATGAATTATGCCAAAACATTATCAACTTGTGTTATTGAAGCTAATTTTGAGATAACAAGTTGAGGGACGAAAAGAACAAGTTGAGGGGGAACTCACGAAATCGTAAGTAGATGATCGAGATCGACGAGGTCTGCAGATTTAGACCGATAAAGATCGGATGAAAGGATAGATGAGTTCCGAAGTTAACTCACGAAATGGCAAAATAAGAGAAGAAAAATTTAAGCCAAATTGGATCGTAAGATCGATGACCAGAACAGAACTGATCGGATGATCAAGAACAAATTTTTCGATATGGTGATCGGAAGAGCGCATATGTCGATCAAAAAAGAAATGACCGTAAGATCGTAAGAGAATGCTGCAGATCGTAAGAGAGCGGAGAGACCGACGAGATCGACGTGATTGAGATCGGATGTCTGCTAAACCGATATGCTAAACCTAATGTAATCGACTCGATGCTATCCCCGAGATATTGATCCGAGGATGTTGATCCGATCACGAAGCCGATCGATCAGCAAAGAAGAAATCGAAATTTCGAAATAAAATAACCTGAAGGTCGGGACGTCTCGACCAGAGAACGAACTCCGTCGACTGAGTGTCAAGATGCTCGATCGACACAAGGTCCGCCAAGAGAAGTCTATTTGAATCAAGATAAACCGAGGCTCGGATAAACCCGAGGCTCGGATGAGAAATCTGAGACTCGGATAGACATTGAGACTCGAGAATCTGAATAATTCCAAGGCGAGGAATCGAGGAATATAGCCGTTAGAATCGGTGACGCGTGGACCAATGAGAGGAAGACAACCAAACTGGAAAAGTCAAGCAGAACATACAAAGAATAGTATGGATTTGAATGTGATTCTCTCCAACAGTAACATTCAAATCCACACTATAAATACAAGTTCTTCATTCATTATCAAGTGTGGATCGTGGAGATTATAGCACGAGATGCCACTGAGCCAAAGAGAGTTATACCCAAAGCATTCCCACCCTAGAACACAAGTCCGTAGATATACAAATATGTACAAGAGTGTTCTAGAACCCAATCTAAGCAACACGATGTATCCTAAGCTTAGAGAGATTTTCCCAACCTTAGAATTGAGGCTAAACAAATGTAAGGAAAATCTCAACCTAGTTGAAACCAAACAAACCTTACCCAAATCGATTCGGTTAAGTTTGTAGGTGAGTGTGAACTCGGTAAACATCTAAAGAATCCGGGAAGGGAGGGTAGGCAATCCCGAAAGTGAGGGTGATAAGTCCCGTTGGAGTGTGAACTCGGTAAAAACATTTGTAGGCAATCCCGTGGAGGTGATAAGTCCCGAGGCTAACCCGAGAGGGTGATAAGTCCATTGGAGTGAGAGCTCGTTAAATATCTAGAGGCGAACCCGAGAGGGTGATAAGTCCGGTTGGAAGGAATTTCCCCTAGAATGCGAGGGAGAGTGGATGTAGGAGCTTGAGTCTCCGAACCACTATACTTTGTTGTGTTCTTTATTGCTTTATGTTCTTATATTGTCATATGCATTCGATTATAAGCAAAAACACAACACATGAGCTTAAAATGTAAAAATCTGGAATCACCATTCCCTCACCCTCGCTTTTTTATATGCATCGCATACGTAAATGTTTGCTTCCCTCACGCCAAAAATGGGTTTTCTCAAGGGACCATCAATTGGTATCGAGGCGGGGAGCTCTAAAGTTCACTAATTTCAAAGTGAACACTGAATCGATCTTTTAAAAAGAAAACCCGTTTCTTTGAAAATGCATATATTCTAATGTTTTGGCTTCATTATCAAAAGGGGAAATTGTTGGGATATTTTAGTTTTGATGAATTATGCCAAAACATTATCAACTGTGTTATTGAAGCTAATTTACGAGATAACAAGTTGAGGGAACGAAAAAGAACAAGTTGAGGGGGAACTCACGAAATCGTAAGTAGATGATCGAGATCGGACGAGGTCATGAGCGAGACCGATAAAGATCGATGAGTTAGATGAGTTCCGGAGTTAAGCGATGAGTGGGCAAAATCGAAGAGAAGAAAAAGTTAAGCGGTGATCGGAAGATCGGATGACGGAAATGAACTGATCGGATGATCGGAAGAACAATGAAATGATATGGTGATCGGAAGAGCGCATAAGCCGATCAAAAAGAAATTGACCGTAAGATCGTAAGAGAATGTTGCGGATCGGAAGAGGAAAGGATGATGAGATCGAGATCGGACGTGATTGAGATCGGATGTCTAAACCGATATGCTTAAACCTAATGTAATCGACTGATCTTTATCCCGAGATATTGATCGAGGATGTGTTGATCCGATCACCGAGCCGATCGATCGCAAAGAAGAAATCGATAGCTTCGAGTCAAAATAACTCGAAGGTTAGGATGTCCGATTCAGAGAACTCGAAGTCGACTCGAGTGTCAAGATACCGACGTACAAGGTCCGCCAAGAGAAGTCCGCTTTGAATCAAGATAAACCTGAGGCTCAGATAAACCTGAGGCTCAGATGAGAAATCTGAGACTCAGATAGACACTGAGACTCAGAGAATCCTGAATAATTCCAAGGCGAGGAATCTGAGGAATATAGCCGTTAGAATCAGCTGACGTGGACCAATGAGAGGAAGACAACCAGCCTGGAAAAGCTGCAGAACATACAAAGAATAGTATGGATTTGAATGTGATTCTCTCCAACGGTAACATTCAAATCCACACTATAAATACAAGTTCTTCATTCATTATCAAGTGTGGATGCGTGGAGATTATAGCACGAGATGCTACAGAGCCAAAGAGAGTTATACCCAAAGCATTCCCACCCTAGAACACAAGTCTGTAGATATACAAATATGTACAAGAGTGTTCTAGAACCCAATCTAAGCAACCCACGATGTATCCTAAGCTTAGAGAGATTTTCCCAACCTTAGCATTGAGGCTAAACAAATGTAAGGGAAAATCTCAACCTAGTTGGAAACCAAACAAACCTTACCCAAATCAGTCGGTTAAGTTTGTAGGTGAGTGTGAACTCGGTAAACATCTAGCAATCCCGAAGGGAGGGTAGGCAATCCCGAGTGAGGGTGATAAGTCCCGTTGGAGTGTGAACTCGGTAAACATTTGTAGGCAATCCCGTGGAGGGTGATAAGTCCCGAGGCGAACCCGAGAGGGTGATAAGTCCAGTTGGAGTGAGAGCTCGTTAAATATCTAGAGGCGAACCCGAGAGGGTGATAAGTCCAGTTGGAAGGAATTTCCCTAGGAACAGGGAGAGTGGATGTAGGAGCTTGAGTCTCCGAACCACTATACTTTGTTGTGTTCTTTATTGCTTTATGTTCTTATATTGTCATATGCATTCGATTATAAGCAAAACACAACACATGAGCTTAAAATGTAAAAATCTGGAATCACCATTCCCTCACCCCTGTTTTTATATGCATCGCACGAAATGTTTGCTTCCGCACGCGCAAAATGGGTTTTCTCACCGCGACCATCAATTGGTATCAGAGCGGGAGCTCTAAAGTTCACTAATTTCAAAGTGAACACCTGAACTGATCTTTTTAAAAGAAAACCCGTTTCTTTGAAAATGCATATATTCTAATGTTTTGGCTTCATTATCAAAAAGGGGGAAATTGTTGGGATATTTTAGTTTTGATGAATTATGCCAAAACATTATCAACTTGTGTTATTGAAGCTAATTTACAGATAACAAGTTGAGGGGGAACGAAAGAACAAGTTGAGGGGGAACTCACGAAATCAGAAGTAGATGATCGAGATCAGACGAGGCTGCAGACGAGACTGATCAAGATCAGATGAGTTAGATGAGTTCCGAGTTAACTGATGAGCTGTGCAAAATCAGAAGAGAAGAAAAGCTAAGCCAGCTGATCAGAAGATCAGATGACCAGAACAGACCTGATCAGATGATCAGAAGAACAGTCGAGCTGATATGGTGATCAGAAGAGCAGACAAGCTGATCAAAAAGAAATTGACCAGAAGATCAGAAGAGAAGGTTGCAGATCAGAAGAGGAGCAGATGAGACTGATCGAGATCAGACGTGATTGAGATCAGATGTGCTAAACTGATATGCTAAACCTAATGTACTGACCTGATGCTATCCTGAGATATTGATCTGAGGATGTGTTGATCTGATCAGTCGAGCTGATCAGATCAGGCAAAGAAGAAATCAGATAGCCTGAGTCAAAATAACCTGAAGGTCAGGATGTCTGAATTCAGAGAACTGAACTCAGTCAGCCTGAGTGTCAGTATGCCTGATCAGACAAGGTCCGCTGAAGAGAAGTCTGCTGAATCAAGATAAACCTGAGGCTCAGATAAACCTGAGGCTCAGATGAGAAATCTGAGACTCAGATAGACACTGAGACTCAGAGAATCCTGAATAATTCCAAGGCGAGGAATCTGAGGAATATAGCCGTTAGAATCAGCTGACGTGGACCAATGAGAGGAAGACAACCAGCCTGGAAAAGCTGCAGAACATACAAAGAATAGTATGGATTTGAATGTGATTCTCTCCAACGGTAACATTCAAATCCACACTATAAATACAAGTTCTTCATTCATTATCAAGTGTGGATGCGTGGAGATTATAGCACGAGATGCTACAGAGCCAAAGAGAGTTATACCCAAAGCATTCCCACCCTAGAACACAAGTCTGTAGATATACAAATATGTACAAGAGTGTTCTAGAACCCAATCTAAGCAACCCACGATGTATCCTAAGCTTAGAGAGATTTTCCCAACCTTAGCATTGAGGCTAAACAAATGTAAGGGAAAATCTCAACCTAGTTGGAAACCAAACAAACCTTACCCAAATCAGTCGGTTAAGTTTGTAGGTGAGTGTGAACTCGGTAAACATCTAGCAATCCCGAAGGGAGGGTAGGCAATCCCGAGTGAGGGTGATAAGTCCCGTTGGAGTGTGAACTCGGTAAACATTTGTAGGCAATCCCGTGGAGGGTGATAAGTCCCGAGGCGAACCCGAGAGGGTGATAAGTCCAGTTGGAGTGAGAGCTCGTTAAATATCTAGAGGCGAACCCGAGAGGGTGATAAGTCCAGTTGGAAGGAATTTCCCCAGGAATGCGAGGGAGAGTGGATGTAGGAGCTTGAGTCTCGAGAACCACTATACTTTGTTGTGTTCTTTATTGCTTTATGTTCTTATATTGTCATATGCATTCGATTATAAGCAAAAAACACAACACATGAGCTTAAAATGTAAAAAATGGAATCACCATTCCTCACCTTTGTTTTTTTATATGCATCGCGACGAAATGTTTGCTTATACACGCTAAAATGGGTTTTCTCACCGCGACCATCAATTGGTATCAGAGCGGGAGCTCTAAAGTTCACTAATTTCAAAGTGAACACCTGAACTGATCTTTTTAAAAGAAAACCCGTTTCTTTGAAAATGCATATATTCTAATGTTTTGGCTTCATTATCAAAAGGGGGAAATTGTTGGGATATTTTAGTTTTGATGAATTATGCGAAACATTATCAACTTTGTGTTATTGAAGCTAATTTACATATAACAAGTTGAGGGGGAACGAAAAGAACAAGTTGAGGGGGAACTCACGAAATCGTAAGTAGATGATCGAGATCGACGAGGTCATGAGATTTAGACCGATCAAGATCGAATGAAGATTAGATGAGTTCCGGTTAACTGACTGAGCCGCGGCAAAATCGGAAGAGAAGAAAAGCTAAAATGAAAGATCGATGACTAGTAATGAACGATCGGATGATCGTAAGAACAATCGAATTTGATATGGTGATGTAAGAGCGGCATAAGTTCGATCAAAAAGAAATCGAACAAGATCGGAAGAGAATGTTGCAAATCGTAAGAGGAGCAGATGAGACCGACGAGATCGACGCGTGATCGGGGATCGGATGTGCTAAACCGATATGCTTAAACCTAATGTCATCGACTGATCTTTATCGCGAGATATTGATCCGAGGATGTGTTGATCCGATCAACGAAGCCGACGATCGCAAAGAAGAAATCAGATGATTTGAGTCAAAATAACTCGAAGGTCGATGTCTGATTCAGAGAACCGAACTCGGTCAGCCGAGTGTCAAGATTGCCTGATCGAAGGAAGTCAAGAGAAGTCCTTTGAATCAAGATAAACCGAGGCTCGGATAAACCCGAGGCTCGGATGAGAAATCTGAGACTCGGATAGACATTGAGACTCGAGAGAATCTGAATAATTCCAAGGCGAGGAATCGAGGAATATAGCCGTTAGAATCATTTGACGTGGACCAATGAGAGGAAGACAACCCGGCTGGAAAAGTCTGCAGAACATACAAAGAATAAGTATGGATTTGAATGTGATTCTCTCCAATTGGTAACATTCAAATCCACACTATAAATACAAGTTCTTCATTCATTATCAAGTGTGGATCGTGGAGAGATTATAGACGAGATGCTACAGAGCCAAAAAGAGAGTTATACCCAAAGCATTCCCACCCTAGAACACAAGTCCAGTAGATATACAAATATGTACAAGAGTGTTACAGAACCCAATCTAAGAACCCACGATGTATCCTAAGTTTAGAGATATTTTCCCAACCTTAGCATTGAAGCTAAACAAATGTAAGGGAAAATCTCAACCTAGTTTGAAACCAAACAAACCTTACCCAAATCATTCGGTTAAGTTTGTAGGTGAGTGTGAACTTCAGTAAACATCTAAAGAATCCCGAAAGGGAGGGGTAGGCAATCCCGAGTGAGGGTGATAAGTCCCATTGGAGTGTGAACTTCGGTAAACATCTCAGAGGCAATCCCGTGGAGGTGATAAGTCCCGAGGCGAACCCGAGAGGGTGATAAGTCCATTGGAGTGAGAGCTCGTTAAATATTCAGAGGCTAACCCGAGAGGGTGATAAGTCCATTGGAAGGAATTTCCCAGAATGGGAGAGTGGATGTAGGAGCTTGAGTCTCCGAACCACTATACTTTGTTGTGTTCTTTATCTTTTATGTTTTTATATTGTCATATGCATTCGATTATAAGCAAAACACAACACATGAGCTTAAAATGTAAAAATCTGGAATCACCATTCCCTCACCCCTGTTTTTATATGCATCGCACGAAATGTTTGCTTCCGCACGCACAAAATGAGTTTTCTCACCGGGACCATCAATGTTCCAACCATAATAATTTTTATTTTTTAATAATGTGAAAATAACTATAGGTCTATTTTTCTGGGACAGAGTGAATATTAAATTAAAATTTAATATCTTAATTAGTTAGAGTAAGTCTCCAATGAACAAGTTTCATTTATGAAATTTATACCATTATATTTATAAATTAATATCATAAATACTTATCAATTTATATTATTATTACTTAACCCCCATAAATTTTTTTTTATCCCTTTTAATAATGATAAATAACTTCTACATTAAAACTCGTGGAAATAGTAAATGTTCAAATAAGAGCGGGTCAGAGGGAGTATTAAGATTTGTCGTGGGATTGAATCATGTTGACTCTCTACCAAAAATGACCCACCCAGCTAAAAGGTCAACAGTACGAGTGGAAAAGTTCTCGTTTATCCTTTACAAAAAAGAGTTGAAAAATAATTCAAACAATTGGGCCAAATAATCCAAAATAGCAAAACCGAAATAACCGAAATATTTACCATAATAAATTCGAAATCGAACCATTTTACGTCATAATCGATCTTAAATCGAACCAAATTTTTCGGCTCGATTTCGGTAAAAATCGAAATAACCGAAATAATTTGACCATTATGAAATTAAACCAATTTTAGAGGCACATTTTCATTTTTTACGGTAAAAATTCAAAATTAAATAACACAACACAAGACCCAATGATACTACACTACTACATAAATTTTATAATCAACATATAATGTATATATAGTGTAATATTTAGGTTAGAAAATGAATAAATGAACTAGAATTATGATTTATATATATATATATATAATTTATTATTTCAGTTCGATTTTCAATTTTTCGGTAATTTTACTTTAAAAATCGAAATTGAAAAAAGAATTCTAAAATTGAAAATCAAAATCAACCCGAATACTAAATTAATCGAACCGAATTTATATTTCAGTTCGATTTGACTTGATTTTTTTATTTTTTTTGAATAATGGTAACCCTAATTACAAGCGAAGAAACTTCTCGTCTCCCCCTAAAAGAATAATTTTGAAATATAAGCAGAGGACAGAAAAGTGCTTAATCCTGTACTTCTGGGAATATTGTTCTTAAAGAAAACAAAGGCACTGGTAGTGCCTAGTGGTAGGAAACATCATTAACGGTGCATCATAATTAAAGAAGCAACATTGTTTACCAAAAACCCCCATAACTTTTAACTCAAAATAAATTAATGAGGGAAATCTTAATCACATCCAAAACTTGAAACGAGATCTCATGTTTTATAATTAATATTTTATTCTATATTTAATAATATTAATAAATAACATGTTAAATAATAAAAAATATTCAACAAATTATTATATTTAAAATTTATATATTAAAAATTTAATAAAATAAAATATTTATAAAATACGAAAAATTGAACCAAGAAAACTGAACAATTCGATCATCTCACTCACTCACTCACTCACAGTCAACACTGTCACCTTTCCCAAAAACAAAAACCTCAAACAAGAAACCCTATCTGTTTTTCCTCCTTTTAAAAAAATCCCCCACTTTGAAGCTTCTCTCTCTACATCCATGGCCGCTCCATCTCTAAACCTTCTCTCTCTCTACATTCCTCTCTTTCTCACTCTCACTCTCACTCACTCCATTTCAGACGTCGTCATTCTCCTCTTTAAAATCAAGCCTTCACTGCAGGGAACCGCAGAGAACTTACTCCTATCATCATGGAACACCTCAGTCCCACTCTGTCAATGGCGAGGCCTAAAATGGGGTTTCACCAACTCCTCCTCTTTACTATGTAATGACCTTTCTACTCCTCAATGGAGCAGCCTCTCTCTCCACAAAAACCCATCTCTGCAGTTAGTCTCCCTGCAGCTCCCATCAGCAAATCTCACTGGAAATATCCCAAAAGAAATTGCACAGCTCACAAATCTCAAAAGTCTCTATCTTAGCGTGAATGAGCTATCTGGGCCTGTTCCATTAGAGCTTGGATACAGCCCCTCTTTATCAGAAATCGATTTGAGCAACAATTTGTTAAAAGGGTCGATTCCAGCTTCAATTTGGAATCTCTGTGATCGGCTCGTTTCGATTCGGGTTCACGGGAACTCTCTCTCCGGTTCTCTCCCTGAGCCTGCAGTACCTGATGCTTTATGCAAGAATTTGCAGGTTCTTGATTTAGGGCAGAATTTGTTTTCTGGGGTTTTTCCTGAGTTTGTTGTTGGATTTAGTGGGCTTAAAAGTCTTGATCTTGGGGGTAATGGGTTTTTTGGAGGGATTCCGGAGGGTATAACTGGTTTAAACTTGGAAAGATTGAATCTTTCGCATAATAACTTTACTGGGGTTTTGCCTAAATTTGGGGAATCGAAGTTTGGTGTGGAGAATTTTGAAGGGAATAGTCCTGCCCTCTGTGGGCCCCCTTTGAGGGCTTGTGTTAATGTAGGGTCTGGATTGAGTTCAGGTGCAATTGCTGGGCTTGTGATTGGTTTCATAACAGGGGCTGTGGTATTAGTTTCATTGCTGATAGGGTATTACCAGGGGAAGAGGAGGAAGAATGTGGACGAAGAGGAGGACAAATTCGAGGAATTGGACTACGAGGAGGCCGGAGAAGGCGGCGGCATTGGTGATGGTGGTGATGGGAAGTTGGTTTTGTTTCAAGGTGGGGAGCATTTGACTTCGGAGGATGTTTTGAATGCGACGGGTCAAGTTATGGAGAAAACGAGCTATGGGACCGTTTATAAGGCGAAGCTGGCGGATGGTGGGACGATTGCGTTGAGGTTGTTGAGAGAGGGGAGTTGCAAAGATAAGAGTTCTTGCTTGCCTATTATTAGACAGTTGGGGCGAATTAGGCATGAGAATTTGATTCCTTTGAGAGCTTTCTATCAGGGGAAAAGAGGGGAGAAGCTTCTCATTTATGATTATCTGCCCAACAAAACGCTTCATGATCTCTTACATGGTATAATTCTATACGTTTTGCTTTCGTTACTTTGTTCGAATGTGCGTGCCTGTAGAAACTAGTATGATGCATTAAGTTAATTTTGGTAGTCGGACATATAAATATAGACAAAAACTCGTATGAGACTGTTTCACTCAAGTGTGCCTCATAAATATATAGGTTTCAAGTGTTACTTTAAGTTAAATTCTAAGATACTAGCATTGGATAGAACCCTTGTTCATCTGTTCTAGTTGCAGCGGAACTGAGGTCATCTTAGAATCATTAATGCTGACAATTACTTTGCTTGAGCAATATGTAGAATAAGTACCAAAAAGGCAAATTTTGAAGAGGACTTGTGTTTATTTGATTAACACAAGTATGTATCAGTTAAAAACGTTCATTTTTGGATTGCTCTTATAGAGAATCTGTAAATTACATAACATATCTACATTGTCCGATCCCATGATTAACTTAGATGACCTTGATATATGATGGATCAATTCGTCTAGGTAAAGTCTTGTGTAACGTGCAATTGGTTTGCAAAATGTCTGAAATTTTAAACAGTATTAGTTGTTCCATTCAAAAGTATTAGTTGTTATACCATAAAGTGCTAGTTGCAAATTAATTTTTCTTTTACATAAAACTAACTGATATGTCTAATGTAACTACTTTTGTTATCTGTCATGCTTTATCCAGAATCAAGAGTGGGAAAACCGGTGCTAAATTGGGCTAGGAGACACAAGATCGCTTTAGGCATAGCTCGAGGCCTAGCATATCTACACGATCTCGAAACACCAATAACACACGGGAACGTAAGATCAAGAACCGTCCACGTAGACGACTTCTTCGTATCAAGGCTGAACGAGTTTGGTCTCGACAAGATCATGGTCCAAAACGTGGCCGACGAAATCGTCGCCCTCGCCAAATCGGACGGCTACAAAGCCCCCGAGCTTCAGCAGATGAAGAAATGCAACTCCAGAACCGACGTTTACGCTTTCGGGATAGTACTTCTCGAGATTCTCTTAGGAAAAAAACCAGGAAAAACCGGAAGAAACGGGGAGTTTGGGGACCTCCCTTCGTTAGTCAAGGTCGCCGTTTTGGAGGAAACAACTATGGAGGTTTTCGACATTGAGATCTTGAAAGGGATAAGGAATCCAATGGAAGAAGGTTTAGTTCAGGCGTTGAAGCTCGCGATGGGGTGCTGTGCGCCCGTCGCGTCTGTTAGGCCGACAATGGACGAGGTTGTTAGGCAGTTGGAGGAGAATCGGCCAAGGAACCGGTCGGCAATGTATAGCCCCGCTGAAACGAGGAGTGGGAGCATTACTCCGTTTTGATTGTGAATTTGGGTAAGATCTGCTGTTTGATTTTGGTGTGAGTTTATTTTGTTGGTTTTAGTCCGAAAGGACAAATTGTAATCTATAGATGGTACGATATAGGCTATTGGTATTCAATTTGGATCGTTTATTATGAATGATGTTTTTCGTCTTTTTTGGCGTTTAATTAAGTTGAAAAAGGAGCAAAGATTTTGGGCATCTGAAGATTATGTGGAATGATAAAAAATGATGACGCTTTCATTCTTATGGGGACAGAATCTATGCAGATGTTATCAAAATCAGATGGTAATAATTAGAGGATATGGTAAAAAATAATGCTGGTGAGGAATCCTATGCTTCATACTAGGGTAGTTATAGAGAGAGACTAGCAAATTTTGGCAGTACAATTGATGTTGTGATTTATTTATTTACTTTAGTAGGCTCTCTTTTTTTTTCTTTTTTTGATTTATTGAAATTTTATTACTAAAGTCTTGGTATTTATTTAGAAGGCCCAGAGTTGTGATTACAAGGTGAGTTCATATTGGGCCTTTTTCTTTGATGGGCTCTTTGCTTGAGTGCAGCAGTAGACCATTTTTTCTCATTTAATGGAAAGTATTTGTGATAGTTTTTGGAGAAGATTTATCAATTAATATATCAAAGGGATAAAATTTTCCTGAACCCGAGTTCTCACATGAACTTTTTTTTTCTTAACTATAATTGTTGTGAATATAAAGTGATTTTTATGCATAATGAGTATTATTGTTGTGCATATTTAATGTCACAGTTTAAGAATCAAACATTTTTAAATAAAGATATTTAGTATGCACAATCATCATATTTAGTATGTTTAACCTATGTTTCTCGTAACACCAACAATGTGGTGCATACTATTGCTAGAGCTTTGAGATTTTTCCCAAGTCTCTATTGTTGGGTCGAGTCTCCTATCATTGTGGATGATCTTCTCAATTTTATTTGTTCTTTTTGCGTTCGTAATAATATGAACTTAGCATAATAGCGCTAAAAAAAAAAAACAGTGACGCTCGAAAATGATAGTTTACTTTAACTTGGATTCACTGAAGAACCACTCTATGCTACTCCTGGGAAGGTGGAAGAACAATTGGGCTCCTCTGTTTCTAATAGTGCCCCCATTAATTATTTCAAATAGCTGGGCTCGAAAATTGGATCTTTTTCCAATGGATTCGTTCTTTTTTAAATAGTAAAGGAAGCTAACCTTTTGTCAGCTATTTGATACACCTCACCTGAATAAAATTCATTAGATAATCTAACCAAAACAGGATATTGTATTGTGCATGTGTACATATATGTTGATGCCAAATTGGATATGTTGGTAGCTAGACATCTTGAATTCTGAGATTGTATTTGATAAAAATGATGTGATTACTAGAGGGATGAATATGAGATTGTATTGATGGACTCAATTTACAAACTCCTTATCACACAGATAATATGAACCATAATTACAGTATAGATACATCAAATCTTGAATTATATATGCTCACTCTGTCTCTCAGTCTTACTGCTTAACAAACTATCGATGATTCGAACTAATTATACAACAAAATAACAACATTAAAATGGACTTATTCCGCGATACGAAAAATGGTGATCAAATGGCTCGACGATGCTGCAACTTTTACCAAACAACCTGATGAACAACGCTTCTGCACCCGCTATACGTCACATACTTCCAGCTCCAACAGGCCGAGATTGATCAATGGAGTAATAGACAAGTCTGAATATTTAGTGACACGTATATATAGTTTTAACTAAAAAAAATATGCATTTTTTTGTTTATCATTCAATTGATTTCTTTGTTTCTTTTAAATTGTGAGGTATAACTCATCAGCACTGTCTGCCTCTGCGGCAGGAAAGTGCACCGGCGGCAGAGGTGATAGTTGCCACCATGGACGACGATTTGGCTGCCAGACTGGAGGCCCTGGCGTAGTTAGCAGCAGCCCCACGGCCAGACGGGACGAAATACGCTCCGTTTAGCATAAGGTCACCCTCGGATCTCCAGTTCCAGTGTCTCCATTTGGAGTCACCTGTCACTCTCTTGGTCACCTGTCACGTGCACAACACATGAGTTGAAAATGATGAAATATACACAAAAAAGGCTACTTGGAGAAGAAATTAACCTCTTTTGCAAAAGGATTAGTGGGGGCTAGATATCTGTTGCCTTGGCTGTTGATGGTGGGATTAGCACTACCACCTATAGCATACATCGCCCAAGAAGTGTAGTCATTATTCACCACATGGAAATACCCATGCCTACACCTGCACATCATTATTTGAATTAGTTTTGTTAAATACTCCAATCGAATCGAATTCCTCTCACAAACCATGTTCCGTCTCCTACTCCATATTAGTGTGAGAACAGAAGACGAAACACTATTAATTCAGAATTTCAGTCCTATCGACCTCCACGAATTGAAAATAGTGTCGTAACTTTCAGTTCTTCGACATATTAGTCCAGTAGTTGGTTGTAGGGGGTAAACCTTCTAAATTGACCTATCAAGCTCTGTCACGTCAGCGTCGAACAAATGTTTCATGAACCTTCTATAGCAGTTACTGAACTATTTTCAATTAGTGAAAATGACATCACTAAACCAAAAATAGGAGTAACTTACAGAACCAAAAAATACTATTTCTCCAAGGATCCTAAAAGTTGTGGATAGATGAAACAGAGAAACAAAATACAATTATTTTACCTTGGCATTCTCTGTATAAGTCCTCTTCCGAAATGGTTGTAAGCAATGGTCACCTGCATAACCCTGTCTCTAGTGTACGAGTCGCTGTGCCCCAGTAAAATAACCTGCCCACAGTACAACAATTCATCAACAAACTCACCAAATATCAAACAATTTTTCATTTTCATACAAAACCAGAATCAAAGAAGGGACAAACTCTTTTTTTTACCCTTTTTCAACTTGCATTTCTCTTTTATGCCCCATTGACTTTTCGACTTACAAATCTGCCTTTTTTTTTACAATTCTACCCCTCCTTTAATCTCATCCCAATCCCATCACATATCCCAGCCACCAAATGTGGCCCAACTCGGACCTGAACCCGAACCCGGGTCGCACATGGACAGAGTTTGGGCCCTACCAGTCTGGGTCGTGTTTAGAAGTTGATTATGTGATGGGATTAAGGGATGAGATATGATTGGGATGGGATGAGATTAAGGGAGAGGGGTTAGTGGACGGTGGGTTCTGATCCTCCGAATTAGTAGGTTCTTGGGTTGAATACCGAGTTATAGAAAAAAAAAAAAAAAAAGGAAGAGAGATAGGATTGTTGAAAAATGGCACGTTTGTGAGTTGAAAAGCCTATGGACGTAAAAGATAAATGCAAGTTGAAAAATGACAAATTTGCATATTATGCGATCAAAGAAACTAACCTCATTGTGATGAGTGAAGTAGTTATTCGAAATAGTAATCGCAGTCGACCCCATAACAGCATCAATAAGTCCGTCCGCGCAGCTGGACATAGAATTATGATCAATCCAAATATGACTCGCCGCGAAAATCGAAATCCCGTCCCCGTCCGCCATGGTCCTCCACCCATAATGCGACGGCGAGCTCCTCACCATGGCGTTCCCCGTCCGCTTACAGTCATGTATATGCAACCCATGTATGATAATGTTAGTAACAAACTGAATCGTAATACACGCCCCGTTCGCGATGTGCACGTTCGCGCCACGGCCGTCGATCGTCTTGAAGCTGTTCATGATCAGCTCCTGCTTTAAGGTGATCACCATGTCGAACTTGAACACGATCCAGAGCGGCCGGTCCTGGATGACGGCGTGGCGGAGGGTGCCCGGCCGGGGGTTTACGGGGTCGTCGTCGTTGGGGTCCGTGACCACATAGTAGCGGCCGTCGCGACCGCCGACTGAGGTGCGACCGAAGCCGATGGCGCAGTCGGCGAGGCGGCGGCGGTTGCGCATCCAGTTGCGGTCGCAGCGCCAGCAGTCGTCCATGGGGTTTCCGGTGCCGCAGGAGAAGAATCCCAGGTTTCTTCTCTCCGTGCTGTTTCGGATGCTCCTGGATTTTTTTTGGTTAAAGGAAACAGAGTAATTAATTAAGTGAGAATAGTAATTAGTTTGAATTCTGTAACTAATTTAACGGAATTTGGTTTCGTCTCAATCTTCAGCTACTATGTGGTCCAAAATTAAGTGGCCCAAATGGGGTGTAATTCATTCGTAGTGAATTTTAAAGTCACAAGAATTATATAAAAGTAAAGCGTTTAACTAATGTAACTACGCTCATTTTATAACTAATTTAACGAATTTTGGTTTCGGCTCAATCTTCAGCTACTATGCATGTGGTCCAAAACTAATGTCATTTTTTACAAGAATTTACTAAGCAATAATATATATCACTAATATCATTAAAGCCTATTGGGGTATGAGGTCATTTGAAAAATGTGAACAAATAGTACTAGGGATATAAGCCTAGAGAAGACAAAACAATCACATTTTTCACTATAATGTTTTATATTGTGTAACACTATATAGATTTATAGTATCATTTTACATATATTATGTATTAATAAAAATAGTGAAATATGGATTCGTGTTGTGCAACACACACTTGCCAGGGTACTCGAACAAGGAAATTCTAAGTTAGTTAAATGTTAATTATATTTAGATGAAAAATTGCGTAGTCAGTTTATATACATAACGGTTCCCATCACAAACCCCATTATAAGGATAATTGATTTGTATATTAAGGATAATTAATATGTGGTGATTAGAGTCATTATTGGAGATAGTTGTTTGGTCAATCCGTAATTAATAGATTAGATCTTAGTCATTTTTTTATTTTTTATTTAATGATGTGTAATTTTATTTAATGATGTGTAATTTTATTTCTTTTTTCAATCCGAGAGCTTAATTGTTGTTTGGCTTGAGTTTTTCAATGGGGACTAAATTGGCATCCAAATTGAAAACATCGGGAACCCTAAATTGAAAATCAAGTCATTAAAACGACCTAATGGGATTTCTTGATGGATCGATCGTGGGCGTCAATCACGATTGTTCAAATCGTTTCTTCGCGTGGCGTATCGAAATTACTTTTTTCTCCACTCGAATTAGGTTACGGATTGTCAAACCTCGCGTGCAAAACACGCGTTCCCGACTTCAAAAAACTTCGTGAGGAGTTTTTTTCTTTAGTTTTTGGATGTCTGACCGGAAATTTAAGAACTTGGGACTAAATTGGCACAAATTGAAAACATCTGAGGACATTAAATTGAAACACGCGATACATCAAGCTTGTTTGAGATGATTTCAATAAGGTGGGTTCCTCAAAATTATGTTTCTCTTGGGACTAAATCGATTTAAATCCCCAAATAGTACTAGGGATATAAGCCTACAGAAGACAAAACAATCACATTTTTCACTATAATGTTTTATATTGTGCAACACTATATAGATTTATAGTATCATTTTACATATATTATGTATTAATAAAAATAGTGAAATATGGATTCGTGTTGTGCAACACACACTTTTGACATTACCTGATGACGTTGTGGGTACTCGAACAAGGAAATTCTAAGTTAGTTAAATGTTAATTATATTTAGATGAAAAATTGCGTAGTCAGTTTATATACATAACGGTTCCCATCACATGTATATCGCATGAATCATGGGTTTATATATTAAGCTATTCGAATCATATTTTTAAGCAAAATGATGTTTAAATATTAAGGTAGTGATCTGTCTCGTACATGAGTCGCACACAAGACTCTTTTATATTTAATGGTATGAAACAAGTCATGTACATATCGATGATAATAGTATATAATAATTTGAAAGGTAAACAATGAAGTGGGGTATTATTTAAAATAGTAGTTATAAGTTCCAAAAAAGAATTTCATTTCGGGTAATACGGTCCATACGGAAAGTACAAGATATTGTTTGGACAAATAAATGCAAGAGGTGGGGGAGGAATTAAACAGTTTAGGGGCGTCGGTGGAGACAAGAGAGAGTGAGGGGGTAAGAAAGAGAAGAGAAGAGAGTCATTTATTAAGTACTGCTGTATTGCCAGTATCGCAATTATAGTCCAGCTCCCCTAGATCTGCCCCAATGTGTTGCCTATATCTCTGTTTTCTACTCTTTGCCGACTATATATCAACCAAAAAATCATTACACGTGGTCCTAGAGGACATTTTCTAAACATGTAACTTGTTTTATTAAAAAGTATAATTTGTTTATATTGAAATATATAACTTATTTTTTTTGGCACAAATTACATGTTTCAGTATAAATAAATTACATGTTTCAGAGCAATAAATTGCATATTTAAAAAATACACTTAATTGCACGAATGCACAGGAGATCTAAGTTTTGCGTCCTCCCCTATCTATAGACTTTTAGTTAATATAAACAAAAATCTGTATGAGACGGTGTACAAATTTGCACAAATCGACACTCACTCCTTCCGAAGCGTGAAAGCGTCATGCCTAAAATATACTTCGTCTCACGATGAGACCGTCTCATGCAAGTAGGTCTTTTTTATATACATATACGTAGAAGCCTGTTTATATTGTTACTATTGCATAGTCTCGATTTTAGTTCATATGTAGTTCAATAATTCCAAATCTTGTGCATCTAGTAGGAATAGGATGATCAAATTTCTAATTCAACAGCCTAACGTCCCTCATCCACCCAAAATAATTACTGGTGGTGTTATTTGATATACCAATGTGAGACTTAAAAGTGTAACATCTGAATGCACTTATTTACATCTACCGCAAGACAGAAATGCACCTAAAATGAATAGACTGAGATTCAAAGCTGAAAGAAGAGAGATGCAATCATAAATAAAAGGAAATGCTATCCATAATCGAACAAACAACGTATATGGCATATAAAGAGGAAAACGACATCCAGTCATGTTTAATACACAGATCTCATAACATGGGCACGTGCCTAGCCTGCCCATCCAAAAATTAACCAAGTCCGAACCAAAACAAAAGGAAAATGGAAAATTTTATTGCAAGTAGGACAGTAATTGATCAAATCAACACTTATTAATTTCAACTTATTGTGAGTCTGTGACAAATTAACACTTCATCAAATCATTAAATACATAAATATTACTCCCACCCGTCCCACTAAAATTGGCCCAACACAAATTAAGAAAAAAGTGTAAGAAGTCGAGTGTTGAGGAGTAATATGGTAAATTTATATGTATAAAGTAAATGAATTGATTGGATTGAGTATATTTGTGAGCCCAATTGTAATGTCATTTGGTGTAAATATATGAATATTGTGAAGATGAAGTTTAGTAAGGAGTTTTCTTCTTTATGTGTGTAGACTTTTGTTGGACGTCCCAAAAAAGAAAGGCTAAGTCTTGTATGTATCCAAGTGCATCGTGCACTCATAGTGCATTTTAGAACCGTGCAATTTGTTATACTAAAATATGCAACTTGTTTATATTAAAATATGCAACTATTTTTTCATATTAATAATTGCACATTTCAGTGTAAACAAGTTGCATCTTCCATTATAAAAAATTGCACGATTTTAAAATGCACTATGAGTGCACGGTGCATCTGGATGCACACGAGACCCACTCAAAAAGAAAATGGGCAAACTTTTCCGTGAAGGAGGGAGTACTATACAAGCTAATAAATTAATTTTGATCTGTCTTAGTATTTGTCTAACACTACGTCATTTTGTACAAGAAGAATTTATCAGATTATTAATGCCCATACGAAACTCCATTCATGTATGTCTTATGCATATTGGACTACACAATTTCACGTAATGTACCAGCATATGTTTACTAATTTACTAAAATAGATATCGTGACCTGGGGTGTGAAATTACAGAAAGAGAGGTAAGTAATTAATGAAGGTTAATAAGTAGTAATAAATAAATGAGGTGATCATGCAACAAGAATTTTAATTACTAACTCGTAGATTTGGGGTAGGTAAAAAATGCCAAACATACATTAAATAGTCTGTCAAGGATGATGTACGGGTCATGTGAGGTTTCCCTTACAGTTATTATTTAATTTTTCACTTACATTAGAATGTGACACTAATTAAAACACATGATTTCTGAGAGGTTTATGTATTTTAATCAATTAAGCTGTTGTATTTATGTGATTCTGTTTTTAATTATATCTTATGCACCTGAGAATTCAGATTAGTTGATTAATTAAACCGAAGAATATATACACAATAGTATAATTGAAGAGGATGTACTGTTTCCTGCACTTGCATAGTACTATTCATAATATGCACGAAAAATGTACTTTGTGTAATATTCTTACTAATTAAAGACACATTTAAATAAACAAAAACTCTCAGGTGAAACTTGTTCATAGTATAAAACTCATACAATTACACTAATAATGTGATACCATTATTCTTATAAACTATTACCTATAACATTTAATAATGTGACCTCAATTTATAAGTGTAATGGTATCCGTTGATAAATGCAGTGATATCATTTGATAAGTATAATGGTATAAATTTCATATTATGAACAAGTTTTACCGGAGACCTACTCTTAAATAAATGTGAGTGATTATACTTAAATTGACACTTACATATTAACCATCGCAGCAAGAGCCTCTGGATCATCCACTGCGTGTTCATGCTTAAAATCCTCCAATCTGCAATTTAGACCAATTACCCAACAATTAATCCATTTTTCATTTTAATCACGTGATCTAAAGGACAATTTAGTAAATTTGAAAATTATGAATGTTATTATGAGTCGGTCGATATATAATTAATATCATTACACTTATAAACTAATTTTTAACACTTATGATCAATTGATATCTTTACACATAATATTATGATATTAGTTTGTAAGAGCAATGATATCAACAAATAAATGATACGGTATCAGTATCTATTATAATTCTGATTCGGAATCAATCGAAAGATGGCCATTGCCAGTCTGCCATGTTGATCAACAGAAAAAAGGACAAATATCGAAACAATACTATAGACAAGTGGAATTTAGGAAATCATGTAGGGGTAATTTTGTCAAATGGTGAAATTCTTAGAAGGGGAGAACAGAAGGTAAAAAAACACTGCTGAAAACAGAGTTATGAATCAATTCATTTCAGATCCAATCAAAACAGTTATTGCACGCCATAATTGGACAATTAAATGCATCAAACAGGCGGATTGAATGTGAATTACAATTTACGGTGCAGATCGGCTCTGAGATTAATAACAGAATCAAATGCGCAGAAACAGAAATGCTGGTACACTACCTTTCCGCCATTGTTGAGTTTCTCAAGCTCTTCGGCTCCTTTGTTTCTTCAGCGCTGTAAAAATAACAACTAAATAAGTTTAGAAACTAGTTTTTTTTTCTATATTGAAGCTTAAAATTAGTCCAGGCTTTTCTAAAGTGAGAAACAGAGTATACAAAACGACACTGTTTTTCGGTTAAAAAACGAAATACCTTTCTGTGATGGAAATTGCATTTACAAATAGCAGAGCATTAAGAAGTGCATAAATAACAATGATTCTCGGAGAAAGCGCCATTGATTTTAGCTCGAGAAAGTGCTGTTGCTTGATTTCACACTGGAAAACGAAGTTTCTTCGTTACAATGTGTTTGTGTGTGGAGCAGATGGAAGCAATGAATGTAAATTGGGAATTAAGGTGTAATGCGTGAGTGGGTTTATAAGAGAATGAAAGAGGGAGAGTCATAAATAAGCGCGAATCCAAGTAAAGCACACAACGGTAGTGCTACTTCCTCATACCATCTTCTATTTTAATTAATTTAATTTCACAAATGTAATATAAGCGATGTTTAAAAATTGGAAAAAATATATATATATACTCACTTTTATTAAAAATTTAAGTGTCCTACATATTTTTATAATAAGAAAGAAGATATTTATCAATTTTCTAATAAAAATACATATATATATTCTTATTAAATAAAAAATTTATACGCATATGACCCGTACTCTCTCCTATTTGTTCAGACTTAATTAAATGATAAGCCATTTCTTTTTCTTTTTTATTTTTTTATTAGATCTTTATTTATTTTTATAATATCTTAATTTTTTAAATAAAATAAAATAAATAAATACTTCATCCGTCCCAATCTTGATTACACTATTTCCGTTTTGGGCGCCCCAATCTTGATTACACATTTCCTTATATGGAAATACTCACTTTATCACATAAAATACTAATAAACATATATTTTTACCTCCAACATTTTATCACTTTATCACATAAAATATTAATAAATATTTTTTTCTTAATCTCTGAGCACACAGTAACTAAGTAATCAAGATTAGGACGGAGGTAGTAATTCATTATAATAGATATTTAATATATTGCATCAATAGAATAAATAAATAAATACAGTTCATACAGATCTTTGCACTACTTAAAGTGGGACCCCCGCCAGTGGACGGTGGGTTCTGGTTCCTCGGATTAATCGGTCCTTGGATCGGATACCGAGTTATAAAAAAAATGAATAAATTTAACAATGTGCACCAATTATCTCTTTTTATTCTTTACAATTATAAATGTCATTAATTTCACTTCTAAAATTGAATAAATATTTTCTAATAAATAAATAAATTTAACAATGTGGAACAATTATCTTTTTTTATTCTTTACAATTATAAATATCATCAATTTCACTTCTAAAATTGAATAAATCTTTTCTAATACAATTTTTTTTTTCTTATTAGAATGAATATAATTTTTTTTTGGTTATTAAATTGTGTATATTTGTCCTTCTTCACTTATAAATTACCATACATCAGTTTTAATTGATCATATTATTTGATAAAGTTGGTCTCCTATGAACCAGATTTCACAAATACAAATTAGGCTTTGCACAGCGGTTAATTTACACCTTAGACAGTGGTTATAAAGGTTATCCAAGTGACAGCTGTTAAAAAATCGCTGTCCAAAATTGATACTTAGACAGCGGTTTTTAACCGTTGTTCAAATTGATACTTGGACATCGATTATAAACCACTGTCTAATATATATATTATATATATATTCTTCACTTTTTAACCGCATTCAAAGACCTTAATTTTTTTTTAATTTTTTTATATTTTAAAAATCCTGTTTATACAAAACCAAAAGCTATACCATTATAATATATATACGCCAAACACCAAAACATCAAATAAATAAACATACATATCAATTAAATACACCAAAAATATGAAATATCATCACAAATATATAAGTTAATTACATGCTACCAAAAATTATTATAATAATTGCATAGAATACAAGAAGTGATTGTAAAAATACCCCGTCCAATCTCATTTTCATTTCTCCATTCTTTTGTTGGGGTAAGAATGGAGCAGACGTTCATAGACAAACTGCAAACAACGATCAATCAATATAGTTAGATAGTATGAATTTTTATTCAATCAATAATAATTTAAATAAATCGATAAATCGACTTACATTATAAGGAATGGTCGTTCGAGAAGTGAGGATTATATCTTCAATGTAGCAGCACACAAAATGTCCACAGTGGTTACCATCTTGCTGCCTTGGAACCTGTTGAATAACAATTATAATCATGTATTACAATTATGATTATTTTCTATTAATTTGATAATTTTCTAAAGTAAACTTACCTTAATGTTTGTCCAGTTCACTTTATTGGAAGATCTTGAGCCTTGACTCGGAAGGCGACTCCGATACATCGTCATCACACTATTATTATAATTAAAAAATAAAAATAGATTACATATGCATAATTTTAAAAGTAAAACAAATCATTATATTAGAATATTAAAAATTAACTCACGCTTCCATATATGACATGAGATCAGGGCGATTTGAAACCACCCCATCCACAACTGGGTCCACAAAATACACAAATAATGTATTCATGTTTATGGCGACCAACACCCGATGGTTCCTATATTATATTAAGAATATTAAAATTAACTACATGTTTATATGAATACGAATTTTAACGAAATGTTTATTGTACTTACCCCACATTTGTTGGCCAAAAAATGAGATGATCTCTCCCAGTATAATTCAGCATATGTGCAACCATCCCCTCCATGAACTGTGTTCTATCACCCAAGAAGCAACACACTTGGGGGGAGACGAAGGAATACATTGCACCTGCCTCGGCATCTCTGGAGAGATATACCTCACCCAAATATCTTTAACCAACATACGCTAATTAATACTCCATCCTATTCAAAATATAAGATGTTTTGACTTATTGCATTATTTACTTTTTATTTGATGTTCTAGCTTCTATTTCCCTACATTGCCCTTATTTAATACTTTTTCTTTACTTTCTTGTTTTACTCCATATCATGTCATTAAAGATAATTTATCATTAAATAAGGCTAATTTTGGTATAATTTTTCTTTATTAATAACCGTGCAAAAGGCCAAAACATCTTATATTTTGAATAGGATAGAGTATTTAATAAGAAAATTAAATTATAGGAAGTAAATACTGAGAATTAGTAAACACAGACCTGAGTTAAAAAGTCATGGTAGTTTCACTCAACCATTGGTCGCGCAAGACTTCAATCACATGCTCCTGATTCATCCATTCATCAAAAGCACTCCGATGAAAGTGAGCAAGCATGGGAACTGTGATGACATTGAAAGTAGGGGATGTTACCAGCATGCTCACCGTAGTCTGTAGAGTGATGTCGTGATCTAAGTCTCCTGGCAAGGGATAACCAAATAGCCGTCTGCGCGCACCAGCAGTGGAGTCCCTCGTTCTCTCCCTCTCAGTGTCTACGACACCCCTTGATTTTTGTTTAGCCTTTTGTGGAGTCGGCAGTTTCTACAATCAATTTACAACATTATTTAGAACGACAAATAAGATAATGAACTTTAATAACTTATATTTTACCTTCTTGGTGAGAGAGACCAAGTTGCTCGGCCATTCGAGGAAGTGCCCGACCGCTATTCCAACTGTGACGACATCATCTATTGGTTTTGGCACCGGTGAATCCTCTTGTCCGAGTACGGGTACATCGAGCGTGACCCTCACGAAACCAGGAGTGAGGGGACGACCATGAATCATTCCATTGGAGCTAATGTGCAACATTCCTATGGCCACCAACCTAGTAGGATCCTCCAAATAAATGTAGCAAATGGTCGGTGGCTGTTCGAAGAAGATATTTAGTTAGAAAATTTTAATATACTAGTCTTTAATTAAAACAAATGTGAGACACATCTGATACCTGGGAGACGTTTTGAAGTGGATCATGGAAGTCGTCCCTAGCATCAGCGAAAAACATAGCATCAGCGGCACTATTTTCACTGCTTGCTCCACTCGACGACACCCCGTGACTCAATCTTCTCTGAGAACTCAAAAGTTCAACCTTTTTAGCCAACATGGCAACTTGATCCGAAAGTCTACCCACCATATCCATGGCCGCAAGACCAAGGGTCATCGCCAATGATGTCTTCGTCACAACATATCCAGTACTTCGTATGCGGCCGGGATGCTACTGACGACCTATAGCCAGTGCAAGCAGATCATCAGTACCGATAATGCGGAGGTCGTCGGGCATCATGGTCTGAGATATGCGCTCCTGAATCACAAAAGATTATTATTTAATTATTTGTTTAGAAATAATGGTTTGTAATTCAAAGATAAATTAATGGATAGATTACCGCTTCTTCAATGATACGCTGTGTACTGGAATCAGAAATATTCTCGTCTCGAGTCTTTCTGGTAGCCTGAAATAACTCGAAACGTGTAACAACATGTGCGCTCTCTCTAACTTTCTTTTTTTCTTCTTTCTATGATAGTGATGAACGTGTTCCTTTATTAGATATATTAAAAGTGAATATATAAAAAAAATTAAAAGTTAGGATTTTGATCTCACCAAATCTTCCTTTATGCATACATAACCTCTGGAAGATCCACGATATCGCGCCTCCATCGTCTTAGCTTGTTCACGATTTTTCTTACTTTGATTCTACAGTGTAATAGAAATACGATAAAACACTGAAAAGTATCGTGCATTAGGAATAGAGGAAATGACATTGATCAATTTTACCTGGAAATCCTCAGCCATAACTCTACGCACAAACTCCTCCCAGTACGGGGCCACCATAGGGAAATCCTCATAGAGCTTAGGCGGCCTGGGTGAGTAATGACCAGTCGTAGGGTCTCGTGTGCATTTTCTCAGCCAAGACCGAAAATTCTTGGCCATTACCCCAGCTTGCATAAGTATTTGCCTCTTCTTTGTATGGTCAAGGCCGAGGAATGTAGTCTATACGCATATAACATAACAATTTAGTAAATTTAGTAATCATACAACAACTTTCATAAGCATATAATTAACATACCACAAGCTCATCCCATAACACTTCCTTCAAATGAGCCAGTTTGTCGCTACGCCAGTCCTTGGTTGGCAGCACGATAGGGATAACTCTCCTGACTGCAGCCCCAAGGTAAAAGGAAAACTTCTCACTCTCTTTTCCTATCGGTTGCCCATACTCATTGAATGATACCTGCAATAACATAGTATTTAATTAGGTTCAACGATCAATCAATATAATTACTGTTTTAACTGTTCAATTGTAATAAAATTACCTTAAGTGTTTTCCCCTTGCTACGAGCTCTCTTCAAAGAAGTCATCGTGACTATACCTCTCGTGCGTGTTATAACTGGTTTTTATCTACTCAGTTAAACAATAATTATTATGAAATGCGTATGCTAAAGGCAATCGAAACAGGGAAAGAGACAAAGAAGTTGGTGACCCGGTTCATCTTTGGAATCAGACTACGTCCGGGGGCGTCCAAGCCAGGGAGAGGATGTATGTATATGCCTAGAAGTCTAAGCTGTTCGACCTTTTACAGAGGTGGCCGTGTTGGCCTATTTATACTATGACTCCCACCCTTTGGGTGGGAATTTACATAAGGAATAATGCCTATGAAAGGGCTACAATATCGGGAACCATTAATCTCGCCTTGACAGGCCAGAAAACGTCCATCTTCAGCGTGCGCCAATCGTGGAGCGGATGTGGAGGGCAGATTAGTGGCGTGTCGGGGGCTATCATTGACCACGTGAACTGTATAGTTATGGCTGGTGCAGGTCACTCCCGACTTGAGGATATAAAGCGGAAATCGCATCGTGACTTCCCGAACTGCTTACTACCCTAGTTGCCGACCTTTGCGACTTTAAGGTTTGGTCTCGTGGGAATTACGTGGGCTGATCCCTTGGTCCCCTTACCGAGGTTGCTTCATGCAGTCTTTGTTGGATTGTTTATGATCCTTCGTGCCCAGGTGAGAGGTCGGGTTTATCCATGCTACAACAATTGCCCCTCAAGTTGAGGTCTCTTGTTCCGAGAAGGGACCTTGGTTTGACACATGGACTAAATCGACTCGCGACCATCCGACCTGGAAAGTCTCCTATGAGCGGCTTACTATCCTCGGGCAGGTGAAAAGTCACCTCAATAATATGAATCGTCGCATCAGACTTCCCTCGATCTCAGGGATTCGAAATGATATCGTGCCAGGATGATGACGTAAAGTGCTGCCATTTCGTCCAATGAGATGCCGTAATGGATTTCACGCGAGCCCCTCGCGTCTGTTTGTTGCTAGGGGGCCAAAGTTTTGGCTAATTTCATTTTGGCCCCTCCTCTTCTTCGATAAATAGGCGGGGAATTAGGTTTTGAAAACCTTATTTCCTGCGACTGTCTTGCGAAAGAATTTCCTCAAGATACTCTTCCTGGTTCTTTTTCCTTCCACCGGAAACACATTCTCGTGTCCCTGAAGCGAAATTAATCACAGGTAAGCACTTTGGTGCCCTTCTTCGAATTTATGGATTCTAGCATTTCCAAATCCCTTTTTGCCTCTCAGCCCATGGTGGCTTCCTCCTCTTTTGAGGATGACATCCCTATTGCCCTGCGTCGCCGCCAATTTTCCAGCTCCGCCACCGGGCATGTGGGTGAAAGTTCATTGGTTAAGGTTATGGGCGATCACCGGGAAGACGATGCCAATGATGAACCGGTGGATGAACAATTTCTGGAAGAATTGGCCGAAATTACCAATCTTCCCCTGTTGGATGTTAATCTCCTTCATCCCGTCCCACGGGAACGGTCGTCAACGGTGGGTCCTTCTGCCTCAGTTTCGGATTATGGGACTTATGAACGAGTCTTCAATTATGATCTGTATTGTAACCGAGCTCCGTACAAGCAACCTGATAGGGCATACCGTAAGTCAGTCAACTCTCAATTTGCGGCGTCCGATAAAAGATACCGATCTGTGCTCTCCGATCAGTATGTGCGGGGACTTCGTCGTATGTACAAGGTGCCCCGGGATGTGCATTTTTATGGGCCGACTCCAGACGAAAGCGCCGATCAGCCTCCTCCCGGAATGATTGCTGTGAATGAGTCTTCCATGTCGGTCGGTATTCGATTTCCATTGCACCCGGCCATTTCCCACCTGCTGGCGGCCTGGAATGTGAGCCTCACGCAGATCACCCCCAATGGGTGGAGTTACATCATCTCCACCATGGTCATTTTGGGGCAGGCCGGGCTGAAAAGACTGCCTAATCCCGGAGAGATATCTCACGTGACGTCGCCTGTTGCTCAGGCTGGAGGCTATCACGCTGTGCGGCTTCGTAGAGGCAAAGAGCTCGTGAGTGGGATTCTGAATAAGGTTGACGGGTGGCACCAGAAATGGTGGTTTGTAGGAGGAGCATGGGAGTCGGTGGCCCCTTCCAGCACTTTATCCATTAGAGTTCCTACGGATTATGCGATCCTTGTTGAGAATGGTACTTCGCCTTAATATTTTTATGCTCGATTGTACTGATCTAATTCTTTTCTCGTCTTGCAGTGTTTGTGCCCCGACCTCTGAGCTATATTGGGACTTTCTCGAGGCGTTCAAGGAGGTTTGAGACACACCCCCTAGCTGGCAAGACATCAATTTGTTGAACTCCGAGCTCGACCGCTTGCAAGTTGGACTGTATACTTACCCTCGCCACTTGAGGATTCCCTGTAAGTCTCGGTCGCATCTTTTCAAGTGTATTTCACGCTAAAGGTTCTGTTTTATGTTAGATCCGGAGATCCCGATCTACCGCCATCGGCCCTCTACCTCCGAGATGGCCTCGCGACCTCGATCAGTACTTGGCTCCATGAGGCGTCTGCCCGACACTGCCGCCCAGGGGGACATTCCAGTTCAGACTCCCTGCTACCGACAAAGGCAAGAAGAAAGTTACCGAACCCGTCACCGTGGCTGGTGAGCGGCCTCTCAAGAGGGCGCGAGCTGAACCTGGCACGCACCGATCCACGTCAAGTCAGGGTGCTGGAAGGGTTGCTCCCAGCCCGACACCTTTGCCGACTTCTACCCGGGAGGGAGGTCGCCATCTGGAGGACGATTCCTGGATTGGTTGGGATGAGGAGAGGATGCAGAGGTAGGCCGTTTGTAACTCTTAATGAATTTACCTCAAAAATGGGACCAAACTTAATATATTTGTTCCTCCTTGTTGCAGTCAGGAGCTGACGGCCAGCAAGTTCTCACCGGAGGTGCTGAGCTTCCTGAGATCCCCGATTCCCAAACTGGAGGGCACGCCCGGAGACTGGCCCGACTTCTTGGAGCGGACGATGAGGAACGTACCGCGCGCATGGATGAAGGATGATCACTCCTCTGCCCGTCGCTAACAAGTCACGGGTAACATGTATTCGACTGTTGTCCACTCCTTGAAGGCCGCCCTCTACATGGAAAAGGCCTGCGCCCAATCCGAGCTCGAGCTCTCCAAACTAGAGAAGGCCCAGGCGATGACCTCCGAGCAAGCGAAATCACTGATAGCTGCCTATGAGGTGCAGAAGAAACTGGAGGTTGCCAAGACTGACTTGGCCAAGAGGGCCTTGGAGCTCGAGGGCTAGTTGAAGGAAGCCGAGAGACTGCTCGGGGAGGAGAAGGAGGTCGTGACCCGGATGAAGGCGGAGCTAATCCGCAAGGATGTAGAGGTTGGGGAGAAGTTGGCCGCCAAAGAAAAAAAACACTTTAAGGTGTCAAGAGTAGAATGCTAACCTTCGCTTATGTATGGCGGTTATGGCGCTTATCCGAGTTGCTTAAGCGAAGAACCCGCCGCAAAACCTCTCGACATTGTGACCGAGCCTAATCGCCACGTTCGCATTTCCCCGGGCCTCGACATTGTGCTGGAGATTAAAGATCTGGAAGATCTGGGCATTGATTTGTCCTTCTTCCCTAATCAGAGTCGGATCGTGCACCCCACTCCCGATCCAGATGAGACACAGCCGGGAGACTCCGAGGTGGTCCTCGAGACTCAGACGGATGAGGCTGGGGCACGAAATGAGGTCGCTGAGATGTCCGACGCGGCTCCTCCCGAAAAGCAGGCCACAACTGGCCTTTAGGGAAGGTGTTTACCAGTCCAAGATCCCGGAGGCGAGCTGCCCACACCCTCACCAGCGTTATTCAACAACAATTAGGTGGGCAACATTTGAACATAGTCAGTGGTGCTGCTGATGGGATTCTTGATCGTTCTTAAGAATGATGATATCAAGAATCCCGATAAGAAAAAGGAGATTGAGAAGTTGTTGAACCCCATCTCCAACAATACTTTTGATCAGCATGCCTTAAAGTCGGAAGTCGTCTGCCAGTCGTGGATATTGGGTTGTAGTAAAACATCTGTCGTCAGTTATCATTATGTATCTTGGTTTCCGCTTGATGTAATCTAGCCTTCGGGCTCTTATAATGTACCGACCTTTGGGCTTGTTGTCATTAATGAAATCTGCCTTTTTCTTTCCTTTATTGTGCCGACTTGATTTCCTTATGCGACTATAATCTGTGCGTATGTTCATTCGTCTTATTGGCATTGCGATTTTAGATTGAACCTCGCTTAGTCGTCTTATAAAGTTAGGGGAGGATCACACCGCTAGGGGTGGCGATCTCGCCGCAAATATGTCAAAAGTCATTCCCGGGGGAGGTCGATGTTTCATCTATGCAACCTCCCTGGGTTTAAACACAGGAATTGTGAAAAAGAAAATTTACCTCATTATTATTGACTCGCCTGAAAGTTTACAAGTACATCGGCTCGACCCTCCGACCGATAGTATCTCTTGAGATGAGATCGTTCCACTGAATCTTGAGACCGAAAAGTGCCATCTCGGGTTCTCGAGCTCGTATGCCCGATTGGATAATACTCGGCGACCTTGTATGGTCCTTCCCGGTTTGGTTGAAAGTTCCTTTGGTTACTCCGAGAGTCTTCTTGAGACAGGTCGCCTTCTTTGAATTTTCGAAGTCGCACTTTAGAGTTGTAGTATTTTTCGGACTGTTGTTTGTATCTCGCATTTCGGATACCTGCCTTCTTCCCTTTTCCTCCCTCAATCTTGGTTTTCAGAGTGTGCTTGATGATCTTGTTCCTGACTTTGACTTGACCGTTTGATCGAGGGTGATAAAGGGTAGAGAAAAATCTTGGTGATTTTCCATTTTTCAAGAAACTATCGATCTTATGACCATCGGCGCTTCCCATTATTGGATATAATTGCTTGCGGTAGGCCGAATCTGCAGATGATGTTTCGCCATATGAATTTGATGACGTGATCCTGATCTATGGTCGCCAAAGCCTCAACCTCGACCCATTTTGTGAAGTAATCTACTGCGACTAGGGCGTACTTGACTGAACCTGGGGTTGTTGGTAATGGCCTGATGATATCTATCCCCACGCCGCAAAAGGCCAAGGGCGAGGATCTTTGGTGAGTTCTCTCAAAGGTGCGACCTTAATTGATGGTGCGTGTATTTGACATTTGTGGCATTTCCGTGCGAAAACCATGGCATCGACCTTTAAAGTTGGCCAATAATACCCCTGTCTCATTGCCTTATGAGCGAGCGAATGCCCCCCAGCATGGTTTCCGCATACCCCATCGTGAATATCTTGTAGGATAGCCTGCCCTTGCTCCGGGGTAACACATCGGAGCAGTGGTATGCTGAAGCCTTGCTTATATAGTTCGTTACCAACCAATGTGTACCTTGCTGCCCTTAGTTGCAATTGCTTTGCCTGAATTCTATCAGTTGGTAATGCCCCAGTCATCAAGTAGTCGATTATGGGGGTCATCCAACTTAAACTCGGGGTGTCTAGGGCAGCGACTGTTGTGTTATAAGTGGAGGGGTGGGAGAGTTTTGTGATGGTGACATCCCTCATCTCTGCTGGTCCCTCCGAAGTTGCTAGTCGTGCCAATGCATCGGCTCGGGAGTTCGCATCCCTTGGTACTAGTTTGATGTAGATTTGTTCAAATTTTAGGCAAAGTGCTTTGACGACCTCTTGGTAGGCCGACATCTGCTCGTCTCGAGCCTCATACTCCCCTGATATCTGGCGTGCTACGAGCTGGGAGTCGGTGTGTATTTGAAGTCGCTTGATGCCCATTGTGGTGGACATTTCTAGACCGTTGATCAGCGCTTCATATTCGGCCTCGTTGTTGGTGGCAGGGAAATTGAAAGTGATGGCATTCTGAAAAGAAATCCCATCTAGACTGATTAACACAATTCCTGCCCCTGATTTGTTGGCAGTTATCGAGCCATATACGTACAACTCCCATGGTGGGCCAGTCAAATCGCTGGCCCAAGGAGGAGGGGTTAATTCAATGATGAAGTCGGCCAATGCCTGAGCTTTTATTGCAGGCCGCGGCGCGTATGTTACCCCATACTGTCCAACCTCGATGACCCACTTGAGGCATCGGCCCGATGTATCTGGTTGATGGAGAACGTTGCGAAGGGGTAAGGAAGTGAGGACCTCCACTTGGTGATCGAAGAAGTAAGGTCTCAGTTTCCTCACACTCATAACTAGAGCATAGGCTAATTTCTCTAGAAGAGGGTATCGCTGCTCGATTTCATTTAGCGTCTGACTGACAAAGTAAATGGGCAAATGGGTTTGACCCTCCGCCTGCATACAAACCTTCTTTCGAGGCGATTTAAAGGTCGCCAAAGTATAAAAATTTTTCGCCGAGGCCGGTTTTGGCTAAAATCTCGGCGTCGGCGGATATGCTTTGATGAGAAAGGCGGAGGCAGGCCCCTATCGTAGCAAGGGGCAAGATGGTGTGGAGGATCGACCTCGTGTGCCCTGGTATGGGTGGCACAGGCGGCTATACTGTCTTGACCCTATCACGGGTTCTCTTTGCACCCGATCTCTACCGGGTTGGCGGTCATCTTTGTCGAACTTGCCCCCCGATTATCTGCCGCCGGGATTCTTGACAAACTCATTCGGCCCGGCCATCTTCATATAGCTTCCAAGCTGCTTCCATGAGATCTCGACACTTTCATTTGGTGTAGTGTCCCTCCGGTCATGATAGTGGCAATACTTGTTTTGGTTTTCTTAGGCTTTTTGTCTTTCGTGGGGTGGGGTGCTCACAACATACGGTCCCCGGATCCGGGTATAAACATTACCGGTGTCATACCCAGAGCCTCCATCGGCTTCACGGAATGGACTCGTCAAATGGTTTGAATTTTCAGATTTATCTTGTAATGACCCCGATTTTCTTGGAACCTTTCTTGGGCTCGCGACTTCCTTTGTCTCGAGAAGGGTCTCTAGAAATTCCATGGTATGGATGAATAACGCCCTTTTCCTAAAATTGGGAAATTTGGTGGAGTAGTCGGCGGTCATGCGCCGCCATAACTGGTTCTCTTACGAGGGCGGAATCTGCCCGGCGGCTTGGCCTGCGTCCCGATGGGGTCGTATTCAATGATAAGTCTATCGATCCTCTCAACATAGGATCGATCCGAATCTATCTCCCCGGCGCATGTTCATGAGCCTCTGCCTTGTATCGCGGTCGGCGCCATCGCCGTATAGTGGCCCAAGAATAATCGAGGCGGTTGCTTCGAAAGTGTCGATGGAGAGAGATGGCGCGAAGTGTACCGTATATGGGCACAGTCGCTCGGCGTCGGGGAAAAAGTCTACGCCGTCACATCCGATGCCCCCATTGAGGCCATATCGCCTTATGCCGCCATATGGACTCGAAGTGCATACTCCGTTATGGCGATCTGAAGCCGCTATCTTGATTTTCCTACGGGTAGGTGCGAGTGATCATAGTTCCCAAGGAACCGTCGGGGATGATAAGGTCGATGTTAGACCCAGACGGTCCATCTAGTTACCCTACCTTTTCAGCGGTTTGTTGGGCGGTCTAACCAATTCCGCGACTTTGGCGTCCGCGGAATTCTTGCCCCCCCCCCGTGACCATGGTGGTATGCCGAATGTCTCGGCGATCCTCATGATGCATGTCGAGGCCATGACAAGATCTCTTTCCCCTGTTCATCATGGCGTGGTTAAGTGAGCCTTGTCCTCGCCCCGTGATGGCCTTCTGGCGGCAGCTTCCGGGCGGGTGAATGCACTATTGAACCGCATAAAGTGCATCGAGGCCGGTGGTTCGAACGATGGCATGTTTAGCGCGTTTCGCCCGGTTGGCCCGTGGACCGTCCCTTTTTCCTCATAACGCGTTTACCTTTGGAGGTTCATCATGATCATGTTTTTCTTGTCTGAAACATTCGCTCCTCCTCAACGCCAAATTGAGACGTTTCTTGTTGAGGGCGACCATCTTTGCTTTGGCATCCTCCGGTGTTTGGACAAGATTCCACCGGTCGGGGAACCCATCGGGGTTGCCGATGAGTGGGTTGAGAACTCGGTGAAACCTCGACACCATCACTTAACGTCGGTTTCATTCCCCGATTCTGACTTTTCCCCGGTTGGTTGCCATTTTGTTTTTCTTAGAGTTTGGAAGGTGAGGTCTCCTTGAGAATTGTTGAAATTTCTCAAGAAATGTGTTCCCACAGGGGGCGCCAATTGTTGTAACCGGTTTTTATCTACTCGGTTAAACAATAATTATTATGAAATCGTATGCTAAAAAAGGCAATCGAAAGCAGGGGAAAGAGACAAAAAGTTGGTGACTCGGTTCGTCTTTGGAATCGGACTACATCAGGGGGCTTCAAGCGAGGAGAGGATGTATGTATATACTAGAAGTCTAAGTTGTTCGACCTTTTTACGAGAGGTGGCGTGGTGGCCTATTTATCTTATGACTCCCACCCTTTGGGTGGGAATTTACATAAGGAATAATGCCTATGAAAGGGCTACAATATTGGGTACCATTAATCTCACCTTGACAGGCCAGAAATCTTCCATCTGCAGCGTGCGCCAATCGTGGAGCGGATGTGGAGGGCGGATTAGTGGCATGTCGGGGGCTGTCATTGACCACGTAAACTGTATAGTTATGGCTGGTGCAGGTCGCTCCCGACTTGAGGATATAAAGCGGAAATCGCATCGTGACTTCCCGAACTGTAGACTATCCGAGTTGCCGACATTTGCGACTTTAAGGTTTGGTCTCGTGGGAATTACGTGGGCTGATCCCTTGGTCCCCTTACCGAGGTTGCTTCATGCAGTCTTTGTTGGATTGTTTATGATCCTTCGTGCCCAGGTGAGAGGTCGGGTTTATCCATGCTACAACAGTGCGCTTCTCCCCAGAGCTGCTAGTGGTGGGAGCATCAATGTCACCCTATCTCAAGTCATCTGTATGATGTCGATCATATGCGCCATCATCTCCATCATCTCCGGGATAGGGCAAATAAGACATGATCATGTAAAGCAGAAGAAACAACATTTAATAAACAAAAAGTAACAACATTTAATAAAGCAGAAGAAACAACATTCAATAAAGCAGAAGAAACAACATTCAATAAAGTCGTACATTTCTTTTTAGCACTTGTTTTTCTTTTTCTTTTTTGGTTGACTTTTCTCGTTCATAACCATAAATGTTAACAAGATCCGAATTGCCATATTCATCCTCATCTCTAATTATTCTCTGGTACGGGTGTGGATTTGCAGGATCATCGAAACAGGGTACATGAGGAGTGAAGTTCTGAAAAGGATCATCGATTGTGTCAACATCTTCATTGACGTGGTCGCTAATCTGGTAACTATTGTTAAATTTGTTTGACAGAACCACAATGGACCATTTCTTATTAACTGGGTCGGGGACATAGAAAATTTGTTGACCTTGACTAGCCATTATGTAAGGGTCATCTCTGTATCCCACATTCTTCAAATCAACACGTATGAACCCAGAACTTTCAATTTGGACCCAGTTAGGGATCCTCACCCAACTACACTCGAAGATTGGTTGGCGGTGACCAACATAGTCGAGTTCCCAAATGTTGACAATTTGTCCAAAGTAAGTAGTAATCGACTGATTCCCTGCAGTTGTAGTAATGGACACCCCACTATTCTGCATTGTACTTGTGGCATCATGATCTCTGGTATAAAATGTGTATCCGTTAATAAGATAACACTTGTATGAATACACATGCCTATCAGGCATTTTGGATAACCACTTAACTCTTTCTTTCATTGATTCTTTATTCTGTGACAACATATTTGCTACATAACCATTGAACCAGTCAACAAACATGCGATTGTGCTCAACTTCAATCCATGATCTATCTCTGGTGGGAAATGTCTCAGAAAGTGCTTGCATGTGCAGGTCAATAAAAGGAAGCACGTCGACCGTGTTGTGAAGTACACACAAGTGCATCCGTGTTAGTTCCTCCATACTAACACTTACAGGTTGACCACCGGTAATGCCTTCACCATCCATCCTATTGGTGTACCGGGTAATTGGAAGTCCAATTGCATCGACATTCGGAATAAATTCAGACCAGTACTCGACTGTTTCTTCTACTAAATAACATTCTTCAATGCATCCCTCCGACCATACATCCATCGCATACGAGCAGGACCACACATCCTTGTCTCGTGTACCAAATTAACGGTTAGGTGAACCATTATATAAAAAAATGATGGAGGAAAATATATTTCAAGCTCATAGAGCGTCCCCACAATCTTTCTCTGAAAACCAAGCAATTTTCTAGAATCTATGACCTTGCTACTCATTGCCTTGAAGAACCAACATAACTTTGTTATGGTTATGCGCACATTTTCAGGCAAGATAGAACGTATTGCAATGGGCAAGAAAGTCTCCATGATGACATGATAGTCATGCGATTTCAGATTCATCAGTCTCATGCCATCATCTGATACAAGTCTCTGTATGTTGGACGAATAACCTTCTGGTACTTTCACATCCTTTAGTGTCTGAAGTAACATTTTTCTCTCATTCTTGGACAAGGTGTGTGCAACAGGAGGTAAGTACGGTGCTCACCTTTCTCTAGGCACATATTTTAGTTCTGCTCTTATTCCCATATCAATCATATCCATTCTTGCATTGTAACCATCCTTGGACTTTGTTATAACTGGAATTATCCGAGCGTATGAACAATCACTCACAAGACAATAATGGCGAAAGCACACAAAAATGAGAATGCGATTTGGTTACCCGGTTCGCCAAATGTGGCTACGTCTGGGGGCAATACCAAGCCAGGAATTCTATTATACTCTCTGTTTTAGAATTAAGATTTCGATCCCTTTACAATGAGCATTACAACATGTATTTATAGACTATGAAGTAGGTTATCTCTCTTCATGGGCCGGGTGATCTCGGCCTCTTAGGGGTTTCCGCTCACCGGATAACCGATCCCTCCTTTTTCGGCGCAAATCTCGCCCGCAACTGGACTTTCCCTCTTATGCTCGGAATATCTGTCTCCATAAATATGATGCAATCTCATTCCGTAATTCAGCCCATTCTATTCGGGAAAGTCGTCGGGCTGGGATGACCAGACAGGGGTGGTCGTCCACGAGGTGGTCGCTATGACTTGGTCGCCCTGGGTGATCGCCAAGTCGTGGCGAGGCCACAACAATTTCCCCCCAGGTCGCTAGCGAGGTGGTCGCTGGTCAACCCGGTTCGTACTTCGCTGCACCTAGGGCGACGTCCGTCTTGTGGGCCAGAGTAAGTTCAACCGTCGCCTCGAGAAGGCAGCTGATGACGTAACTCCTGCAGGTCATGATGGCGCGTGGCCGTCATGTCCCCGCTATTCTCGGGATTTAGCAGATACGCCCCCTCTTTTTTTTTGGGCCCCCGTCCCTTCTTATAAATAGGTCTCTTCCTCCTTGATTTTGGGACTTTGCTTCTTCGAGTGTTTTCCTGCAAGCTTCATTCTCCGGTGCTTTATACAGCCAACTGGTAAGCGCAACCCTTCCCTCTTTTTCCTTCTACTTTTAGTACAATGTCTATGCCCCCCGGTGACCATCTGCGTCAGGCGGAGGGGGAGCCCTCCTTCACTATTCATCGGGGTTGGACTCCCAAGTGAGGGAGGTCTTGTCAGCCTGAGCGTCGAGCGGTGGGATTAGTTTTCGGCGGCGTGGGCCTTTCTCGTCCTGCCCGGGGAAATTCCTCGATTGATCCGGAGGTATTTGGTCCCCTTGAGGATTTGGGGGTTTTCACGCCAGAGCGGGGATTGGGAGACCCTCGTGCTGGCCCTCCTGAAGAGCCAGAGACCTCTGCTCGCCGCGACAAAGATCACCCCGATTTCTTCGACTACCGAGCCTATCGGGCCGGTCTCCACTACTGTCGACCACTTCGTCCCGTAGTCCTGGCTGTGACCAAATCCAGATTTTTTATAAATGATAAGAAGTACAGCTCCACTATGTCGGAGGCCGAACTAGATGCGGCTCATCGTCAGTTTGAGACCCCTGGTGACGTGTTTTTCTACCGTCCGGATGACTCTGAGAGGGCCGACCAGCCTCTGGAGGGTATGATTGCCATTCACGAGGCGGCCATGGATGCCGGTCTCCGATTCCCACTCCACCCGACAATCTCTCATTTATTGGCCGCTTGGCACATTGCCCCTGCGCAACTTACTCCGAACGGGTGGAGTTACCTTCTGGCGACTCTGACGGTGCTCGGTCAGGCCGGCCTTTATCGGCTACCCACTCCGATGGAGGTGAACTTCTTTTGGTCGCTGGTCGCCCAGCACGGCCAGGAAGGTCAGTATGCTTTGAAGAATCGACCTGGTCGGCGGATTGTGTGGGGGATAGTCAACAAGGTAAAAAACTGGCACCTCCGGTGGTGGTTTGTGGGGGGAGCTTGGCAGAGTGCCCCTCCGGGTTCAGTTTCAGAGATCCCAATACCCGCCGACTTCCAAGAGAGAGCTCCTCGTAAGGTCCATTCCTACGTTGGCATCGAGCATCTCCGTACTAATCTAATTTCCCTTTTCTCTCTTGTAGGTTTATTCATTGCTGACAAGAGCCAGCTGAACTGGGACTTCGAGGCTGCTCGCCGAATTGCCTTCGACCATCCCTGGGAGGACTGACATATCGAGCTTTATAATTCCTCCTCTGAGAGGTTGTGGGGAGGGCTACAGACGTACCCTCGTGAGACTGGCCGCCTACGTGAGTATGCTGTTCTGTAAATAAAATTAATTCTAAAAGTCCTTTACTAATCTGCGCCTTTTTGCAGCTCCTTGTATACCCATCCAAGCGCTTGCCCCGACTGCCGCACAAATGTCTTCCCGTCGAAATCCCTCACTCAACTTTTCTCGGACTGGGTCTGCGGCGCGGCCCACGTCCTCATCCCGTGGTGGCACGGTGGAGACAGGAGGGTCCTCCCGGGCGGATCGCCCGAAGGACAAGAGGAAGACCAAAGAGGGGCGAGAGGGTGTTCTCCCGTCCCGTTCCGAGAGCTCCCCCACACTCAAGCGTGGCCGCACTGGCGACCATTCTCCTCGTACCTCTGGGGGTGGGAGCGCTTCCTAGCGGGAGCCCATCCTCGCTGTCCACCCCCCACCGTCGACTCCCCCTCCGCCGCCTGGCCGCCAGTTCTCTGGGGATCGCAGGTTCGTGGGATTCGTCGTTGATCTTTCCGGGGCGTAAGTCTTCCTCGAATGTCTAACTCCTTTAACGTTTCCACAAATGTCTTCACTTGCTCTTGTCTTTACAGGTTTGCCATCTTCCCGCCACCCGTGGCTGACTATCTTCGCTCGAAGATGCCCCCCATCGTATCACCGGACTGGCCTCGGCACATGCGGCACTCCTTGCGAGACATGCCCCGGTGTTGGTCTCTGGACAACCATCATGCCGCTTCCTCCAACAGCAAGGAGAACAACCTGTACACCGCTCTAGTCTATTCCCAGAAAGCGGCAACATTCCTCGAGCGGGTCGTCGAGCAAAACGATCAGGACCAGGAGACCTCCTGCTCAGCCCTCGACTAGCAGAAGAAAAAGCTGGAGGAGGCGGCCGCCGGCCATGTCTCGAATGGAGGTCGACCTGAAGGCTGCGCAGGAGTGGTCGACCGAGTTAGCCTTGCAGGTGACCGAGGTGAACATGAAAAGGCACGCTGAAGTGGACTCACATCACCTCTAGCTGGTGATGTTACGGGGCCGGGTCGACGAGTTTACTCGCCAACTGGCTGAGTCCCATGCCTTGGCGGTGGACTATGAAGCCAAGGTCGGAGAGCTCGAGGTCCAGGTGTCGAAGGAGGCTTCCCTCCATACCTCCGACGATGCCGTTCTGGGGATCTTCTCCTACATCAGTGCCTATGCTGATGTCCTCCGGGCCATCTATCATCGTGATCCCTCCTCCGACCACTCCGTGCTTGTGGAGGATTTTAAGGCCTTCATCGCCGATTGTCCGCCTGAGGTCGACGTGGTTCTCCCCTTGGCGGACTTGGCCGATTTCGGCATCGATCTGTCCTTTCTGGCCCCAGAGAGCAGGCTGGTGCAGCCGGGCGGGGGTTCCGACAGGCCGGGGTCCCCTGAGGAGGCGCAAGTTGGCCTTGATGTGTCGTTCGTGCCCCCGGCAGAAGCAGTTGGAGGTGACGATGCAGTGGTGGCTGATCCCAGCGGCTAGGCGGTTGTGGGCGAGAATCAGACGGATGGCCAGGCTGTGGCGGATGGGACTGGGGATGGTGTCTAGGGACTGAGGTCATGGAGGATGTTGTTTTTTCTTTTCTTTTCCTGTTTCATGTCTTTATGTTTGCAAGGCCCTCCGGGGTACGAATATGTAAACGGCCTGCGGGTCTTTGTATTTTGGCCTCCGTGCCCTTTTCAATGAATGGAATCTTTGCATTTTTTGCTTCGCTGTATATCTATGCATGAATTTATCGTTTTTTGCTTTTGAATTGTTTGTTGTGCGATCCCGGACAAACACCAGCGACTGTGAGTTTTGCCTATGTTCTGATCACTCCCTCGTTGTGGTGCGATGTATCCGAACTATGTTTTAGCCGTCTTATCTTATGCGGCGTATCCAAACTTTGGCTTAGTCGTGTTATGGTGCGGTCGTTAAGGGGGGCCGCTAGGCTTGGCGTGCGGCCAGAGCGCGAAGCGGCCTTGTCGATGCGGATTCCGGAGATCGCCTCATGTCGTGGGTGGTCGCCTTATGCTTTCGGCGACCATTCTTCCCCGACCTGACCCTTTATCGCTCTGGAGTCGCCATTTGGGGCGACTTCTGGACGACTTATTCTAACGCATACACGATTTTTCAGAGACGTAACACATGATTTCTTGCAAACGTAATACATAATATTATCAAAAGCGCAATCGATTACAAAGGGAGTTGTTTATTGGGGTCAAGGAATCTATTACAAAGGAAATGACCTATGAAAAATGGGATATTAGCTACACTCTACTGATAATATTTCTTCAGGTGGGTCGCGTTCCACGGATATTGTGCCGGTGTTCCGTTCGGGTCCTCGATTTCATATGCCCCATTTGTCAGGCATTTAGATATTCTGAATAGGCCCTCCCAGGTGGGGCCGAATGCTCCTTTGGGTACCCCGAGCACCTTTTTTTGGATGAGGTCACCCTTCTTGAACTGTCGGAGTTTGACCTTTGAGTTGTAATATTTCTCTGTTCGCCGTTGGGATTACTGCTTCTGCCCCAAATGCAAGGGAATAGGGCGTTTCCCCTGTGGAGGTCCTGCAGGTTGTTCTGTATGACCATAATACTTCGGGCAATTCGCTTGCCCACTTGCCCTTCCCTCCTTCAAGTCACACTTTCAGCGTATGTTTGATAATCTTGTTAATCGCCTCAACTTGCCCGTTGGATTGCGGGTGATACGGGGTGGAGAAGAGCTTTGTTATCTTCTATTTCCTGATGAATGCGTCGATCTTGAGGCCGTCAAATTGCTTCCCGTTGTCCATTACGATCGCCTGTGGGAGGCCGAAGTGACAAATGATGTTTCTCCATATGAATTTTATCACGTTATCATAGTCGATTGTCGCGAGAGCTTCTGCCTCGGCCCATTTTGTGAAGTAATCGACCGCGACGAGGGCAAAATGTACGGTGCCTGGGGCAGTGGGCAGGGGCTCGATGATGTCGATCCCCCATTTTGTGAAAGGCCATGGACTTAGGATGCTGGTTAATTCCTCTGGGGCTATCTTGATTGAGGGGGCGAATATTTGGCACCGGTGGCATGTCTTCGCGTATTCGAGGGCATCCCTTTTTAGAGTTGGCCAGAAGTATCCTTGTCGGAGGGTTTTGTGGGCTATGGATTGGCCTCCCGTGTGGTTCCCGCAAATGCCCTCGTGGATTTCTCTCAGGATGGTTTGTCCCTCAGCCCTTGTCACACATTTGAGTAGCGGGATGCTGAAACCTCACTTATACAAGCTGTCATCGACCATCACATACCTTGCCGCTCTCATTTGCAATTGCCGGGCTTTGACCCTATTGTCGGGTAGGAGACCTGTCTTTAGATATTTGAGTATTGGTGTCCTCCAATCCTCGTGGTCGACGTCCATTTGGTCGGTGAGGGCGACCAGGGTGTGTGTGGTGGATGGGGAAGTTAGTTTCGTGATGGTGACATCCCTCATATCCACCGGCCCTTCTGATGTTGCTAGTCTGGCTAAGGCATCCGCTTGGGAATTCACGTTCCTGGGTATTAGTTCCACATAAACTTGTTCGAATTTTTCGAGTAGGCTGCGGACAACTTCTTGGTATGCGGACATTCGCTCGCACCAGACCTCACTCCCCCGAAACTTAACACGCGACCAGTTGCGAGTCGGTGTGTATTTTCAGCCTTCTTATCCCCATAGCCATTGCCATTTCCAGCCCTCCGATTAGGGCTTCATACTCAGCTTTGTTGTTGGTGGCCTGAAAGTCGAACATGATGGCCATTTGGAAGGAATGACCATCCGGGCTGGTCAGGATTATTATCGCCCTGGCTCGGGTTTGGGTGGTGGACCCATCTACATAGAGCTCCCATGGGGCCCCTGTTGGTGTCTCCTGCGCGGCCATCAGAAAAGTGAGCTCCACCATGAAATCGGCCAAGGCCTGTGCCTTGATGGCAGTTCGTGGGGTGTAGGTGACACCAAAATGGCCGACTTCGATTGCCCATTTCATGCAGCGTCCCGCTGTGTCGGGGCAATGTAGCGCGTTCCTTAGGGGTAATGATGTCAATACTTCCACCTGGTGGTCGAAAAAATACGGCCGTAGCTTTCTTACGCTCATTACGAGGGCATAGGAGAGCTTCTTGAGAGGAGGGTATCTACGTTCCGCCTCATTTAGTGCATGGCTTACATAGTAGACGGGTAGGTAGTCTTGCCCTTCGGCTCGTACTAGGACCGAACTTAAGGTTGTTTCGGAGGCGGCCAGGTAGAGGAAGTGTTTTTCCCCGGGGATAGGTTTTGCCAGTATTTTTGGGTCGGCCAAGTATTTCTTGATGCCGTCCAAGGCTATCTGGGCCTCCTCTGTCCATTGGAAATCTTTTTTGGCCTTCTTCAGTGTGTCGAAGAAGGGTTTACACCTGTCCCCCATTCGGGATATGAATCTACTGAGGGCTGCCAGACTTCCTGCGAGCTTTTGGACTTCCTTTGAGTTTCGTGGGCTGCCCATCTCTAGTATCGCCTTAATTTTTGTTGGATTGGCCTCTATTCCCTGCTTGCTAACTAGGTGGCCAAGGAATTTGCCTGATTCCACGCCGAAGTTTCATTTCTTCGGGTTGAGCTTCATGTTGAACTTCCTCAAGATGTTGAATGCACGGGCGAGGTCGGTAAGATGATCCTCTTTTTTCAAGCTCTTGACCACTATGTCATCTATGTATACCTCCATGGACTTCCTGATTTCTTCTGCGAACATTCGGTTTACTAATCGCTGGTACGTAGCCCCTACATTCTTGAGGCCGAAGGGCATTCTTTTCCAACAGTACATATTTTTCTTGATGAGGAAAGAGGTATGTTGTTGGTCGTCCGCATGCATGGATATTTGATGGTAGCCTACAAATGCGTCCATGAAGGACATCATTTCATGCCCGGCTGTGTTATCGATCAAGTGGTCGATGTGAGGCATGGGGAAGAAGTCTTTGGGACATGCTTCGTTCAAATCGGTGAAGTTGATGCATAGTCTCCATGTTCCGTTAGCTTTCTTAACTAGGACGGCGTTGGATACCCACCGGGGTTGGTCGGCTTGCATGATTAACTCATTGTCGAGCAGTTTCTTCACTTCCTCGGCCAATGCAGCATATTTTTTGGGTCCGAATTTCCTCTTCTTTTGTGCGACCGGTTTCTTTCCGGGGTCGATGTTGAGCTGATGGCAGGCGACCTCAGGGTCGATCCCTACCATGTCCTTGTGGGACCAGGCGAACACATCTAGATTTCCTTTGAGGAAGTCGATCAGTTGTTCTCTTAGCTCCGACGAGATTCTAGAGCCGATAATGACTTCCAAATCTCGTCGGGTTGGATCCATGTTGACCTTTTCGAGCTCCTCATCCGGCGTTGCTCGATGTTGGTCTCTTCTCGGGTCATCGATTGTTCCTTGGACGATGAACTCGCATGGTTCGTGTCCAAGTCTTGGTTCCAGGTCCTCGTTTATACGTTCATTTTGGTCTATTTCCATTGGGATTGTTTGATTATTTGCGATATCTTGTACGCTATAATTATAATTTAAATAAGACCAGATATAAATAGAACATCCTCTTGCATCAAGCTTATTGCCCTTAACGGTGCCGACCACCCCATCTGAAGTGGAGAATTTTACACAGAAAATAGTAAGTGGAGGACGCAGCCTCGAATTCGTGCTCGAAAGGCCTGCCGAGGAAACCATTGAAGGTCGACGACAGGTCGATTACAAGAAAATCACAAAGTTTGGTGGCCCTAATGGTCCTATCTATTGTGGAAACTAGCTCTACCGCCAGTCGAATGATCCCGTGGGGCTTCACGGTGGCGTCGCCGAATCCCCTTACCAGATGTTCGCTTGGCTCGAGATAACTGTGATAGTCGCCGAGCTCGTCGAAAGTCTTCTTGAACAGTATGTTGCAAAAAGCCCCGCTGTCGACCAGAAGCCGTTTGACTGTCACCCCCATGATTTTGGCTGATATGACCAGGGGGTCAGCATTTGGGTATACGATGCCTGTCTTGTCCTGTTCGCCGAACTGGATCTGATTGCTTTCCTGTGCTGTGGCGTTGACTTGTAGGCACAATCGTACCGTGTTGGCCATCTCTCTTAGTTCGGCTTTCTGGCGTCTCTTTGATAACGAGGTGGATGCGGAGAGACCACCTACTGCCCCGAGTGGCGACAAGGTATGGATTACCCTTTCACTGCTGTGTTCTGGTATGGGGGGTACCTGTCGACCATTCTTCTGTTCTCCCTGTTTCTTAGCGACCTCGCGCTGCTGAGACAGTGCGTCATTGCGGGCATGGTTGTCTTTGTGTTGTGGCCGCTGAAAGTGTTCATGTAGGATTCAGTCCTCATAGAGCTTCCAGAGTTGCTTCAGGAGGTCGCGGCATTCACTGGTGTTGTGACCGACCATTTCGTGATAGTGGCAATACTTCCCCGGGTTCTGTTTGCCGTCGCTCTTCTTGATGGGCCGGGGGGCACCGAGTAGTCGCTTGTCCTTGATTTGAGTGAAGATGTATCCGGGAGATACACCAAAAGCATTTATCAGTTTGACCGCCACTGGATCTTCAAATGGTTTGAAGTTCCCCGGGGCCTTGTATTGCCCCGGCTTCTTGATCGCCTTCGGGGGTGTAGACTTTTTCCCTTCTCCCATTCTGGCCGTCAAGAGTTCCATCGTGTTGATGATGTCGCTTGCGCGGGTTCTAAACTCGGCATAAGTCGCTGGGTAGTTGGCGATGATGTTTCGCCAAAGCTTGGTTCCCTTCTTCAGCCCGGCGATCACACCCAACAGGTTGGCTTCGTCGCCTACTGATTCCCCATCTAAGATGAGCCGGTCAAACCTCTCGAGGTAGGCTCTGTCTATCTCGTCGTCGCCTTGCTCGATGTTCGCCAACCGATGTTTCCCCGCGGGTCTGGGCGCCATGGCCACGAAATTGTTGGGGAATTAATTGCCCGGATCTATTCGTGATAAATATTTAAATACAAATTTAATTCTACCAATTATTACTAGCATGAATTAATCCTATATTAATTCAAATAATAATTCAACAACAAATCATGCATATAAGCAGTTCACATAAATCCTACGCATGCGGAATTGCTACGGGTTTATGTGAACTAACCTCTCGGAGTGAAAACCGTTGAGAAGATGGATCCTGTTCACACGAACACACCAAAAAGCCTTCTCAAGTATTCCCTTGCCCTTGTTCAACAATCCGGTGGAAGGAACTCGCGAACAATTTAACAAAAGGAAAAATAAAATTATGTTGCACCACCTTTGTGGATTTCTAATTTTTCCAACACATGGAATTGCACACTCACAATTGAGGTTTTTCAAAAATACACAATCTGTCGATGTTTCAAAATATTTGATATTTTATCGACGCTAATATTTTTCCGAAAAACCAATTCTCGTGTTCACCTGGGGATGAAACATTCATCCCCTATTTATAATGAGGGGTTGGTCGAAATTTTAGGTGGAAATAAAGATGGGAAATCTTTTTCTTAATCTCCAAGAAATCTTCAATATATCCCATATATTCTTTTCTCCATAATTAAATATTCCACAAAAATCCCAACTCCTCTTGTTATGGTATTTTTCGAAAAAATAAGGAGTAGGAATCCAAGATTTGGATCGTCTTGAATTTATGAGATATTCTTGTATTCCAATAATACATATCTTCCATAATGTATTTTCAAGAAAATCAAGAAAATCTTTCCTTCCCTTATTTAATCAAAATTTTTGAAAATCCCCTTAACAAATAACCAAGTGGGAGATTTCTTGAATTTAATGAGATAATCTTGTATTCCAAGAATACTTATCCTCATTCCATAACAAAATTCAAAGAAAATCTTTCTCCCTCTTTTATTTATTATTTTCGAAATATTAGGAAAATTAGGCAACAATAATTTATTTTATTTTAAACACCTTTTTCAGTTATTGGACTTTATCTTTGGGCTACTTGAGGGGCCTTTTGGAGAATTAAGATTGGACCTTCTAATGGACTTTGAATATCTAATATTGAGCCACAATATTATTCAAGCCCATAAATATTAATTAATCCCACTACATAATTAATATTGCACTATCCATCTTAATCCATATTACTGTTAATATGGCTCCCGGTTATTATTTCCCGTGTTTAAGATTATCTAACCCATTAATTAATTCAAGCCATTGAAATAGCTTTCCATTAATTAATATCTTTTATCCTTGGTTAAGGAACGGTTCAACATTATTATCCATACCGGAAACAAATTCCACTTGCAAGATTTGGTATGATAAATCTTATGAACCTCCCAAGGGGGCAAATCAAACAAGCGTACTCGCACACGATTCTTCGTATTAAATCTTAGCAATCGCATGTGACCAGTAATATTGCCCAAGATATAAAGTATTGAATCTCATTGATTCTCTACCCGTCATAAGTCAAAGCAATAATTACTAACCACACACGATCCTATTTAAGGGACGAAGATTAAGAAATAACGAACCACTGAGGTCTAATTCTTCCTGATTCAGTGCTGAAGAATTTATCCTCCTGTAGGTCCTTGTTCAATGCATCAGTCATGCACTAGTGTAATCTCTTGGTCAAGACAAGCCAATCTGAGCCTTACACTTCAACCTTTCACTATGGATTGTTCATTTCCATCTTGGTCATGAACCGCATACTTTTAGTTACAAGGGACTGTTAATTTAATCTTCTGTGATCTGGTATCACTAAATTAACCACAATGTAACACATACTTTTTATTGAACAATTATGCAATAAATATATGTAACATTCAATGATATTTTAAGCATCAGTGATAAATAATTTATTTCAGTAAATAAGACATAAAATTCAGTTTGGTTATACAAAGTAAAAGCATACTTTCCAGTATAACCCCAACAATCTCCCACTTATACTCAAAGTCTGCTTTTAAGTATACTACAGCATGTCTCGTGTAGTTCCTAATACGTGACATCTAATGTCACCTACACGAACCTAATAATATCTCCCACTTATACTCAAAGCAGATTGGCAACGGTCTTGACACCCATTCCTTCCACATGTCTCTCGAATGTATTCTGAGGCAGACCCTTTGTGAATGGATCTGCTAGGTTGTCTTCTGAAGCGATCTTTGCCACCTCTATATCTCATCTCTTAACGATTTCTCGTATAAGATGGTATTTCCTTTCAATGTGTTTGCTGGCCTTGTGGGCTCTTGGTTCCCTTGAATTTGCAACTGCTCCGGCATTATCACAATAAACAGTGATTGTGCTGGGCAAATTCGGAACTACATCCAAGTCCACTAGGAAGTTCTTGAGCCAAACCGCTTCTTTCGCTGCCTCGCAAGCAGCTACATATTCGGCTTCCATGGTAGAATCGGCGATGCATTTCTGCTTAACGCTTCTCCATGTCATGGCTCCTCCCCCCATGCAAAACACACTACCGGAGGTAGATTTTCTGGAATCTAAGTCTGATTGGAAATCCGAGTCCGTGTAGCCGATGGGGATTAGATTATCTGACTGATAAACCAACATTCTATCTCGAGTTCTTTTCAGATACTTCAGAATGTTTTTAACTGCCGTCCAATGTTCTTTCCTCGGGTTACTTTGATATCTTGCCACCATGCCAACGGCAAAGCAGATATCCGGTCTCGTGCACAGCATTGCATACATAAGGCTTCCGACAGCCGAAGCATAAGGAATGCCTTTCATATCATCTATCTCCTTTTGTGTCTTAGGGCACATTTTCTTGGATAGATGGATTCCATGTCAGAAAGGTATGAAGCCTTTCTTGGAATCCTGCATGCTGAATCGCTTCAAGACAGTGTCTATGTATGAAGCTTGCGATAAGCCTATCATCCTTTTCTTGTGATCTCGAGTAATCTTGATCCCAAGGATGTGCCCGGCTTCCCCTAAGTCCTTCATATCAAACTATTTTGAAAGCCATGCCCTTACATCTGATAACACCTTTACATCGTTCTCGATGAGCAGAATGTCATCTACGTATAGTACTAAGAATACCAATGCAGTTCCGACACGCTTTTTGTACACACAACTTTCGAAATCAGTTTGATCAAACCCATAAGACTTTATTACTTGATCAAAACATTGGTTCCAAGCTCTGGATGCTTGTTTGAGTCCGTAAATGGACTTCTTGAGCTTACAAACTAGGTGTTCTTGGCCTTTTTTAATGAAGCCTTGGGGTTGTTGCATATAGATTTCTTCATCAAGACTTCAGTTAAGGAAAACCGTCTTGACATCCATTTGCCAGATTTCAAAGTCGAGATGCGCAGCAATCGACAAGAGAATTCGGATGGACTTGAGCATTGCTACAGGCGAAAAAGTTTCCTCATAGTCGATCCCTTCTTTCTGAGTATAACCTTTCGCCACAAGCCTTGCCTTGAAGGTTTCCACCTTCCCATCCGGTCCTCTTTTTCTCTTGTACACCCACTTGCAACCAATGGATTTGACCCCATTAAGTGGTTCGACTAGCTCCCACACTCTGTTATGATCCATAGAACCCATTTCGGCTTTCATTGCTATTTGCCAAGAAACCGCATCCTTGTCTTGGATTGCCTCGTCATATGTCCATGGGTCTGATTCGTCTTGTCCGGGAATCAAGTCCGAGGACTCTCCTATCCCCATGAATTTCTCGGGCTGTCTCACAACCCTCCCACTATGACGAGGTTCCGGTTGTGTAAGTGTGTCGTTTAGAATGTCATCTTGTACAGTTGGCACTGAGGTTAGCCCCCTTAGCTCATTTAAGGTAATCTCACTTCTGGGTCTCCTTTCGTTCATATAGCCTTCTTCCAAAAATCTAAAGTGGGTGCTTATTACCACCTTTTGATCTTCGGGACCATAGAACATACACCCTTTTGTTCCCTCGGGGTATCCTATAAACAACCTTAATTATGATTGAGGATCCAATTTTCCGGCTTCCTTGTCCAACACGTAGGCCGGACACCCCCAAATTCTCATGTGTCTCAAACTGGGCTTGCGCCCGATCCACAATCCTTTGGGAGTTTTGGGAACCAATTTGGATGGCACCAAGTTCAGAATGTAAGCTGCTGTTTCCAAGGCATGACCCCAGAACGACTTGGGTAGATCCGCATAACTCATCATTGATCTAACCATTTCTAAAAGAGTTATGTTTCTTCGCTCTGCAACCCCGTTTTGTTGAGGGGTTTCGGGTGCAGTTAGCTGGGATACAATCCCTTCATCTGACAAGTAGTTCAAAAACTCATCACTGAGGTACTCGCCTCCACGATCGGATCGTAGAGACTTGATACATTTTTCCCTATGATTCTCTGCTTGAGCCTTAAATTCTTTGAATTTGTCAAAAGTATCAGATTTATGCTTCATACGGAAAATATAGTCGTACCTTGAGTAATCATCAATAAAAGTGACGAAATACTCATAACCTCCTCTTTCTTTGATTGACATTAGACCACATACGTCTGTGTGAACGATTTCTAACACTTCTTTGGCTCTATTCCCCTTGGCTCCGAATGCCCTCTTGGTCATTTTACCTTCCAAACATGATTCGCAGGTTGGGATTGGTTCAACTTGGAGAGACTCCAGTGAACCGTCTTCTACCAACCTTTGGATCCTCTTTGGATTAATATGTCCCAATCTTAGATGCCATAGAAGTATTTCGTTCAAGTTTGATGAACGTTTTCTTTTATCGAAAACAGTTGATGTGTTATAGGATGCATTTCGTGAGTGGTGTGCACTGTTAATTGTATAGAGATTATTCGACAACGTTCCATGATAGATAAATTTATCATAAAGAGAAATGGTAACAACTTTATCAAAAGTAACCGAATATCCATCAAGGTAAAGTTTAGAAACCGAAATTAAATTCTTTCTAAAACTAGGAACGTAAAGAACATCTCTTAAAATTAAAACTCTGTCTTCAAAAGACAGGTGCACTTCTCCCACTGCTTCAGCTGCTACTCTCGTAGCATCGCCCAGTGTGATGAGGATCTCACTCCCACTAAGTTGTCGGGTCCGCTTGAACCCCTGTAAAGTGAAACAAACATGATCAGTGGACCCCGTATCCACCACCCATAAATGGGAGGCATACGCCGCTAAGCAAGTTTCAACAACTAGTGCGTGAGAATTACCTTTCTTTCCATTCCTTTTGGGTTTGGAACAGGCTGTCCTCCAATGTCCCTTTTCACCACAGTTAAAACATTTTCCTTTTGGTACTTTCTTGACACCCATCCAGCTAGCTGTCTTTCTCTTACTTTTCTTAGTGATGAGTTTGCTTTGGATCTGACCACTTTCCTTTTCTTGAGTCTTGCCTTCCATTGGCCTAGATCTTGAGAAAAGACTTTTGGTCACCAATGCTTCGTCTTTCTTTCCTAAATGCTTCTCTATTTTCTCCAAGGCTTCTTGTAGAGTGTCCATAGTAAACATGTGATCGCTCATCACAAAACTACAGTAAAACTCATCAAAACACCTTGGAAGAGTTAGGAAAAGAAATTCGATTTGAGTCTCATCACAATACTTAGTACCGAGATAGGCAAGCTTGTTAAAATGACTTTTTATTCTGAGAACATACTCCCTTACGGGTGTTCCCTCAGCCATTTTTAGCCTAACCACGTCGTCATTTTTAAACTGATTGATCATGCGGTCTTTTGTCAAAAACATTTCTTCAAGACTTTGCATAATTTCCGCAGCAGATTCAACACCTTCATGAATGTATCTCAAATCACCAGACAGTGAAGTCAAGATTATATGCTTCATAGGTTCGTTAGCCTGCTCCCAGATACTATACAAGTATCTTTCCGCATCTGATGATCCTTCAGTAGGCTTACGAGGCGTGGGTACATCAAGAACCCAATGATGTTGTATTTGTGCAGTGAGGACAATAGTAAGTTTATGACTCCAATCAACGAAGTTTTCACCAGTAAGCAAATTGTCTTTAAGTATATTGAACAGTGGATTAAAAGGTTGCGACATGATGAACTGAAATAAATAATAATATGCATAAGCACAAATATATCACAAGGTTCGATCACATGCATCATATTAAAATCTCAAAAAAAATATGAACATGCATCAGCCAACATCTCAAAACAGTTTAAATAAGCCACGTGGGGTGGGTCATTATTTAAACACATTCAAGCAAGTTACAAACAAGAAAACAATTACAAACCTTTAATATCCAGATTAATAGTTGGCCCCACTTGACCAATATAAATTGACAGGGACTTCGGGGAAGTATATGCATATCAATTTTATACCTAAGTAATAACCATGATTAAATACAGAATTATTATTTCGCTTTGAACGAGCCTCGTGGGGAGGGTCATCGTCACCACTAGTAATAATCCACAATCATCCATTTTGAATTTATTCATGTGAAAGCTATCTTTTGACCATCCCGTGGGGGGAATTTCTCCAAAGGAATTCACAAATAAATAAATCATGGAGGTCAAAATTAATTCAATTTTATTATCCAGAATAAAATTGTCAGTTAATTGTTTAAGCATACTTAGTAATTTTCGAAAGTGAGATTTTTCAAAAACATTTTCTCATGCATCGCAAATTTAAACACAATTTAAATAAGCACAAAAAAAATGCAAAACATCAAAATAAAAAATTAAGCACATTGGGCACATATATTCAATTGTCACGGTTAATTTTTGTCATGTCTTGATCTCGAGAAATTGTCTTCATAGCCTTCATCGTTCGTCTCGAAAAGTTCCCACTTGACTGTCTTAAAAAACGCCTCGTCAAGCCACATCATCGACCGGCACCATGGTCGAACATACGCTTTGCACTCCGGCCGTGTCGATCGTCAATGATCGCGTCTTGTGGGCTAAGCGCCAGTCAGACGCGTCGCCAAGTGACCTTCGGACTTCTCTAAGAAGGCCACAGATCAGTGCGCCCATGCGGAAATTGCGCAAGGCCAAGTCCCGCCTACAAGGTTCATACAGCCTTCACATGATTTGGCGATCCGCCCGCCCGTGAGGACGAGGCCTTTACCGATCCCACGCTTAGCCCGCCCGGCCTGCGCCCGCGCCGGTGTGCACTGCGTGCATCAGGTATCCTTAGCGTGCCTCCCCTTTGGTTTACGTTCGCACGCACGCCGCGCTTTACCCATTTAGGATCCTATCTTTTAATTCTTCGTCTCCGCCTCCGTTTCTGATCCGGTTACAATTTATTTACAAAAAATAAATAAACCTAGATCTAGACTAGTCTATTACATTGAAAGCTAACGTGGATTTTCTCATTTAGCAAAAAGCTAATTGAGCGAATCGAATTAAAAAAAAATACCACAATTTATATGCAGCATAAATATGAACATTCATCAAATACCATGACAATTAGATACCTGCAAAAAAGATCTAGCAATTCTACTATCCAATTTCAAATTTAATGAAAACGAATTAAATTACAATTTAAAACTCAGAGCCCGAAACCGAGGCCCTGATACCATTTGTTGGAGAATTAATTGCCCGGATCTATTCAGGATAAATATTTAAATACAAATTTAATTCTAACAATTATTACTAGCATGAATTAATCCTATATTAATTCAAATAATAATTCAACAACAAATCATGCATATAAAGGTTCACATAAATCCTACGCATGCGAATTACTACTGGGTTTATGTGAACTAACCTCTCGGAGTGACAACCGTTGAGAAGATGGATCCCGTTCACACGAACACACCAAAAAGCCTTCTCAAGTATTCCCTTGCCCTTGTTCACCAATCCGGTGGAAGGAACTCGCGAACAATTTAACAAAAGGAAAAATAAAATTATGTTGCACCACCTTTGTGGATTTCTAATTTTTCCAACACATGAAATTGCACACTCACAATTGAGGTTTTTCGAAAATACACAATCTGTCGACGTTTCAAAATATTTGATATTTTATCGACGCCGATATTTTTCAGAAAAAACTAATTTTAAATATTCACACTGGGGATGAAACATTCATCCCCTATTTATAATGAGGGGTTGGTCGAAATTTTAGGTGGAAATAAAGATGGGAAAATCTTTTTCTTGATCTCCAAGAAATCTTGAATATATCCCATATATTCTTTTCTCCATAATTAAATATTCCACAAAAATCCCAACTCCTCTTGTTATGGTATTTTTCGAAAAAAATAAGGAGTAGGAATCCAAGATTTGGATCTTCTTGAATTTATGAGATATTCTTGTATTCCAATAATACATATCTTCCATAATGTATTTTCAAGAAAATCAAGAAAATCTTTCCTTCCTTATTTAATCAAAATTTTCGAAAAATCCTTTAACAAATAACAAGTGGGAGATTTCTTGAATTTAATGAGATAATCTTGTATTCCAAGAATACTTATCCTCATTCCATAACAAAATTCAAAGAAAATCTTTCTCCTCTTTTTATTTATTATTTTCAAAAATATTAGGAAAATTAGGCAACAATAATTTATTTTATTTTAAACACCTTTTCAGGTTATTGGACTTTATCTTTTTGGGCTACTTGAGGGGCCTTTAGGAGAATTAAGATTGGACCTTCTAATGGACTTTGAATATCTAATATTGAGCCACAATATTATTCAAGCCCATAAATATTAATTAATCCCACTACATAATTAATATTGCACTATCCATCTTAATCCATATTACTGTTAATATTGCTCCCGGTTATTATTTCCCGTGTTTAAGATTATCTAGCCCATTAATTAGTTCAAGCCACTGAAATAGGTTTCCATTAATTAATATATTTTATCCTTGGTTAAGGAACGGTTCAACATTATTATCCATACCGGAAACAAATTCCACTTGCAAGATTTGGTATGATAAATCTTATGAACCTCCCAAGGGGGCAAATCAAACGAGCGTACTCGCACACGATTCTTCGTATTAAATCTTAGCAATTGCATGTGACCAGTAATATTGCCCAAGATATAAAGTATTGAATCTCATTGATTCTCTACCCGTCATAAGTCAAAGCAATAATTACTAACCACACACGGTCCTATTTAAGGGACGAAGATTAAGAAATAACGAACCACTGAGGTCTAATTCTTCCTGATTCAGTGCTGAAGAATTTATCCTCCTGTAGGTCCTTGTTCAATGCATCAGTCATGCACTAGTGTAATCTCTTGGTCAAGACAAGCCAATCTGAGCCTTACACTTCAACCTTTCACGATGGATTGTTCATTTCCATCTAGGTCGTGAACCGCATACTTTTAGTTACAAGGGACTGTTAATTTAATCTTCTGTGATCTGGTATCACTAAATTAACTACAATGTAACACGTACTTTTTATTGAACAATTATGCAATAAATATATGTAACATTCAATGATATTTAAAGAATCAGTGATAAATAATTTATTTCAGTAAATAAGACAGAAAATTCAGTTTGGTTATACAAAGTAAAAGCACACTTTCCAGTATAACCCCAACAGAAATGACCCATGAAGAGCCAGCCCAGTTGGTCGAAGGAGTTGAAAGACTGGGGGGCAATGGATGTGTACCACTTGTGCGCTTGCTCGTTCAGCGTGAGGCCACAATAAGAGGGAAAGTCCAGCTGCGGGCGAGATTTGCGCCGGAAAAGGAGGGATCGGTTATCCGGTGAGCGGAAAACCCTAAGAGGCCGAGATCACCCGGCCCATGAAGAGAGATAACCTACTTCATAGTCTATAAATACATGTTGTAATGCTCATTGTAAAGGGATCGAAATCTTAATTCTAAAACAGAGAGTATAATAGAATTACTGGCTTGGTATTACCCCCGGATGTAGCCACATTTGGCGAACCGGGTCACCAAATCGCATTCTCATTTTTGTGTGCTTTTGCCATTATTGTCTTGTGAGTGATTGTTCATACGCTCGGATAATTCAAGCTATAACAACTTGGCGCCCTCTGTGGGAAACATTAACACGACAGAATCCGCGGATAAATAAAGAACTCACGAGGAGTAATGGCACAAAACAATATCCCAATGACCAGTCTCGAAACCGATCCACGCGATGGGGGGGAGGCATCCCTATCCTCGGAGTCGAGGCCCCTGCAGAAGCAGGCTGCTGATGAGCAAAACTAGGCCCAAATTTTCAAAACCCCCGCAGAGATGAAGAATGCTTGGGTGTATTTGCGCTAAGTTTGAACTCGAACTTCGATGAGGACGAAAGACCAAAGAAATTTCATCGTTTTCGCCGCCCAAGCGGGGCGACGAAAGAGAAAGCCCAACTGGGGGGACAACTCGGCCTCAACCATGCCATCTCGGCCGCAAAGGCCAACGCTCCACCAAGAGGGGGGCGAATAGAGCGCGCCGCATGGACGGGCGAGACGCCGGGCCGACCGGCTAGGGAGACAACCAAAGCGCTGCTTTCTTTAATGAGCCACGAAAAAAACCTTTCATTGCGGAATCGGCGATTCTCGTGAGATGATCTTGATCGCTCCGGGCACACCAACAAGAGCGTAATTGAAGCTTGCCGACCATCGCGATGCGCAAACAACAAATAGAAACTTCTTCGCCCTAAGGCAAGGATGGATAGACGAATCGCCCGTGGCACGGGCGGCTAACTGCACTCGCTGTCACCGCCAGAGGCGACCATTGACCACCCCACCACAGGTTAAATCAACACCGCCTCGACGATAGGTATAGGCGGAGACCACCCAAGGACGACTCACAAATATAACTCATATGGCGTCTGTAAGGATATCCAACGCGACATGTGCGCTCTTTCCACCACTTGTTGAAGCGAGCAAAGCGCCTAAGTGGTACATACATCCATTGCCCCGGTCCTGTTAACACCTTCGACCAACTGGGTTGGATCTTCATGGGGAATTTCGCGGCCATGGCGCCCAGACCCACGGTGAAACAGCGGCTGGCGAACATCGAGCAAGGCGACGACTAGATAGACAGAGCCTACCTCGAGAGGTTTGACCGGCTCATCTTGGATGGGGAATCGGTAGGCGACAAAGCCAAGCTGTTGGGTGTGATCGCCGGGCTAAAGAAGGGAACCAAGCTTTGGCGAAACATCATCGCCAACTACCCAGCGACTTATGCCGAGTTTAGAACCCGTGCAAGCGACATCATCAACACGATGGAACTCTTGACGGCCAGAATGGGAGAAGGGAAAAAGTCTACACCCCCGAAGGCGAGCAAGAAACCGAGGCAATACAAGGCCCCGGGGAACTTCAAACCATTTGAAGATCCAGTGGCGGTCAAACAGATAGATGCTTTTGCCAGATTCTCCGGATACATCTTCACTCAAATCAACGACAAGCGACTTTCAAAGCCCTCGCCCATCAAGAAGAGCGACGACAACAGAGCCCGGGGAAGTATGCCACTATCATTTAAAATGGTCGGCCACAACACTAGTGAATGTCGCGACTTCCCCGGCAACTCGAAGCTCTATGAGGACGAATGCTACATGAACACGCAATGGCCATACTCAAAGACAACCATGCCCGCAATGACGACCGTCTCAAACAGAGCGAAGGTCGCCAAGAAACAGGAGAATGTAAGAATGGTCGATGTGTACCTCCATATGAAATAACACGTAAAAGGGTAATCCATACCTTGTCGCCCGGTGGCAAAGGGTGGTCTCTCCGCATCCACCTCGTTATCAAAGAGACGCCGAAAAGCGAAACTAAGAGATGGCCAACACAAGACGACAGGTTTACCACCAACGCCACCAAGACAGAAAGTAATCGATCCGTTCGCTAACAGGACAAGGCGACATCGATACCCAAATGTCAATTTCGGTCATATCAGCCAAAATCACGGGGGGTGACAAATAAATTTTTCCGGTCGACAATGGGGCTTTTTGCAACATATTTTGTTCAAGAAGACTTCGACGAGCTCGGCGACTATCACGCGATTATCTCGAGCAAGCGAACATCCGGTAAGGGATTCGGCGACGCCACCGTGAAGCCCCACGGGATCATTCGACTGGCGGTAGAGCTAGTCTCCACAATAGATAGGACCATTAGGGCCACCAAACTTTGTGATTTCCTTGTAATCGACCTGCCGTCGACCTTCAATGGTTTCCTCAGCAGGCCTTTCGAGCAAGAATTTGAGGCTGCGTCCTCCACTTACTATTTCTGTGTAAAATTCCCCACGCCGGATGGGGTGGTCGGCATCAATTAAGGGTGATCACTTTTGATGCAAGAGGATGTTCTATTTATATCTGGTCTCATTTAAATTATAATTATAGCGTACAAGAAATCGCAAATAATCAAACAATCCCAATGGAAATAGACCAAAATGAACGCATAAACGAGGACCTGGAACCAAGACTTGGACCCGAACCCCGCGAGTTCATCGTCCAAGAAACAATTGATGACCCGAGAAGAGACCAACATCGAGCAACGCCGGACGAGGAGCTCAAAAAGGTCAACATGGATCCAACCCAACGAGATTTGGAAGTCATTATCGGCTCTAGAATCTCGTCGGAGCTAAGAGAACAACTGATCGACGTCCTCAAAGGAAATCTAGATGTGTTCGCCTGAGGACATGGTAGGGATCGACCCTGAGGTCGCTTGCCATCAGCTCAACATTGACCCCGGAAAGAAACCGGTCGCATAAAAGAGGAGGAAATTCGGACCTGAAAAATATGCCGCATTGGCCGAGGAAGTGAAGAAACTGCTCGACAACGAGTTAATCATGAAAGCCGACCAACCCAGTGGGTATCCAATGCCGTCCTAGTTAAGAAAGCTAACGGAACGTGGAGACTATGCATCGACTTCACCGATTTGAACGAAGCATGTCCCAAAGACTTCTTCCCCATGCCTCACATTGACCACTTGATCGATAACACAGCCGGGCATGAAATGATGTCCTTCATGGACGCATTCGCAGGCTACCATCAAATATCAATGCATGCGGACGACCAACAACATACCTCTTTCCTCACCGAGAAAAATATGTACTGTTGGAAAAGAATGCCCTTCGGCCTCAAGAATGCCGGGGCTACGTACCAGCGATTAGTAAACCGAATGTTCGCAGAAGAAATCAGGAAGTCCATGGAGGTATACGTAGATGACATAGTGGTCAAGAGCTTAAAAAATGAGGATCATCTTGCCGACCTCGCCCGTGCATTCAACATCTTGAGGAAGTTCAACATGAAGCTCAACCCGAAGAAATGCAACTTTGGCGTGGAATCAGGCAAATTCCTTGGCCACCTAGTCAGCAAGCGGGGAATAGAGGCCAATCCAACAAAAATTAAGGCGATACTAGAGATGGGCAGCCCACAAAACCTAAAGGAAGTCCAAAAGCTCGCAGGAAGTCTGGCAGCCCTCAGTAGATTCATATCCCGAATGGGGGACAAGTGTAAACCCTTCTTCGACACACTGAAGAAGGCCAAAAAAGATTTCCAATGGATAGAGGAGGCCTAGATAGCCTTGGACGACATCAAGAAATACCTGGCCGTCCCAAAAATACTGGCCAAACCTATCCCCGGGGAAAAACTCTTCCTCTACCTGGCCGCCTCCGAAACAACCTTAAGTTTGGTCCTAGTACGAGCCGAAGGGCAAGACTACCTGCCTGTCTACTACGTAAGCCAGACACTCAATGAGGCGGTACGTAGATACCCTCCCCTCGAAAAGCTCTCCTACGCCCTCGTAATGAGCGTAAGAAAGATATGGCCGTATTTTTTCAACCACCAGGTGGAAGTATTGACATCATTACCCCTAAGGAAAGCGCTACATCGCCCCGACATGGCGGGACGCTACATGAAATGGGCAATCGAAGTCGTCCAGTTCGGTGTCACCTACGCCCCACAAACTGCCATCAAGGCACAGGCCTTAGCCGATTTCATGGTGGAGCTCACTTTTCCGATGGCCGCGCAGGAGACACCAACAGGGCCCCCATGGGAGCTCTACGTAGATGGGTCTACCACCCAAACCCGAGTCGGGGCGGGAATAATCCTGACCAGCCCGGATGGTCATTCCTTCCAAACGGCCATCATGTTCGACTTTCAGGCCACCAACAACGAAGCCGAGTATGAAGCCCTAATCGGAGGGCTGGAAATGGTAATGGCTATGCGGATAAGAAGGCTGAAAATACACACCGACTCTCAACTGGTCGCGTGTCAAGTTTCGGGGGAGTATGAGGTCCGGTGCGAGCGAATGTCCGCATACCAAGAAGTCGTCCGCAACCTACTCGAAAAATTCGAACAAGTTTATGTGGAACTAATACCCAGGAACGCGAATTCCCAAGCGGATGCCTTAGCCAGACTAGCAACATCAGAAGGGCCGGCGGATATGAGGGATGTCACCATCACGAAACTAACTTCCCCATCCACCACACACACCCTGGTCGCCCTCACCGACCAAATGGACGTCGACCATGAGGATTGGAGGACACCAATACTCAAATATCTAAAGACAGGTCTCCTACCCGACAATAGGGTTGAAGCCCGACAATTGCAAATGAGAGCGGCAAGGTATGTGATGGTCGATGACAGCTTGTATAAGCGAGGTTTCAGCATCCCGCTACTCAAATGTGTGACAAGGGCAGAGGGACAAACCATCCTGAGAGAAATCCACGAGGGCATTTGCGGGAACCACACGGGAGGCCAATCCTTAGCCCACAAAACCATCCGACAAGGATACTTCTGGCCAACTCTAAAAAGGGACGCCCTCGAATACGCGAAAACATGCCACCGGTGCCAAATATTCGCCCCCTCAATCAAGATAGCCCCAAAGGAGTTAACCAACATCCTAAGTTCATGGCCTTTCGCAAAATGGGGGATCGACATTATCGGGCCCCTGCCCACTGCCCCAGGCACCGTACGTTTTGCCCTTATCGCGGTCAATTACTTCATAAAATGGGCCGAGGCAGAAGCTCTCGCGATAATCGACCAGGATAACGTGATAAAATTCATATGGAGAAACATCATTTGTTGCTTCGGCCTCCCACAGGCGATCGTAACGGACAACAGGAAGCAATTCGACGGCCTCAAGATCGACGCATTCTTCAGGAAATGGAAGATAACAAAGCTCTTCTCCACCCCGTATCACCCGCAATCCAACGGGCAAGTTGAGGCGATTAACAAGATTATCAAACATACGCTGAAAGCGCGACTTGAAGGAGGGAAGGGCAAGTGGGCAAGTGAATTGCCCGAAGTATTATGGTCATACAGAACAACCTGCAGGACCTCCACAGGGGAAACACCCTATACCCTTGCATTCGGGGCAGAAGCAGTAATCCCAGCGGAAGTCGCCATACCTAGCCACCGAACAAGCAGCGGCACCTCGAACGGCAATGACCTGGCAATGAAGACTGGGCCTAGACCTACTAGAAGAAAAGAGGATAGAAGCTAGCCTAAAAAATGCCAGCTACAAACGGCGAACAAAGAAATATTACAACTCAAAGGTCAAACTCCGACAGTTCAAGAAGGGCGACCTCGTCCTAAAAAAGGTGCTCGGGGTACCCAAAGGAGCATTCGACCCCACCTGGGAGGGCCCGTTCAGAATATCCAAATGCCTGACAAATGGGGCATATGAAATTGAGGACCCGGACGGAACGCCGGCACAATATTCGTGGAACGCGACCCACCTGAAGAAATATTATCAGTAGAGTGTAGCTAATATCCCATTTGTCATAGGTCATTTCCTTTGTAATAGATTCCTTGACCCCAATAAACAACTCCCTTTGTAATCGATTGCGCTTTTGATAATATTATGTATTACGTTTGCAAGAAATCATGCGTTACGTCTCTGAAAAATCGTGTATGCTTTAGAATAAGTCGTCCAGAAGTCGCCCCAAATGGCGACTCCGGAGCGATAAAGGGTCAGGTCGGGGAAGAATGGTCGCCAAAAGCATAAGGCGACCACCCACGACAGGAGGCAATCTCCGGAATCCGCGTCGACAAGGCCGCTTCGCGCTCTGGCCGCACGCCAAGCCCGACGGCCCCCCTTAACGACTGCACCTAACACGACTAAGCCAAAGTTTGGATACGCCGCTTAAGATAAGACGGCTAAAACATAGTTCGGATACATCGTACCACAACGAGGGAGCGATCAGAACATAGGCAAAACTCACAGTCGCCGGTGTTTGTCCGGGATCGCACAACCAACAATTCAAAAGCAAAAAACGATAAATTCACGCATAGATATACAGCGAAGCAAAAAACGCAAAGATTCCATTCATTGAAAAGGGCACGGAGGCCGAAATACAAAGGCCCGCAGGCCGTTTACATATTCGTATCCCGGAGGGCCGTGCAAACATAAAGACATGAAACAGGAAAAGAAAAGAAAAAACAACATCCTCCATGACCTCAGTCCCTAGACACCATCCCCAGTCCCATCCGCCACAGCCTGGCTGTCCGTCTGATTCTCGCCCACAACCGCCTCGCCGCCGGGATCGGCCACCACTGCATCGTCACCTCCAACCGCCTCCGCCGGGGGCACGAGCGACACATCAGGGCCAACTTGCATCGTTTGTGGGAAATTCTAACAGATTTGACTGCATATTTGTTAGGACCCAAACACCAAAAATCCGGATGAAACACTCACTGTTCATCCAAAACTCAAACCCAAAATTCCAGAAAAAATCACTCAACAATACTCTACCACCTGATTACTTTTTACAGTTAACCACCAAAAACTCTAGACCCTTGCGATCGAAGAACCAAAAATCCAGAGAGGTCAGGTTTTCGTGAACACAAGATCACTTCGCAACTCGGGATTCGACAATCACGTTGAAATTGGAATTAACACCTGCGTTTGGCGGATGTATCATGGCGGCATCAGAGTTGGGCAGAGCGGTTCATCTTGGCATTGCACTGGGGCCGCTCTGAAGCACCATATCTTCGCCCAACCATCTCATGACCAGTCGAGTACCGTCGCCGCCGGTCTGCAACCAGAAACAGGCAATGCGCCGAATTGATGCCCTGCTTCACCCTCGCATCGCCATCGCGCGCCATCGCGCAACTTCGTTGCACATACAGAAACCGCACCACCAGAGTGTTTTGATTCGGGAATCTAGCGACTCACTGCCTGAAGCAAGGTAAAAAGCTGCAGCGCCGCCGAGCCAAGGTTCAGTCCCGACCGTGGGCAACACGAAGGCCGCCGCCACCTCAATGTTCCGCTGCTCCGTGCGACACCAGCATCGCCCAGAAATCAGACGCACACCATCTTCTGCCCATAGCCGCGACAAATTTAGTCGCACGTTTGCGTCGGCCACCACGCTGCTGCACATCGCCGCAGCCGGTATGCACATCGCATCGGCGTGTTCTGGTGCCCTACCTCCGCAACCTTGGCCTGACTCGCTGAATGGAATAGTTGGGCTTTGTCCCTTAATTAATTTGGAGGAAGAAAGGTATCGTGGCATCATTCATTTCTTGAGCATTTGGACTTAATTTCTGACTAGGTTTCAATCATATAAATATTATGGCCCAGCTAAATTTAATATTTTGGCCCGGTTATATAGACACGTCTTAATTAATGTCCCCTGACATGTATCACACCTTGGTATCACACCTTACTCGACTATTCCTTTTCATATCATCATAATCGTGAAAAAGTGAATCATTATGTGCACATGAACAATGGAAAAGATTAAAATCAAATTAGAATTTAATCTCGGCTCATTTCATAGCATAATGTGACATGAGGTAACATGAAGGCTTTTGGATTCTTGATATGTTTAATTCATCAGCTATCAAGATTGAATAAAAGTAGCTTGATACCTGATGTGTTATTTGTTTTTTTTTGCGAGGAAAAAATACTCGCGACTCTCGCAAAGGAAAATTGCACGGGTACACGAAGCCTTGGGGGCAACTCAAAGAATCTACGGGTAGCCCTTTAGCCCACTCACAACATGTTCTATTTCATTTACTTCCTTTTAATATATATTACAGTGTTCAGACTTTCATATATATTAAAAGGCGGGGGCATGTGGGCTGCCATTTTGAGCCTTTAGAAATTTATTACTACCATGTCTAAATTTGGAGGTCTAATTAAAACAACTCCAAGTTCTTACTTCTTGCATACACCCTTAAAAAAGGGATTACCACACAATTCACCTGCGAGCACTCCAAAGTTTCGTACGGGAACGGAATTCATTTCAAACTCCAGCGGGGCTACAATAATTTATATGTTATATATATTCATATATTTATGTATATGTATATATATATTCATACCTATATATATACATACTCACATATATAAATATTTATATATTTATATATATATCTATTTATATATATATCTATTTATGTATATATATAATGTATATCAATGTATGTATATATATATGTATCTATATGGGTATATATACTTAGGTAATTATTAAAGTGTCATATGGGAACAAATCGGATCCAACTCCAAATCCATATTGCGACAAGCAACTAAGCAAAATACTCCGATTCACAAAGTCGCGGTCTCAAACAAGCAGACCTAGAAACGTCAAAATTTACAAAGTCGGCGAGCTCAAACAAGCAAACCCGACAACCTCAAGCTCACGAGGTCGCGGTATCCAGCGAACAACCCTATCGACCTCGACAAAACCACGCGGCCTGGCCAGACGAGTGTCGCTGAACGAGTAAGACGACATATACCTGGTGAGAGTGATTTCCGAAATTCACGTCAACGGGGTCGTCGTCCTATGACGTCGTATCCCATATACGACGACCTCATCTAAGACAATATCGTTAAGACGACCAAGCAAAGTTTAGCTCGTCGCATAAGATAAGACGAATCGAACGAAAATAACTTTATTGGTCGCAGGTATATGTTCGGATCACACCGGCCAAAACAGTACAGTCTGAAATGACTATAAACCTATACAGTCCGAAACGACTATAAACCTATACAGTCCGAAATGACTATAAACCTATGTGCCAATCTTCTTTCACATTCTTGAAACAACAAATCGCTCTGGTACAGACGATCTAAACAAACGAGAATCAAATCTCCATCCGGGGGCAAGACCCTAAGGATCCCAAACTTTTGCATATCCACGAAAGGTGTTTTTAACAGGTGTCAAAGCCCAATCCTGGGGCAAAACCTCAAAAATCTCAAAGGTTATTACTATACCACGAGAAACAAAAAAGATCTTGTTAATAATTTCATAGTTCAAGTCTCCCTTTCAAACACTGATAAAAGTCATTTTTACCAAAAGTTATCAAAAACCTTTTCTGACCTCCTAAATAATATCTTTACAAAATTTTCAAAAGTTTTAAACTTAATTCTTCCCCCAAAGAATTTCCTCAAGTGATCGAACAAACCATGGCACTTTCGCCATCTTGGCGATGACTTTGTCCGCCTTCATTGGCGTCGACCTGCCCACCTTTTCGGCGTCGGCTTTCTGCTATCTTAGCGAGATGTATTCCGCCAATTTAGCGAAGTATTCTCCGCCTTCTCGGCGATGAGATCGTCCGCCTTCATCGGCATGAACCTGCCACCTCTTCGAGGTCGGCTTGGTCCGCCTTTGTCGGCGCCGACTAATTTTGCCTTTAATGGCAATGACTACGTCCGCCATTATTGGCGCCGACCGCCCCTGCAGCCTTTTAAATTTGGCTTCACTTCACCTCGGCGAGGTGTATTCCACCCGATTTAGCGAAAGTATTCTCTCCACCTCTCGGCGATGAGATCGTCCACCTTCGCCGGCGTGGACGCGTAGCCTCTTGAGGTCGGTTTTGGTCTGCCTTTGTTGGCCGACCTATTTGCCTTAATGACGCGACTACGTCATCGCCATTATTGTTGTCGACCCCTTTGGGCTTTGGTGTCACCGCTTTTCAGCTACCTCGATGAGGTGTATTCCGCCGATTTAGTAGTATTCTCCACCTTCTCGGGGCTGAGATCATCCGCCTTCATTGGCATGGACACCTTACCTCTCTTTGGTAAACTTGGTCACCTTTTGCTCAAGACCGGCCTGTTTTCCTTAATGGCAATGACTTTGTCCGCCTTCATTGGCGTCGACCGCCAAGGCTTTTTGGCGCGGCTTTCCCGCTATCTGGGCGAGATGTATTCCGCCGATGAAGTAAAGTATTTCTGCCTTCCGGCGATGAGATCATCCGCTTTCATTGGCATGGACTCGCCACCTCGAGGTCGGTTTGGTCCGCCTTTTTGTTGGACCGACATTTGGCTTTAACGGCAACGACTTCGTCGTCGCCATTATCAAGGTTGACTTGCCATTTTTCGGGCGTTATTTCCCGCTACCTCGACGAGGTGTATTCCGCCGATTTAGCAAAGTTTCTCCACCTTCTCGGCGATGAGATCGTCCGCCTTCATCGGCTTGGACCTACCAACCTTTCGAGGGTCGGGTTTGGTCCGCTTTTGTTGTGGGCCGACCTATTCCGCCTTTTTAATGGCAATGACTTCATCCGCTATTATTGGCGTTTTTGCCCGCCTTTTCTAAGGTTGGCTTCCGCTACCTCGACAAAGGTGTATTAGCCGATTTAGCGAATATTCTCGCCTTCTCGGCGATGAGATAAATCCCCTTCATCGGGATGGACACGCTTACCTCTTGAGGTCGTCTTGGTCTGCCTTTGTTAGCGCTGACCTGTTTGCCTTAATGGCAATGACTACGTCCGCCATTGTTGGCGTCGACCCGTCCGCCTTTTCGGCATCGGCTTTTCGCTACCTTGGTGAGGTGTATTCAGCGATTTAGCAAAGTATTCTCAGCTTCCGAGGATGAGATCATCGTATTCATCGGCATGGACACGCCACCTCTTGAGGTTGGCTTAGTCGCGTTTGTCGATCGACCTATTGCCTTAATAGCAGCGACTACGTCCGTATTATTGGCGTCGACACGCCCGCCTTTTTAGGCGTCGACTTTTAGCTATCTCGGCGAGGTGTATTCCATGGATTTAGCAAAGTTTTCTCTCGCCCTACCGGCGATGAGATCGTCGTATTCATCGGAATGGACACCTGCCACCTCTTCTTCGAGGCTTCGGCTTATCCGCTTTTTGTTTCAGCGACTGTTTGCTTTTAATGGCAATGACCCGTCCGCCATTATGGAGTTGACGGCCATTTTATCGGTAAATCTTTCCATTACCTCGCCAACGAGGTGTATTCTGCCGACGAATAAGTATTCTCCACCTTCGTGGCGAGATCATCCGCTTTTTACAGACTCGCCGCCCTCTTCGGTCGGCTTGGTCCGCTTTGCCCATACCGGGCTCGCTTGCTTTAATGGCAATGACTTCGGGTCCGGCCATTATGGGCGTTGACTTGTTCGCCTTTATCGCTCGTCGATTTTCCGCTACTCCTACGAGTGTATTCTCGGCCGATTGAACTAAAGTATTCTCCGCTTCTTCGCTGGAACGAGACCGCCCTTTCATCGTTTGGACCTGCAACCTTCCGAGGTCGGGCTATGGTCTTTTTGTCGGGCGTTGACACGGTACGCTTTAATGGCAATGACTTTGTCCGCCATTATTGGCGTTGACCTGCCCGCCTATTCGGCGTTGGCTTTCCGCTAACTCGACGAGGTATATTCCGTCAATTCAGCGAAGAGCATCTCTTTTGATGCCAAAGTTCAAGTCTATTGTCTCGATATGTTCGATTGTTTACACAAGTCAACCAGGATCGCATTATAAGCGACCTGAGCGACAATGGTCGGGTCACAAGGATGGTCGCTAAGCGCGTAAGATGACTTACTATGGAAGGAAGTGATCTCTGGAACTCACGTCAACAAGGTCACTCCTCGCACTGGTCACGTACCTTGCACGACGGCCTTCTCAAAGACAACACCGTAATACGGCTAAGCCCAAGTTTAGTCACGCCGCATAAGATAAGACGGTTAAAACATAGTTCGGTTACATCGCATAAGATAAGACGATCAGAACATAGGCAAGAATTCATAGTCGCTGGTGTATGTCCAGGATCACACGACCAACTTAAACAAGCAATCGCAACATATTGCAAGAGACTTTCGATGAGCCTAACTTCTTGACGAGCATCAAGCACGGGAAAGACCCCCCAACCCTGGGGCACGATGGAGGATCCAAACTTGGTACCAGAAGTGTTACCATCAAAGTGTGAACGATTAAGACCACATGAAGGCATTCCGGGCATGCATGGGGGCAAAGTATGCGACCTCAAGTGCGGCAATCAGATAAATCTTGTTGAAGTAGAGATTAAGACCAACCTCCGAACAAAGTCGAAGTTCGCTCTTGGGGGCAATTGTTGTAGCCGTGTGGTCGGCCAGCGATCACATGACGAATATTGATGACATGGCAAACAACACTGTAACACGGCTAAGCCCAAGTTTAGTCACGCCGCATAAGATAAGACTGTTAAAACATAGTTCGGTTACATCGCATAAGATAAGACGATCAGAACATAGGCAAGAATTCATAGTCGCTGGTGTATGTCTAGGATCACACGACCAACTTAAACAAGCAATCGCAACATATTGCAAGAGACTTTCGACGAGCCCAACTTCTTGACGAGCATCAAGCACGGGAAAGACCCCCCAACCCGGGGGCACGGTGGAGGATCCAAATTTGGTACCAGAAGTGTTACCATCAAAGTGTGAACGATTAAAACCACATGAAGGCATTCCGGGCATGCATGGGGGAAAAGTATGCGACCTCAAGTGCGGCAATCAGATAAATCTTGTTGAAGTAGAGATTAAGACCAACCTCCGAACAAAGTCGAAGTTCGCTCTTGGGGGCAATTGTTGTAGCCGTGTGGTCGCCCAGTGACCACATGGCGAATATTGATGATGTAGCAACATGGTTTAGCAGTAAAGTATGAAGAGCCGAGGTCGGCCCCCATCGGGCGACCTGGCAGCAGAACAAGGAAGAAGATGAGTCGAGCTCGCCGGGGCGAGCAACCTCCCCCGAGGTTGCTTCCAGGCAAGGTCGGCCAATGTTGGACGAATACAAGTCGAGCTCGCCTAATCGGACGACTTCACTCAAGGTCGTTCCGTAGGCGAGGTCGGCAAGAGTATCAAATGAAGATAAGAAAGGAAATAGAAGATCTGCATATCTGTTAAAGATTCAGACGAAGATTCACTGTATCTTGTATTTACCGTTTTGTAGGGCCCATTTAGAGGCCCATTAAGGTTTTTATCTTTGTACCTTGTAATTATTATAAATAGGGGACAAACCCCAAGAGAAAAGGAGAGCACAAGAATACGTAGAAAACTCATAGTGAAATATTCTAGCTTGGCATGCCCCCAGATGTAGTCATTACCGGCGAACTGGGTCAACAAATCCCTTGTTCTTTACATTTCATTGTTTATTCATTGTTTATCATTTACTTGTTGTCCGGGAATTATTCTCGGGTTACAACAATTGGCCACATTTGTTAGGACCTAAACACCAATAATGTTGGCCCTAATGTGTTGCTTCAGCCTCCCAAAGGCAATCGTAACGAACAACGGGAAGCAATTCGACGGCCTCAAGATCGACGTATTCTTCAGGAAATGGAAGATAACAAAGCTCTTCTCCACCTCGCATCACCCGCAATCCAACGGGCAAGTTTAGGCGATTAATAAGATTATCAAACATACGCTGAAAACGCGACTTGAAGGAGGGAAGGGCAAGTGGGCAAGCAAATTGCCCGAAGTATTATGGTCATACATAACAACCTGCAGGACCTCCACAGGGGGAAACACCCTATTCCCTTGCATTCGGGGCAGAAGCAGTAATCCCAGCGGAAGTCGCCATACCTAGCCACCGAACAAGCAGCGACACCTCGAACGACAACGACCTGGCAATGATGACTAGCCCAGACCTACTGGAAGAAAAGAGGATAGAAGCTAGCCTAAAAAATGCCAGCTACAAACGACAAACAGAGAAATATTACAACTCAAAGGTCAAACTCCGACAGTTCAAGAAGGGCAGCCTCGTCCTAAAAATAGTGCTCGGGGTACCCAAAGGAGCATTCGGCCCCACCTGGGAGGGCCCGTTCAGAATATCCAAATGTCTGACAAATGGGGCATATGAAATCGAGGACCCGGACGGAACGCCGGCACAAAACGCAAAGATTTCATTCATTGAAAAGGACATGGAGGCCGAAATACAAAGGCCCGCAGGCCATTTACATATTCGTACCCCGGAGGGTCGTCCAAACATAAAGACATGAAACAGGAAAAGAAAAAAAAAAAACAGCCTCCATGACCTCAGTCCCTAGACACCATCCCTAGTCCCATCCGCCACACCTTTGGCCGCCCGTCTGATTCCCCCACAACCGGCCATCACGGATTGGCCACCATCGTGATTTGCCACCTCCAACCGCCTCACGGGGGCACGAGCGACACATCAGGGCCAACTTGCTCCTCCTCAGGGGACCCCGCATGGTTGAACCCCCCCCGGGCCGCACCACCGCTTCTCCGGGGCCGAAGGATAGATCGATGCCAAAATCAGCCAAGTCCGCCACGGGGAGAACCACGTCGACCTCAAAGGACAATTGGCATTTAAGGCCTTAAAATCCTCCACAAGAACGGAGTGTTGGAGGAGGAGGATCGGCAGTAGATGGAATGAGGACACAAAGCGCAAATCGATGTAGGAGAAGATCCCCATCTTGGCTGCATCGTCGGCGGCACGGAGATTTTAAACCTCCTTCGACACTGAGCTCGAGCTCTCGGAAGCCTTGGCTTCATACCACCGCCAAGGTACGGACTTCAACCGGTTAAGCGAGTAAGCCTAATCGACTTGCCCCGCAACGTCACGGCTAGAGGTGATGTGAGTCCACAGCCTTGGCACCGGTTCCACTCGGCCACTGCAATATAATCTCGCCTGGCTCTGCTGGCGGCCTTAGGGTAAACCTCCATTCGAGACATGGCCGCCGCCTCCTCCGGCTTTTTCTTTTGCTCCGAGGGCGAGCGGAGGTCTGTGTCTCGATCATTTATTTTCGATGACCCGGCCGGAGAATAATGGCCGCTTTGGGAATAGACCTGTGAGCGGTGTCTGAGTTGTTCTCCTTGTTGTTGGAGGAAGCGCATGAAGGTCGCCCAGAGACCAACATCGGCACGCCTCGCGACGGAGTGTCGTGATGTACCGAGGCTACCCGGTGATACCTTAACGATGGGGGCATCTTCGACGAAGATAGTCGACGCCACGGCGGCGTGGAAGTTGGTAAACCTCAGAAAGACAAGAGCAAGTCAAGACATTTGTGGAAACGTTAAAGGAGTTAGACATTCGAGGAAGACTTACGCCCCAGAAAGATCAACGTCGAATCCCACGAACTTGCGATCCCCTGTGAGAGAACTGGGCGGCGTGTGGCCCGGGGAGCCGACCGCGTGGCGGCAATGAGGATGGGCTCCTCGGGCTGAAGCACTCCCCACCCCTGTGAGGCGTTGAGGAGAATGGTCGTCAGGCGCCACGCTTTATGCGGAAAGGGAACGGGAGGGGACGCGGGTGAGCACCCTCTCGCACCCTCTTTCGCCTTTCTTGTCTCACGGGCGATCCCCCGGAGGAGACCCTCCTCTCCACCACCACCGGGGGATTTAGGAGGGGGCGTGGGCGCGCCACGGACCCACTCTGAGAAAAGTTGAGTGCGGGATTTCGACGGGAAGACATTTGTGCGGCAGTCGGGGTAAGCGCTTGGACGGGTATACAAGGAGCTGCAAAAAGGCACAAATTAGTAAAGGAGTTTCAGAATTAATTTTATTTACAGAACAGCATACTCACGTAGATGGCCAGTCTCACGAGGGTACGTCTGTAGCCCTCCCCACAATCTCTCGGAGGAGGAATTATAAAGCTCGATGTGTCGGTCCTCCCAGGGATGGTCGAAGGCGATTTGGCGAGCAGCCTCGAAGTCCCAGTTCAGTTGGCTCTCGTCAGCAATGAATAAACCTGCAAGAGAGACAAGGGAAATTAGATCAATACGGAGATGCTCGACGCCAACGTAGGAATGGACCTTACGAGGAGCTCGCTCTTGGAAGTCGGCGGGTATTGGGATCTCAGAAATTGAACCCGGAGGGGCACTCTGCCAAGCTCCCCCCACAAACTACCACCGGGGGTGCCAGTTTTTTACCTTGTTGACTATCCCCCACACAATCCGCCGACCAGGTAAATTTTTCAAGGCATACTGACCTTCCTGGCCGTGCTGGGCGACCAGCGACCAAAAGAAGTTCACCTCCATCGGCGTGGGTAGCCGATAAAGGCCAGCCTGACCGAGCACCGTCAGAGTCGCCAGAAGGTAACTCCACCCGTTCGGAGTAAGTTGCGCAGGGGCAATGTGCCAAGCGGCCAATAAATGAGAGATTGTCGGGTGGAGGGTATGATCCAGTTTGGCCTCCGACATAGTGGAGTGGTACTTCTTGTCGTTTATAAAAAATCTGGATTTGGTCGCAGCCCGAACTACGGGATGAAGCGGTCGACAGTAGTGGAGACCGGCCCGATAGGCTCGGTAGTCGAAGAAATTGGGGTGATCTTTGTCGCGGCGAGCAGAGGTCTCCGGCTCTTCAGGAGGGCCACCACGAGGGTCTCCCAATCCCCGCTCTGGCGTGAGAACCCCCAAATCCTCAAGGGGACCAAATACCTCCGGATCAATCGGGGAATTTCCACGGACAGGATGAGAAAGGCCCACGCCGCCGAAATGAATCCCACCGCTCGACGCTCCGACTGACAAGACCTCCCTCACTGGGGAGTCTGACCCCGATGAAATAGTGAAGGAGGGCTCCCTCTCCTCCTGACGCAGATGGCCACCGGGGGGCATAGACATTGTACTAAAAGTAGAAGGAAAAAGAGGGAAGGGTTGAGCTTACCAGTTGGCTGTATAAAGCACCGGAGAATGAAGCTTGCAGGAAAACACTCGAAGAAGCAAAGTCCCAAAATCAAGGAGGAAGAGACCTATTTATAAGAAGGGACAGGGGCTCGAAAAAAAAAAGAGAAGAGGGGGCGTATCTGCTAAATCCCGAGAATAGCGGGGACATGACGGCCACGCGCCATCATGACCTGCAGGAGTTACGTCATCAACTACCTTCTCGAGGCGACGGTTGAACTTACTTGAGCCCACAAGACGGACGTCGCCCTAGGTGCAGCGAAGTACATACCTCGTGGACGACCACCCCTGTCTAGTTTTCCCAGCCCGACGACTTTCCCGAATAGAATGGGCTGAAAATTCGGAATGAGATCGCGTCATATTTATGGAGATGGATATTCCGGGCATAAGAGGGAAAGTCCAGCTGCGGGCGAGATTTGCGTCGGAAAAGGAGGGATCGGTTATCCGGTGAGCGGAAAACCCTAAGAGGTCGAGATCACCCGGCCCATGAAGAGAGATAACCTACTTCACAGTCTATAAATACATGTTGTAATGCTCATTGTAAAGGGATCGAAATCTTAATTATAAAACAGAGAGTATAATAGAATTCCTGGCTTGGTATTGCCCCCGGACGTAGCCACATTTGGCGAACTGGGTCACCAAATCGTATTCTCATTTTTAGGTGCTTTCGCCATTATTGTCTTGTTAGTGATTGTTCATACTCTCGGATAATTCCAGCTATAGCATTTTATCACGTTATCCTGGTCGATTGTCGCGAGAGCTTCTACCTCGACCCATTTTGTGAAGTAATCAACCACGACGAGGGCGAAACGTACGGTGCCTGGGGCAGTGGGCAGGGGCCCGATGATGTCGATCCCCCATTTTGCAAAAGGCCATGGACTTAAGATGCTGGTTAACTCCTCTGGGGATATCTTGATTGAGGGGGCGAATATTTGGCACCAGTGGCATGTCTTCGCGTATTCGAGGGCGTCCCTTTTTAGAGTTGGCCAGAAGTATCCTTGTCGAATCTTTTTGTGGGCTAAGGATTGGCCTACCGTGTGGTTCCCGCAAATGCCCTCGTGGATTTCTCTCAGGATGGTTTGTCCCTCAGCCCTTGTCACACATTTGATTAGCGGGATGTTGAAACCTCGCTTATACAAGCTGTCATCGACCATCACATACCTAGCCGCTCTCATTTGCAATTGTTGGGCTTCGACCTTGTTGTCGGGTAGGAGACCTGTCTTTAGATATTTGAGTATTGGTGTCCTCCAATCCTCGTGGTCGACGCCCATTTGGTCGGTGAGGGCGACTAGGGTGTGTGTGGTGGATGGGGAAGATAGATTCGTGATGGTGACATCCCTCATATCCGCCGGCCCTTCTGATGTTGCTAGTCTGGCTAAGGCATCCGCTTGGGAATTCACGTTCTTGGGTATTAGTTCCACATAAACTTGTTCGAATTTTTCGAGTAGGCTGCGGACGACTTCTTGGTATGCGGACATTCCCTCGCACCGGATCTCATACTCCCCCGAAACTTGACATGCGACTAGTTGCGAGTCGGTGTGTATTTTTAGCCTTCTTATCCCCATAGCCATTGCCATTTCCAGCCCTCCGATTAGGGCTTCATACTCGGCTTCGTTGTTGGTGGCCTGAAAGTCGAACATGATGGCCGTTTGGAAGAAATAACCATCCAGGCTGGTCAGGATTATTCCCGCCCCGGCTTGGGTTTGGGTGGCGGACCCATCTACGTAGAGCTCCCATGGGGGCCCTGTTGGTGTCTCCTGCGTGGCCATCGAAAAAGTGAGCTCCACCATGAAATTGGCCAAGGTTTGTGCCTTGATGGCAGTTCGTGGGGCGTAGGTGACACCAAAATGCCGACTTCGATTGCCCATTTCATGTAGTGTCCCGCTGTGTCGGGGCAATGTAGCGCGTTCCTTAGGGGTAATGATGTCAATACTTCCACCTGGTGGTCAAAAAAATACGGTCGTAGCTTTCTTACGCTCATTACGAGGGCGTAGGAGAGCTTCTCGAGGGGAGGGTATCTACATTCCGCCTCATTTAGTGTCTGGCTTACGTAGTAGACGGGTAGGTAGTCTTGCCCTTCGGCTCGTACTAGGACCGAAATTAAGGTTGTTTCGGAGGCGGCCAGGTAGAGGAAGAGTTTTTCCCCGGGGATAGGTTTGGCCAGTATTTTTGGGTCGGCCAGGTATTTCTTGATGCCGTCCAAGGCTATCTGGGCCTCCTCTGTCCATTGGAAATCTTTTTTGGCCTTCTTCAGTGTGTCGAAGAAGGGTTTACACCTGTCCCCCATTCGGGATATGAATCTACTGAGGGCTGCCAGACTTCCTGCGAGCTTTTGGACTTCCTTTGGGTTTTGTGGTCTGCCCATCTCTAGTATCGCCTTAATTTTTGTTGGATTGGCCTCTATTCCCCGCTTGCTGACTAGGTGGCCAAGGAATTTGCCTGATTCCACGCCGAAGTTGCATTTCTTCGGGTTGAGCTTCATGTTGAACTTCCTCAAGATGTTGAATGCACGGGCGAGGTCGGCAAGATGATCCTCTTTTTTCAAGCTCTTGACCACTATGTCATCTACGTATACCTCCATGGACTTCCCGATTTCTTCTGCGAACATTTGGTTTACTAATCGCTAGTACGTAGCCCCGGCATTCTTGAGGCCGAAGGGTATTCTTTTCCAACAGTACATATTTTTCTCGGTGAGGAAAGAGGTATGTTGTTGGTCGCACGCATGCATGGATATTTGATGGTAGCCTGCGAATGCGTCCATGAAGGACATCATTTCGTGCCCGGCTGTGTTATCGATCAAGTGGTCGATGTGAGGCATGGGGAAGAAGTCTTTGGGACATGCTTCGTTCAAATCGGTGAAGTCGATGCATAATCTCCATGTTCCGTTAGCTTTCTTAACTAGGACGACATTGGATACCCACTTGGTTTGGTCGGCTTGCATGATTAACTCGTTGTCAAGCAATTTCTTCACTTCCTCAGCCAATGCGGCATATTTTTCAGGTCTGAATTTCCTCCTCTTTTGTGCGACCGATTTCTTTCCGGGGTCGATGTTGAGCTGATGGCAGGCGACCTCAGGGTCGATTCCTACCATGTCCTTGTGGGACCAGGCGAACACATCTAGATTTCCTTTGAGGAAGTCGATCAGTTGTTCTCTTAACTCCGACGAGATTTTAGAGCCGATAATGACTTCCAAATCTCGTCGGGTTGGATCCATGTTTACCTTTTCGAGCTCCTCGTCCGGCGTTGCTCAATGTTGGTCTCTTCTCGGGTCATCGATTGTTCCTTGGACGATGAACTCGCGCGGTTCAGGTCCAAGTCTTGGTTCCAGGTCCTCGTTTATGCGTTCATTTTGGTCTATTTCCATTGGGATTGTTTGATTATTTGTGATTTCTTGTACGCTATAATTATAATTTAAATGAGTCCAGATATAAATAGAACATCCTCTTGCATCAAGTTGATCTCCCTTAACGGTGCCGACCACCCCATCTGAAGTGGGGAATTTTACATAGAAATAGTAAGTGGAGGACGCAGCCTTAAATTCGTGCTCGAAAGGCCTGCCGAGGAAACCATTGAAGCTCGACGGCAGGTCGATTACAAGGAAATCACAAAGTTTGGTGGCCCTAATGGTCATATCTATTGTGGAGACTAGCTCTACCGCCAGACGAATGATCCCGTGGGGCTTCACGGTGGCGTCGCCGAATCCCCTTACCAGATGTTCACTTGGCTCGAGATAACTGTGATAGTTGCCGAGCTCGTCGAAAGTCTTCTTGAACAATATGTTGCAAAAAGCCCCGCTGTCGACCAGAAGCCTTTTGACTGTCACCCCCATGATTTTGGTTGATATGACCAGGGGGTCAGCATTTGGGTAAATGATGCCTGCCTTATCCTGTTCGCCGAACTGGATCTGATTGCTTTCATGTGCGGTGGCGTCTCTTTGATAACGAGGTGGATGCGGAGAGACCACCTACTGCCCCGAGTGGCAATAAGGTATGGATTACCCTTTCACTGTTGTGTTCTGGTATGGGGGTACCTGTCGACCATTCTTCTATTCTCCCTGTTTCTTGGCGACCTCGCGCTGTTGAGACAGTGCGTCATTGCGGGCATGGTTGTCTTTGTGCTGTGGCCGCTGAACGTGTTCATGTAGCATTCCGTCCTCATAGAGCTTCCAAAGTTGCTTCAGGAGGTCGCGGCATTCACTGGTGTTGTGACCGACCATTTCGTAATAGTGGCAATACTTCCCCGGGCTCTGTTTGCTGTCACTCTTCTTGATGGGCCGGGGGGCACCGAGTAGTCGCTTGTCCTTGATTTGAGTGAAGATGTATCCGGGAGATACGCCAAAAGCATCTATCAGTTTGACCACCACTAGATCTTCAAATGGTTTGAAGTTCCCCGAGGCCTTGTATTGCCCCGGTTTCTTGCTCGCCTTCGGGGGTGTAGACGTTTTACCTTCTCCCATTCTGACCGTCAAGAGTTCCATCGTGTTGATGATGTCGCTTGGGTGGGTTCTAAACTCGGCATAAGTCGCTGGGTAGTTGGCAATGACGTTTCGCCAAAGTTTGGTTCCCTTCTTCAGCCCGGCGATCATGCCCAACAGCTTGGCTTCGTCGCCTACCGATTCCCCATCCAAGATGAGCCGGTCAAACCTCTCGAGGTAGGCTCTGTCTATCTCGTCGTCGCCTTGCTCGATGTTCGCCAGCCGCTGTTTCCCCGTGGGTCTGGGCACCATGGCCGCGAAATGCCCCATAAAGAGCCAGCCCAGTTGGTCGAAGGAGTTGACAGACTGGGGGGCAATGGATGTGTACCACTTATGCACTTGCTCGTTCAGCGTGAGGGGAAAGAGCCGGCACATGGTCGCGTCGGATGCTCCTACGGACGTCATATATGAGTTATATTTGGCGAGGTGCGTCCTTGGGTCGGAGTCTCCGCCATACCTATCGATCGAGGTGGTGTTGATTTTAACCTATGTGGGGCGGCCGCAATGGTCGCGCTGAGCGGTGACAAAGGGAGTGCCAGATTGGCCGCTCGTCCGGCGGGGGCCGATTGACTTTCCATCCTTTCCTGAAGGCCCTGACCGTTTGCCTTAGGGCGACGAGCTCGGCCTCTTGTTGGTGTGCCCGAGCATCGCGATGGTCGCTGGTACTGAGCCGGCTCAACGCTGAGATATGTGGCTCATTTCTAAATTTCCTTTGCTGGTCGCCGGCTTCGTTCATGATCATCTGATGAGAATCGACCTCATCTTCCGCAGGGAAAGGTTTTTTCTGTGCCAAGTTTCCGCCCAGGCGGTTAAAGGCCGAGTTGTGCGCCTGGTTGTCTCCTAGCCGGTCGAAGACCGAGGCGTCTTGCCCGTCCGTGCGGCGGGCTCTGTTCGCCCCCCCTCTTGGTGGAGCGTTAGCCTTTGCGGCCGAGATGGCTTGGTTGAGGCCGAGTTGTCCCCCCAGTTGGGCTTTCTCTTTCGTCGCCCCCCTGGGCGAGCAGCCTTGACGATGGGCTGCTGATCTTCATCCTCATCGAAGTTCAGGTTCCGCTTGCGCAAATACACCCAAGCATTCTTCATCTCTGCGGGGGTTTTGAAAATTTGGGCCCAGTTTTTCTCATCAGCGGCCCTTCTCCTGCAGGGGCCTCGACTCCGAGGATAGGGATGCCTCCCCCCCATCGCGTGGATCGGTTTCGAGACCGGTCATTGGGATATCGTTTTGTGCCATTACTCCTCGTGAGTTCTTTATTTATCCACCGGATTCTGTTGTGTTAATGTTTCCCACAGACGGTGCCAAATTGTTATAGCTGGAATTATCCGAGCGTATGAACAATCACTCACAAGACAATAATGGCAAAAGCACACAAAAATGAGAATGTGATTTGGTGACCCGGTTCGCCAAATGTGGCTACGTCCGGGGGCAATACCAAGCCATGAATTCTATTATACTCTCTATTTTAGAATTAAGATTTCGATCCCTTTACAATGAGCATTACAACATGTATTTATAGACTATGAAGTAGGTTATCTCTCTTCATGGGCCGGGTGATCTCGGCCTCTTAGGGTTTTCCGCTCACCGGATAACCGATCCCTTCTTTTCCGGCACAAATCTCGCCCGTAGCTGGACATTCCCTCTTATGCCCGGAATATCCGTCTCCATAAATATGATGCGATCTCATTCCGTAATTCAGCCCTTTCTATTCGGGAAAGTCGTCGGGCTGGGACGACCATACAGGGGTGGTCGTCCATGAGGTGCTCGCTATGACTTGGTCGCCCTGGGGTGATCGCCACATCGTGGCGAGGCCACAACAGACTTCTTATCAGCTAGCAGAGTATTGAGCAAGCTAGCACAAACGTTCTTCTCAACGTGCATTAGATCAATGAAGTGTCTAATATACATCTCTTTCCAATAGGGCAATTGAAAGAAAATTGATTCCTTCTTCCAACCGCTAGTGGGGACTCTCTTTGCGAAGTGTTTTCCGTACTGTGCGTTGATATTATTCATCTCATTCAATACATCTGAACCTGACAATAAACGTGGTGCTTCATCTTTCTGGATTGTGCCATCGAATGCATCGGCCATTGTTCTGTACTTATGCGTTGGGTCCAACCACCTCCTATGCCCCATATAAACGGTCTTCCTACAATGACTCAAGCGAATGTGATGTGTCTTCTTGGTACAACAAGGACATACATCGGCCCCCTTCACACTATATCCAGATAGATTCCCATAAGCGGGAAAATCATTGATAGTTCCAAACAGCATGACCTTCAACTTGAAATTCTCCTTTCTACAAGCATCATACACATCGACACCCTCATCCCACAGGAACTTCCAGTCCTCTATCAAAGGAGCCAGATATACATCTATGTCGTTACCAGGTTGTTTGGGTCCTGATATCAACATAGACAACATCATGTAAGTGTGCTTCATGCACAACTCGGGTGAAAGGTTATAAACTAACAGAATCACTGGCCATGTACTGTGGTTGGTACTTTGGATACTGAACGGATTCATTCCGTTAGTTGAGAGTGCAATACACAAGTGTCGTGGCTCGTTGCTAAATTCTGGATGCCTGACATCGAATATCTTCCAATGGGGTGAATCAGCAGGATGTCTTAGCATTCCATCTTTGATCCTATCATTATGATGCCAAGTTAAATGTCTAGCATCCACAACGCTACTATACATTCTCCTGAATCTTGGTATTATTGGAACGTACCACATCACCTTCGCGGGAGATTTATTTTTCTTATATCGCTTCTCCCCACACTTAGGACATTCATCGAGGTCTGCATACTCCATTCGAAATAAGATACAATCACCCGGACAAGCATGAATTTTCTAATGTGTTAACCTGATGGACTTGAGTATTTGTTTAGCATTATATGTTCTCGTAGGCAGTACATTTCCATCAGGCAATAGACCACTAACAAATTCCAGCATATTTGTGAGGCACACATCGGACAACTGGTGAGCTGCTTTTAGGTTGAACAATATCAACACAACTGACAGTTTTGTTACCTTCTTACACCCGGGCCAAAGGGGTAATCCAGCGTCATCCCTTAACTTCTCTGATATATAAGGGTGATCTCGCAGATTTTTGTCATCCTCACTCGATATATCGACACTCGGTACTTCTCCGAAACTATCCGCATCCACTGTATCTTTAAACCTAAAGTCAGTTCCTAGGTTGCTTGAGCTACATCCATCTCTTCTCTCACCATGAGATGTCCAAACGGTATATGTTTTATCAATACCGTGAAACATCAAGTGGTCGAACAAACTTTCTCGACCACTAACGGGTTTTCCATTCATACATTTCCAACACGGACATGGAATGTACTAATGGTCGGTGCAATGTCTAATTGCATGATTACAAAATTCTTCTAGCCCATTCATATACTCCTCTGATAATCGATCTGCTCGAACCCACTTTCGATCCATATAGAACTAGAGATGCCTATTGGAAAGACAATATGATTGCCATATAGTTGTTCATATTTTTGTTTAAGTTTTATTGATGAACTGCATAAAAGTCACAAGATTCTTGTTTTTTTTAATTATATTTATACGTTTGAATTGTGATAATTAATTACATGTTATTCATCTGATTAGTATTTATACGTTTGTTATGTGGTAATTAAGAAAAACTGGATAGAGATTGTATCGTGGAATTGAATAAACGTTCGTTGCTGTTTGGGATGTATGGGCAAAATAGAGCAAAACAGACACATTCACATTTTGAGTTTCAGGTGCAGCAATTGCATTAGTCACATGATTGCTGCATTCTGAGGTTACACTCACATAAATGCATGGCTTCTAGGAGGGCTCTGATTTTTGAATGATGGCAATTGATGCAGTTTGTAATCAATATAAGAACATAAATAATAGATACAACTCATGTTCAATACTTTAGCTCATATATTGTTATATATTTTTTAAGATCAAATCAAGCATTGATACATTTTCTTTGTATAACCGATTCTTGCAGAAGAGATGAGTTCACCCCTTATCTCATACCATGTACCAACTGACTCTTTAGTATGTAAAACTAGTTAAGGTACTCAACCAAGATTGGACGAGAAGCCATTTAAATAAGCTATATACGCACACCTTTATATCTATCGAACAATACAAATGTTAAAGGAAAATATGAGTTTTAAGAGCATTTGAAGCAGTAAGTCTTGAATTCCAACATAAGAAATAGTTAATCGACTCCCCAAGATAAGTAAATTTATGCATATCCTAATGTATTAAACCTAAAAGTACCCAATCCTAATTTATGCTTAAATCCACACATACGCATATGTCAAAAACCTGGAGTGCATCAAGTTCATCTCTAAATTAGCATAAAAAATCATCAACCAACTCAAAATATATGAATTCACATCTGAATCGACACAACTACACACAAGAGCATTCAAAACATGTGCAATTAGACATCCCAAAAAGCAATTTTTTTTCAAAAGAAGCAAAATGAAAACTCAAAAACTAAACAACCTATTCTTACCGTGAGAAAGGCGGACGGCGGCAACGGCGTGATGGCGGCAGCGTCGAACGGTGGCGGTGGCAGCAGCGTCTGGCGGTCAAGGGAGTAGAAATCGGAAATCGGAAGTCAGGTGTTTTATGGCCGCCTAGCCATTGTCTTTTTTTTTTTTTTTAAGTTTCCCTCAGGCCCATCTCAATTTATAAGCAAAAACTCCTCAGGACCATTTTTATTTGAGCCCAAATCAAGTCACAAGTGCGTGCATCTGAAATTTAGAGAAGAGAAGACTTACCCTAAATTCCCTCTTCTTCCGCCCGCCAAGACCAAGAACCAGCCCCTTGATGACAGACTGCCCACGAGCCTATATACTTGCATCATCTCCCTAGTCGATGCCGCCCTCTCCCATCTCCATCCCCCAACCATCCGCCCGCAGCCGCCCTCATCCATCTCCCTCCCGCCGGCGAGCCATCTCCATCGTCCATCTCCCTCCCGCCGCCACCGATAGAAGGTTTGCAGGTGAGATGTGTTTGATTTTTTTTAATTTAAACTGAATAAAAAAAATGGGGAAAACTTATAGGCGGCGTTGAACGCCTACACCGATTTTTATGCCCGATTTTAGCAAAATCGCGGCGGCCGGCGGTCGGCGGCTGACTAGCGCCTAGGCCGGTTTCTGCAACACTGCTGGCGGTGGTGGCGTCGACGGCGGCGTGCAAGGGGGAGGTCGACGGAGGCGGAGAGGGATATATATCGCGTACTGAATAAGCTGACCTTCGATGTTTAAAAAGGATAACAGATTGGACAGTGGTTTGTCCAAAGGCAAAATTGAATGCGATTTTCAACCGCTGTCCAATTGATACTTTGTATTGCGGTTATTAACCGCTCTCCAAAATTAACTTTGCAGAGCGGTTAATAACCGCACTCTAATAATATTTTTTAAAATATTTTTTGTGAAACCGCACTCCAAAGATAATTTTGGAGTGCGGTTATTAAAAAGGGTTGTTCAAGTGGAGATGTCCAATTTTAAACGTGTAGTAGTGTTTATGCTATGAAATTTGAATTATTTGACTTATTTCACTCATTTCAACATATTTTTTTAATCCACTATACCTTGAATAGATTTAAATATTCATGAATTACAGACGAGGCCATAGCATGAACCAGGGTATACAAATTTTTGTCTATTTGATATGAGTATGACATAATAATTTAAAATACAAAATTTATGGAGTAGAAGAATAAAATATCCCAAGACAATATTTTCAAATTTTGCCTAATCCCATAACATCTTTCCCCATAAACCTAATACTGGTTGAGTCCAGATACTTAATTTTCCATATTAAGCACTTTTGTGTTCAAACTTACATGAACCTTCGACTGCATATCGTTACGGTATGTACTTATGATATTATGACGCGAATGCAATAGTAAATTAATACAGATATTTCACAACAATATTGGCTGTATTTATAATTAACTTGGACATAATTGGTGTTGGGATATTTTAGTTTTGATGAATTATGCCAAAACATTATCAACTTGTGTTATTGAAGCTAATTTACAGATAACAAGTTGAGGGGGAACGAGAGAACAAATTGAGGGGGAACTCATGAAGTCAGACGAAGATGATCGAGATCAGACGAGGTCAGAGGACGAGGCCGATCAAGATGGGATGAGAAGGATGAGTTCGATCCAGATTGATCGGGATCGATCAGTGAGTCGATCGATCAGCGACGTAAATCGATTCGGATGAGCAAAGTGATTTCAGCTTCGGTGAAATCAGCGATGAACGGTGATTTCAAAGATCGATTACTTCGGTGAAATCACCGATGAACAAATGATTTTTCGGTGAAATCATCGATGAACAAGGATTTCAACATCGATGAACAAAGTGATTTCAGCTCACCGTAAATCTACAGATCGATTTTATTGGACGGATCAAAGCGACCAGAATCGGAAGCAATGAACAAGAATCCGATGAATTTGATCGGATCCGTTAGACACACAAAAAGCGGTGATCAATAAAGAAGACAACACACATATTGATGTGACATAAAAGTTCGCAAGGAAAAGTGCAATAGGACAAAGAAAAGTTTGGAAGACTATTAGTATGGATTTGAATATTACTCTCCAATCGGTAATATTTAAATCCACACTATAAATACATTGCACTATCTTCAAAAGAAGATAATGGAGAATCTGCAAAGTGAAGATTAAAAGCCAAATATTCAAGCAACTCCATTCAAGAACACGGGGCATTATATATCCAAATTTAACCAAGAGTGTTCTACCCCAGATCTAAGCACAAATGTCATATCCAAGCTTAGAGATTTTCTCAACCCAAGACGAGGCTAAATCATTGTAAGGGAAAATCACCATAGTTGGAGACAACACCAAACCCCAAACCGGTGGTGGTGAAGTGAGGTAGTTGTTAGGCAATCCCGTGAGAGGGTGATAAGTCCCGAAGGAGTGTGAACTCGTTAAACATCTGTAGGCGATCCCGAGTGAGGGTGATAAGTCCCGAAGGAGTGTGAACTCGTTAAACATCTAAGAGTTTGAGTTAGTAAACTACAGAGGTAGTCGTAAAGCTCGTGGTCGGGTTGAGTAAGTAAACCACGTGAGTAGTCGAGAAAAACTCGTACGAGTTGAGTAAGTAAACTACGAGGTAGTCGTAAAGCTCGAAGTTGATAAGGAATTTCCAGAGAGAGGAGAGTGGATGTAGGACTGGTTGTCCAAACCACTATATATTGCTGTGTTGTTTACTGCTTTATGTTTACACTTGTCATATGCATCTAGTTATAAGCAAACCACAACACATGAGCTGCAAAGTTTCGAAAAATTGGAAACACTCTGTTCTCTCCCCTGTTTTATATGCACCGAAATCAAACGTTTTGCTTCATGACGCAAGAAAATAGGTTTTCCCCGGGACCATCAAGTGGTATCAGAGCAGGTGTTCAAACGGTTCACTGATTTCAAAGTAACCACCTGAACTAATCTTTTAAAAGAAAACCCATTTCTTTAAAAATGCATATATTTTAATGTTTTGGCGTCATTATCAAAAAGGGGGAAATTGTTGGGATATTTTAGTTTTGATGAATTATGCCAAAACATTATCAACTTGTGTTATTGAAGCTAATTTACGAGATAACAAGTTGAGGGGGAACGAGAGAACAAATTGGGGAACTCATGAAGTCGCAGACGAAGATGATCGAGATCGACGAGGTCTAGACGAGGCCGATCAAGATCGGATGAGAAGGATGAGTTTCGATCCAGATCAAAGGCGGATGGATCGATCGGTGAGTGATCGGATCAAAGCGACGTAAATCGATTCGGATGAACGGTGATTTATTTCGGTGAAATCAGCGATGAGCAAGTGATTTCAAAGATCGATGAACAAATGATTTCAAACTCACCGTAAATCTATAGATCGATTATTGGACGGATCAAAGTAACGTAATCGAAGCAATGAACAAGAATCCGACGAAATGATCGGATCCGTTAGACACACAAAAAGCGGTGATCAATAAAGAAGACAACACACATATTGATGTGACATAAAGCTGCAAGGAAAAGTGCAATAGGACAAAGAAAAGCTGGAAGACCATTAGTATGGATTTGAATATTACTCTCCAACGGTAATATTTAAATCCACACTATAAATACATTGCACTATCTTCAAAAGAAGATAATGGAGAATCTGCAAAGTGAAGATTAAAAGCCAAATGTTCAAGCAACTCCATTCAAGAACACAGGGCATTATATATCCAAATTTAACCAAGAGTGTTCTACCCTAGATCTAAGCACAAATGTCATATCCTAAGCTTAGATAGATTTTCCCAACCTTAGCACTGAGGCTAAATCATTGTAAGGGAAAATCTCACCATAGTTGGAGACAACACCAAACCCAAACCCAGTGGTGAAGTGAGGTAGTTGTTAGGCAATCCCGTAGAGGGTGATAAGTCCCGAAGGAGTGTGAACTCGTTAAACATCTGTAGGTGATCCCGAGTGAGGGTGATAAGTCCCGAAGGAGTGTGAACTCGTTAAACATCTAAGAGTTTGAGTTAGTAAACTACAGAGGTAGTCAGAAAGCTCAGGGTCGGGTTGAGTAAGTAAACTACGTGGAGTAGTCAGAAAACTCAGGGCCGAGTTGAGTAAGTAAACTACGAGGTAGTCAGAAAGCTCAGAAGTTGATAAGGAATTTCCCTAGAGAGGGAGAGTGGATGTAGGACTGGTTGTCCGAACCACTATATATTGATGTGTTGTTTACTGCTTTATGTTTACACTTGTCATATGCATCTAGTTATAAGCAAACCACAACACATGAGCTGCAAAGTTTCGAAAAATTGGAAACACTCTGTTCTCTCCCCTGTTTTATATGCACCGAAATCAAACGTTTTGCTTCCGCACGCGCAAAATAGGTTTTCCCACCGGGACCATCAATTGGTATGAAGCAAGGACGGAGTTACATTGGGTACAGGGGTCACTGAGCCCCTGGATCTACAAAATTCTATATATATATATACAAAATTATATATATATATATAGGCCATTTAGATTTTCATAAAGAAATAAATAATCGGATTAATTATTTAGAAAATGAAAGTCTTGTAATATTAGGGAATTTTCTAGGACAAGAATTAGAAAAAGGACCAGATATAACAAAAAGCCAAAATTATCCGATAATTCAAAAACTAGAAAAATTAGGACTAATTGGCGAAGATATTTTAAAAATCAAAAGTAAAGTACATTTGTACAATAAAAATTAAAATTCCTGATATTAGAATAATAACTGCTAACATTGAATACAACCCTTTAGATAAAGAAGAATTTAGAAAACAAATTCCTGAAATGATAAAACAAAATTTAATTAAAAGATCAGAAAGTCTACATAGAACAACTACTTTTATAGTAATAAATCATTCAGAAATAAAAAGAGGAAAAGCTCGAATAGTTTATAATTATAAAAGACTAAATGATAATACCATTGACGATGGTTACAATATTTCTAATAAAGATGGTTTAATAAATTTAATATAAGGAAAACAGATTTTTAGTAAATTTTATCTAATATCAGGTTATAACCAGTTACAATTAGAAGAATGGTTTAAATCTTGGACAACTTTTACATGTTCAGAAGGGCATTTTGAATGGAATGTTCTTAGCTTTGGATTAAAAAACGCTCCTTCAGCATTTCAAAGATTTATGGATAGTATTTTCCTACAATATGATTTTTGTTTAGTTTATATTGATGATATTTTGGTATCAAGTAATAATATTAAAGAACATGAAAAATATTTACAAATAGTTTTTAAAGAAATAAAAAAAAAATGGTATAGTAGTTAATTAGTAAAAGAAAAATTGAACTCTTTAAAAGAAAATTTTCCTTCATAGGATTAGAAATAGGAAATGGAAAAATTAAGTTACAATCCCATATATCTGAAAAAAAATTTAAAATTTCCAGATAAATTAGATGGGTTAAAACAGATTCAGGCTTTTTTAGGATTATTAAACTAGGCTAGAAAATTTATTCCAAACTTAAGCAAGTTCGCTAGACCATTATATAGTAAAAAGATAAAAAATGGTCAAAGACATTTTAATAAAGAAGATATTTTGTTGATTCAAAAAATAAAAACAGAAGTAAAAGAAATTAAACCATTAGAATTACCTCTAGTAACTTATTATATTATCATAAAATGTGATGGTAGTAAAGAAGGATGGGGAGCAATCATGCTTTGCAAACCAAATAAATATAGTCCTAAAATTGAAGAAAAAATTTCTTCTTATTTTAGTGGTAATTTTGGAAAAATTAGACAAAATTGGACATCCTTAGATTTTGAAATACAAGCTCTAATTAATGCTCTTGATAAATTTAAAATATTTTTGAATAATGAATTTACAGTTAGAACAGGTTGTGAAGCAATAGTTAGATTTTAAAAAAATAAATATAGTAAAAAAATAAATAGAACTCGATGGGTAAATTTACAAAATCTTATTCAAGGAAACGGATATGTAATAAACTTTGAACATATTAAAGGAAAAGATAATAGTTTAGCTGATCTACTTTCTCGAAATATCAATAAATTCTTAATTACAGATTATGGAAAGAAGAAACATTTTTCCTAAAGGGAGGGAAAGAAAAAGTTGATACAGTCAAAAGTAAAACAGAGTTCAACCTCAGTAATACAATTTCAAGTGATGATGAAATGCCTATGATGAAGGCATCATCTGGATCTTCTCAATCAGCTAGTAATACAGAAAAAGGATAATCTTATCTCCAATTTGGCACAATTATGCTACCAGTTTGTACAAATATTAACAAAAAATTCCGTCCTTTTACAATTATGGATTTAACCAAAGATCAACAATGTCTTCATATAATATTTGGCATTTAAAAACTTATGCAAATGCCACAACTTTCAAAGTCAAGTCTTAAATGCTCTTAGTTTTTATTTTACTGAGCAAAAGACTTCAAATCAAGTTTTTCAAAAACGATTTCATTATTACGTAGTTTTTCGAGGAACGAAACTAGGCATTTTTCATGATTTTAATTCAGTAAGAAAAGTTACCCAAATAAAAAATCCTTCATATAAAGGTTATGAAACTTTTCAAGAAGCTTTGGATTATGCTAGACAAGAGTTAGGCTTAAATTTTTATATTGAGCTTGAACAGGTTAAAAGTTATATAGAGATTGCTAAACAAAATCCAAGCTCAATTATTTCATCTCAAAATAAAATAATTCGTAACTTAGAACAATAAATTTTAGAACTTCAAAATCAGTCTTTTCAAAATCCCATTTCTCAAAAGGATACTCTTGATGATATTAATACAAAATGCTTAATAGAAGACTTAAAATTTAAGGACCAGACTATTAAATTACTAGAAAAAATGGTTAGAAGATTAAATAGTCAAATTAGTAATCTTCAAGAAGAAATTTCTGAAAACAAAAAAGAGGTTGTTACAATTAAAAATTTATGAAGCTTTTAAAGCAAGATTTCTTGATCTTCCTCTTACTGAGTCTTTAAACACAGTTCTCGAAAAAGTTCCAGAACTTGAGCAAATAATTTCTGAAAAAATTGCGCAGGACTTCCCTCAAGTGTTAATCAATTTACAAAAAGAAATAATACAAATTCATTTTGGAGAAACAAAGTACAAAGGAGTACAAGTTATACAGACTACTATAGTTTGGGGACCAATTAATGAAGATAGAGATCATCGTTACCCACTTGGAACATCCGGCGTCTTCAAATTACAGATTAACCTTAATAATACAGACCTCCCTGTTAAAGAAATAGTGAAATACTATCATTATGGTATGATAGATTTTTTGGAGTACAAATTAACAGAAGAAATAGAAAGCATTTTGGAAAATTTTGGAGAAAAATTTCTGTTGATTGGAGGAAATATTGCAGCTTTTTCCCTAAAAGGAAAAGTATTTTGCAAAATTATATCTTCTCTACCAGAAATAATAAAATCATCCTATTGACCTGCTCGGAAAAGGGTTATTATGACAGAAGATGATAAACTCAAAAGGACATCCTTATGCCCTTATGATTACAACCACATTGAATCCGAAAATAGTTTATAAACTTGCCTAAAGTTCTGAATATTTATCACACTTTGATTGGAGAGATTACAAATTACTTGGAGAAGGACATTATATTCAAGTTTTTGCAACAACAAATTGGCAAATGTTACTGCCCTTCAGTAGAGAACTAAATCTGCTTTCAGAAAATAATGTTATTAATATAGATGAAGCATTTTCCCAATCCATTGACATGGATAGTGAAGACTCAGTACCAACAATTCCTAAAACACACAGAGATTTCTGACAAAAACATCAGACAAAAGTAGTTTACTATTTACTTTTTGAATTTTTGTAAATTACTATTTACTTTTTGAATTTTTGTAAATTACTTTTTGCTTTATGACTTTTTGTACGCGTTTTTGACGTGGTTTCTTTTATACCGCACTCTTGTAAACTAGGTATATTAATTAATAGCTAGAATAAGATTCTTTTCTGCCTTTAAAAAGGATTCACAATCCTTCATTGTACACACACCGAAAGAATCAATCAAACATCTTTTCTCACCATGATCTTCTAAATTTCCCATTTTCGATTCCTTATGCCAAAAAACTAAACTATTTTTGTCCTTCTATCAATCATAGATCAGATTTGGGGCTTGGTATTAAAGGTATTTCCTTCAATCATAACCATTTATTTTAGATCAGGTTTTGATTTTTTGTCACACTTTCGTTCTTTTTTTTTCTCTTACTTTTTTAGTACAATTAATAGATTATTTTGGGCTCCTAACAAAAATTTCTGGCTCCGTCACTGGTTTAGGGTAATAGCTTTAGGATGAAATTATCATTAATTCTTGGGTTTATTTCTAATTCTATGAATGACATATCTTATTATTTATTAATGAGTAGATTTTTTGTGCACCAAGTGCCATGCATGTAACTAAATACATTTACAAAACACGCAACTTGTTTACATTATAACATGCAATTTGTATCAGTAAAAATAAAATGTATGTTTCAATATAAATATTACATATTTAAATAAAATAAATTGTATATTTTAAAATACATTTAAATTACACCGTACATTTAATGCATACATGATATTGCCTTTATTAATTGGAATCTCATTTTCATAAGGAATGATCAATCTAAAAAAATGAGAAAGGTTTTGCATATTCCATTCTTCTAGAAATCAATTTGTTTTATTTTTTACAAAAAGACCTCACTTTTTTTTAACTCAAATGATAGATTATAATTACATTAATAGTTCAATAATTAATAAAAAAAAATATTTAAAAATAATATTATTTTTAATAAAAATAAATTAATATTAGTAATTTAAAAAATAAATATAATTAGAATATGTATACTTAATATTAGAAATTCTACAATCAACAATTAAATATTAATAGTAATGTGACCTAAAATAAACACCACGTCAAACATGCAAGAAACAAGAAGGAAAAATAAAAATACCTAAAAATGTTCTTCTTGATTGTAAAATCACTCCTGGACAACTCTGGAGCACTGGTACGATTCTGACAAAGTTGCAATAAACTACGGTGGTGGTAAACAATGGACCTACAATAAATTGGGTTGAAGGAAGCTCCGACATCGATCCTTCAACACTCAAGTCAATTCGAAAGAGAGCAAACATGTTATCCAAAATTAACTAGAAATTATCAATTGGAAAATGTTCAAGTGTTATGTGAATTTTTACCTTGTGCAAGACAAAAGAAGGGGTGTATTTACCTTATGTCTCTGAAAGGTAGAACACAAAATTCATCTCTGTTGAGGGCAGAACAATAATCTCAAATGTGTTGCCCTAACAGAATTGGGGGACCACTATTGTAGTAGCAGGTGTGCATTTAATTCATGGTAGGAATCTTCGTCAATTTCCTTGACACAGACAGCTAGTTCGTACAACTATGTCAGAGCCGGAAAAAGGGACGTTATTTTGTTTTTGTTATCAATCTAGGGTCAGAGATAGACATCATGTTGGTCTCGAAAAACTCGATTTAAAACTCGTAAAATCTCAATGGAAGGTGATTTTAAAATTTTTGCGAATGTGTTATGCAGATTTGCAAAAGTATGTATGACAGTTAATATGAAAGCAAATAAGAACACACGTATTTTTATAGTGGTTCGGAGTCCAATTCCTACATCCACTCTTCCCTTCATGGGACATTTCATTAACTAACAGATATTTATGGAGCTCTCACTCAACGGGATTTATCTCCCTCGCGGGATCGCCTATAGATGTTTAATGAGTTCCCACTCTCTCGGGACTTATCTCCCTCACGGGATCGCCTATAGATGTTTAATGAGTTCTCACTCTCTCGGGACTTATCTCCCTCACGGGATCGCCCACCCTCCCTTACGGGATTGCTTCTTAACTACCTCACTTAACCACTAATTCTCTCTCAAGAAAGGATTTGGGTTTGGTGTTATTTCCAACTAGGTGAGATTTCCCCTTACATTGTTTTAGCCTTTAAGCTAAGGTTGGAAAAATCTCTCTAAGCTTAGGATATGGCATTTATGCTTAGATATAATGAAGAACACTCTTGGGTAATGTTGTAACTGGCCCTAAGTTACCCAGTTAACAATTAATTTATGATATATGTGAGCAAAAGACAATCAAAGCAAAAGGAAAAACAAGCGGTTAATGACCCGGTCCGTCTTTTGAATTAGACTACGTTCGGGGGCGTCCAAGCCAGGATTTATGTAAGATATATATACCTAAGTACTAAGAATCTTCCCTCCTTACAAATGTGGCCATGGAGGGCTATTTATACTATGATTCTCGCCTCTTGGGTGGGAATTTACATAAGGAATAATGCCTTTGAAAGGGCTACAATTACGGAAATCGTTAATTCCGCCTTGACGGGTCAGAAGTCGCCTGTTTTTAATATGCACCAATCGTGGAGCGGACTTTGGGGGCGGATTTTGTGGCACGCCGGGTGTTTTCTTTGACCATTCGAGCTGTGTAGTTACGACCGATGTGGGTCGTTCCCGACTTGAGGATGTAAAACGTAAGTCGCGCCGCGATTCCTAAGTTGCCGATTTCCTCGACTTGAGAGTCGAGTTTTATCCGGATCAGGCGGGTTGGTCCTGTGGTCTCCTTACGGAGGCCGCTTCACGCAGTCCTTGTTGGACTGTTTTTCATCTTCATGACCAGGTGGGAGGTCGAAATTATTCATGCTACAATAATTGCCCCTCAAGTTGAGGTCGCGTGTTCCGCATTGGGACCTTGACTTGACATATGGATGAAATCGGCTTGCGACCATCCGACCTGGGAAACTTCTCTTGAGCGGCTTACAGCTCTCGGGCAGGCGAAAAGTCACTTCGATAATGTGAATCATCGCATCAGATTTTCCTCGATCTCAGGGATTTGAAATGATAGCGTGTCAGGATAATGACGCGGGGAGCTGCAAGTTGGCCCAATGGGATGCCGCGGTAGGTTTTCAGGTGAGGCTCTCGTGTCTTCTTGCTGTTAAGGGGCCGAAGTTTGGTTAATTTTATTTTGGCCCCCCTTCTCCTTCTATAAATCGGTGGGGAATTATGTTTCGAAAACCTTATTCCCTGCAAAATCTCTGCGAAAAAGTTATTTCAAGAAATTCTTCCTGATTCTTGTTTCCCTTCTGCCAAAAACGCATTCTCGTGTCCCTGAAGCGAAATCGAACATAGGTAAAAACTTTGGTTTCCTTTTGACTGTATGGATTCTAGAATTCTCATATCCCCATCTGCCTCTCCGCCCATGGTGGCTTCTTCCTCTTCTGAGGACGACATCCCTTTTTTTCTGGGCCGCCGCCAAGGTTCCGGTTCCGCCACTGGGCACGTGGGTGAAGGCTCTTCGACTAGGGCTATGGGCGATCGCCGGGAAGACGATGCTAATGATAAACCAGTGGATGACCGATTCCTGGAAGAGTTGGCAGAAATCACCCATCTTCCTCCGTTGGATGTTAATCTCCTCCGTCCTACTCCGCAGGGACGGTCAGCAACGGCGGGTCCTTCTGTACCGGCCCTTGCTTATGGGGCTTATGAAGGAATCTTTGATTACGAGTTGTATCATAGCCAAGCCCCATACAAGCGACCTGAATGTCAGTATCGCAAGTCGGTCGCGTCACAGTTCATCGCGTCAGATAAGAGGTACCGATCGGTGCTTTCTGACCGATATGTGAGAGGACTTTGCCACTTGTACAAGGTGCCCCAGGACATGCATTTCTATGGGCCGACTTCCGACGAAAGCGCTGATCAGCCTCCTTCGGGGATGATAGCTGTGAATGAATCTTCTATGTCGGCCGGAATTCAATTTCCGCTGCAACTGACCATTTTCCATCTGTTAGCGGCCTGGAATGTGAGTCTCACGCAAATCACCCTAAATGGGTGGAGTTACATCATCTCCACCATGGTCGTTTTGGGGTAGGCCGGGTTGAAAAGACTGCCTAATCCCGGAGAGATATCCCATGTGATGACGCCCATTGCTCAGGCCGGAGGCTATCACGTCGTGCGGCTTCGCAAGGGCAAAGAGCTTGTGAGTGGGATCCCGAATAAGGTCGACAGGTGGCACCAGAAATGGTGGTTTGTAAGGGGATCATGGGAGTCGGTGGCCCCCTCCAGCACTTTATCCATTCGAGTTCCCACGGATTATGCAATCCGTGTTGAAAATGGTGCCTCTTTTTTAACATTTTTGCGCTCGGTTGTACTGATCTAATTGTTTTCCTGTCTTGCAGTGTTTGCGCCCCGATCCTTCTAGCTATACTGAGATTTTCTTGAGGCATTTAAGGAGGTTCGAGACATGCCCCCGAGCTGGCGAGACGTTAACTTGTTGAACTCTGAGCTCGACCGCTTGGAAGCTAGGTTGTATACTTACCCCCGTCACCTCAAAATTCCCTATAAGTCTTTGTTATGCCTCTTCAACCGCATTTCGCAATTTTGCTCTAATGATTTTCCCTATTATGACAGATCCGGAGATTCCGACCTACCGCCGTCAGCCTTCCGCTTCTGAGATGGCTTCCCGACAAAAATCGGTGCTCGGCTCTATGAGGCACCTACCCAGCTCGGCTGCCCCTACTGATGCCCCGGTCCAGACCCCGCCTCCTGCTGCCAACAAGGGCAAGAAGAAAGCGACCGAGTCTGCCCCTGGGGTAGGTGAGCGACCTCACAAGAGGGCACGAGCTGAGGCCGGCACGCACCGATCCGCAACAAGTCGGGATACTGGGAGGGGGACTCCCAGCTCAACCCCTTTGCTGACTCCTATCTGGGAGGGAGGTCGCCACCCAGATGATGATTCTTGGGTTGGTTGGGATGAGGAGATGGTGAAGAGGTAGGTCGTTGCGACTTCTGATTGTGAATTTATACTTAAAATCGTCAATCTAATGTATTTGTTCCTCTGTACTATAGCCAGGACCTGACGTCACACAAGTTCTCACCGGAGGTGTTGAGCTTTCTGAGGTCTCAACTTCCCATACTGGAGGGTATACCTGGCGACTGGCCCAGCTACCTGACGCGGACGATGAGGAATGTGCAGCGTGTGTGGACTAAGGATGATTACTCCACCGCCCGCCGCCAAAAAGTCACGGGCAATATGTACTCGGCTGTCGTCCACTCCCTGAAGGCTGTTCTTTACATGGAGAAAGCTTGTGCCCAATTCGAGACCGAGCTTTCCAACCTAGAGAAGGCCCAGGCAACGACTTCCGAGCAGGAAAAATCATTGATAGCTGCCCATGGGGTGCAGAAGAAACTGGAGGTTGCCAAGGCTGATTTGGCCAAAAGGGTCTCGGAGCTTGAGGGCCAGCTGGAGGAAGCTGAGGGTCTGCTAGGGGTGGAGAAGGATATTGTGGCCCGGATGAAGGAGGAGCTGACCAGCAAGGATGTCGAGATCGGGGAGAAACTGGCCGCCAAAGATGAACATTTCAAGCGGGTCAAAGAGCAGAATGCCAACTTCGCTTATGTCGTGGCGGTCGCGGGCGCTATCCGAGCCGTTCATCGGAGGAATCCTGATGCCGACCTTACTGACATTGTGGCTGAGCTATCTGCTTATGTTTGTGACTTTCCTCCCGCCTCTGACGTCGTGCTGGAGATTAAAAATCTGGAAGAACTGGGCATTGACTTGTCCTCCTTCCCCAATCAAAGTCAGATCATGTACCCCACTCCTGATCCTGATGAGACGCAGCCAGTAGACTCCGAGGTGGTCCTCAAGACTCAGGCGGGTGAGGCTGGAGCCCAGAAGGAGGTCGCTGGGGCGTCGGGTGCGGTCCCTCCTAACGAGCAGGCCACAACCGGCCTCTAGGGGAGGTGTTTAACAGCCCAAAATCTAGGTGATGGGCTGCCTACACATCCACCAGTGTTATTCAGCAGCAATTAGGTGGGCAACCTTTGAACATAGTCAGTGGTGCTGTTGAGAAGTTGTTGAACCCCATCTCCAACAATACTTTTGATCAGCGTGCCCCAAAGTCGAAAGTCATCTGCCAGTCGTGGAAATTGGGTATTGGTAAATCATCTGCTATCAGTCATCATGATGTATCTTTATTTTTCGCTCGATATAATTGGCCTTCGGGCTCTTATAATGTACCGACCTTCGGGCTTGTTGTCATTAATGAAATTTATCTTTTTCTTTCCTTTATTGTGCCGACTTGATTTCCTTATGCGACTTTTATTCTTGCATGTGTTCTTTCGTCTTATTGGCATTGCGATTTTAGATTGAACTTCGCTTAGTCGTCTTATAAAGTTAGGGGAGGATCGCACCTCTTGGGGTGGCGATCTCGTCGCAAATATGTCGAAAGTCATTCCCGGGGAGGTTGATGTTTTACATATACGGCCTCCCTGGGTTCAAACACAAGAATTCTGAAAAAGAATCTAAATCATTATTATTGACTCGCCTGAAAGTTTATAAGTACAATGGCCTCGATCCTACTGATAGTATTTCTTCAGATGAGATGCATTCCATGGGTACTGAGCCTGTGTGCCATCTGGGTTTTCGAGCTCGTAGGCACCTTTGGATAATACCCGGGTAACCTTGTATGGTCCCTCCCAATTTGGTCTGAAAGTCCCCTTGGTTACTCCGAGTGTCTTCTTTAGGACCAGGTCTCCCTCTTTGAACTGTCAAAGTCGTACTTTGGAGTTGAAGTACTTTTCCGATTATTGTTTGTATCTTACATTTCTCATACTTGCCTCTAGTCGTTTCTCTTCGAGCAAGTCTAGATTTCTGGCCAGAGCCTCATTGTTGCGATCGATCATGACCTGCGAGGTTCGGAGAGTCTGGAATTCGACCTCTGAGGGTATGACTGCCTCTGTGCCAAATGACATTGAGTATGGGGTTTCCCCTGTTGAATTTCGGCAGGTCGTTCTGTATGACCACAATACAGTTAGCAATTTGTTGGCCCACTTTCCCTTTCCTCCCTCAATCTTAGCTTTCAGAGTGTGCTAGATTATTTTGTTCACAACTTCGACTTGACCATTCGATTGAGGGTGATAAGGGGTAGAGAAGAGCTTGGTGATTTTCCACTTTCGGAAGAAATTATCGACCTTGTGGCCATTGAACTGCTTCCCATTATCTGATATGATCACTTGTGGTAGGCCAAATCTGCAGATGATGTTCCGCTATATGAATTTGATGACGTGATCTTGATCTATGGTTGCCAAAGCCTCAGACTCGGCCCATTTTGTGAAGTAATCCACCGCGACTAGGGCATATTTGACTGAGCCCGGGGCTGTTGGTAGTGGCCCGATGATATCTATCCCCCATTTTGCAATGGGCCAAGGACTTAGTATGCTGGTGAGCTCTTCTGGGGCGACCTTGATCGATGGTGCGTGAAATTGACATTTATGACATTTCTTTGCGAAAACCATGGCATCGGCTCTTAAGGTCGGCCAAAAATACCCTTGTCTTGTCATCTTATAAGCGAGTGACTGACCCCCAACGTGGTTTCCGCATACCCCTTCGTGAATATCTCGTAGGATAATTTGCCCTTGTTCTTGTGTAACACATCGGAGCAGTGATGTGTTGAAACCTCGCTTATATAATTCGTTATTAATCAGTGTGTACCTTGTTGCCCTTAGTTGCAACTTTTTTGCCTGAATTCTATCTGTTGGTAATGCCCCGGTTATCAAGTAGTCGATGATGGGTGTCATCCAGCTCACGTTCGGGGGGTCTAGGTTAGCACCGCTGTGTTAGCAGTGGAGAGGTGGGAGAGCTTTGTGATGGTGACATCCCTCATCTCTGCTGGCCCCTCCGAAGTCGCTAGTCGTGCCAATGCATCAGCTCGTGAGTTCGCATCCCTTGGTACTAGCTTGATGTGAATTTGTTCAAATTTCAGGCAAAGCATTTTGACGACCTCTTGGTAGGCCGACATTCTTTAATCTCGGGCCTCATACTCCCCCGATACTTGGCGTGCTACGAGTTGGGAGTCTGTATGTACCTGAAGTCATTTGATACCCATCCCCGTGGACATTTCCAGGCTGCTGATGAGTGTGTTGGGAAGATAGGGGTGCCCGGATCTATTCGAGATGAATTTAAATACATATTTAAATTAATTAATTAATTACTAACATGAATTAATCCTAAACCAATTCAACATAATAATTAATAAGCAAATAAACATCATGCGTACATGTAATTCACGTAAATCCTAAGCATGCGGAATCTAGGAGTTACGAGATTACATACCTCTTGTAGAGACAACCGTTGAGACGATGGATCCACCCAAAGTGCCTTCTCAAATATGTCCCACGTCCACAAACGTAATCCGGTGGGAGGATTCTCAACGAAAGATTTTAATTTAAAGGAGAAAATAAAAATATTTGCCACCACCTTTGTGGATTTCTAATTTTTCCAACACATGGAATTGCACACTCACAATTGAAGTTTTTCGAAAATACACAGTCTGTCGACGTTTCAAAATATTTGATATTATATCGACGCTGATATTTTTCCGAAAAAATCAATTTCTGTGTTGTGTTGGGGATGAAAAATTCATCCCCTATTTATAGGACAAGGGGGGGACGAAAATTTTAGGTCAAGTTGGGCATTGGGAAATTTCCTTGCTTCTTCACCAAGATACAATCTAGAATATATCCAATATATTTTATTTCCCAAAATATCTCCCAACAAAATCTTCTCCTCCTTTATTGCTCCCTAATTTTTGAAATTTTACACAAGTAGGAAGAAAATAAGATCTTTTTCCTTTCTTGAATTTATGGGATAAACTTGTATCTCAAGAATACTTATTCCATAAGATCTTTCCAAGAAAATCAAGAAAAATCTTTTTCTCTCTCCTACCCAAATTTTCGAAAATAATTGTGAAAAAATTAGCCAAAATATTTTCTTCTCCTTTTCATTAATTGGACTTTAATTTGGGCTATTTGAGGGGTCTTTAGGAGAATTAAGATTGGACCTCCAAAGGGCTATGAAACTTTAATATTTAGCCAAACTATTATTCAAGGTCATTAATATTAATTTACTCCACTATAAAATTAATATTGAACTATCCATCTTAACCCACATTATGACTTCACAATAATATGGCTCCCGGTCATTATTTCCCGCGTTTAAGATTATCTTAGTCCATTAATTAATTAAGTCATTGAACATACTTTATATTAATTAATATCTTTGTCCTTGGAGTAAAGACAGCTCAACGTTATTATCCATACCGGAAATAAATTTCCACTTGCAAGATTTGGTATGATAAAGATTTCGAGCCCACCAAGGGGACAAATCAAGCAAGCCGTACTTGCACGCGATTCTCCATATTAAATCTTAGCAACCGTCATGTAATAAATAATATTACCCAAGATACAAGGTATCGAATCGCATTGATTCTCTTCTCATCATAAGTCAAAGCAATAGTTATTTATTTCACATGATCCTATTTAAGGGACGAAGATTAAGAAATAACTAACCACTGAGGTCTAATTCTTGTATATTCAGTACCGAAGAATTTATCCTCTTGTAGGTCCTATTCAGCGCACTATAATGCACTAGTGTAATCTCGTGGTCAAGATAAGTCAATTTGAGCCTTACACTTCAACCTTTCATGATGGATTGTTCATTTCCATCTGGGTTGTGAATTTGTACTTAGTCACGAGGAACTGCTAATTTGATCTTCTGTGATCTGGTATCACCAAATTTACTATAACGTAACACGTACTGACTTATTGAACAGGTATGCAGTAAATATATATAACATTCATTCACATTTAATGCAACATATGAAAAATAATTTATTTCAGTAAATAAATAAGAAATTCAGTTTGGTTATACAAAGTAAAAGCATACTTTTCAGTATAACCCCAACAGAGTGCTTCGTATTCAGCTTCGTTATTGGTGGCAGGGAAGTCGAAAGTGATGGTGTTTTGAAAAGAAGTGCCATCCGGATTGATCAACACTACCCCTGCCCCTGACTTGTTAGTAGTTGCCGATCCGTCTACGTACTATTCCCATGGTGGGCCGGTCGAACCGCTGGCCCCTGGGGGGAAGTTAATTCGACGAGGAAATCGGCCAGTGCCTGAGCTTTTATTACAGGTCGCAGCGCGTAGGTCACCCCATACTGCCCCACCTCGATGGCCCATTTAAGGCACCGGCCTGATGTATCAGGTCGATGGAGTATGTTGCGGAGGGGCAAGAAAGTGAGGATCTCAACTTGGTGATCGAGAAGAAGTAAGGCCTCAGCTTTCTCACGCTCATGACTAGAGCATAAGCTAATTTTTCCAGGAGAGGGTATCGCTGCTCGGTTTCATTTAGCATCTGACTGGCGAAGTATATGGGAAGATGAATCTGGCCTTCTGCTCGCATGAGCACTGCGCTTAAAGCGGTTCCCGAGGCCTCCAGGTATATAAACAACTTTTAGCCGGGGACTGGTTTGGCTAAAATGCTGACGTTGGCCAGATACGCTTTGATCTTGTCAAAGGCATCCACACTCTCAGTCGTCCATTCAAACCTTGCCTTTTTTCTGATAGTGTCGAACATGGGCTTACACTTATCCCCCATTCGGGAGATGAATCTGTTTAATGCTGCTAGGCACCCTGTCAGTTTCTGGACCTCTTTCATGGTTTTGGGGGCTCCCATGTCTAAGATAGCTTGGACTTTGACTGGGTTTGCTTCAATCCCCCGCTTGCTGACCAGATGCCCTAGGAATTTTCCCGACTCCACTCCGAAATTACACTTTTTTGGGTTGAGTCTCATATTGAACTTCCTGAGTATCTCGAAAGCTAGCGCTAGGTGGGCCAGATGGTCTTCCTTTTTCAGACTCTTGACGAAAATGTCATCCACGTACACTTCCACCGACTTACCTATTTGCTCGGCAAACATGTGGTTGACTAGCCTTTGATACGTCGCCCCGACGTTCTTTAAGCCAAAAGGTATCCTCTTCCAACAGTACATGTTCTTTTCTGTTAAGAATGAAGTGTGTTGTCTGTCTGGCTCGTACATTGCTATCTGATGATATCCAGTGAATGCATCCATGAAAGACATCATCTCATGGTCTGCCGTGTTGTCGATCAGGTGGTCGATATACAGCATGGAAAAGAAATCTTTGGGACATGCCTCGTTGAGATCTGTGAAATCAATGCAAAGTCGTCAAGTTCTATTTGATTTCTTTACAAGTACTGCGTTTGCGACCCACTGCGGTTGATCGGCCTGCATGATCAGGTCGTTGTCAAGCAACTTCTTTACCTCCTCAGCGAGGGCCGCATACTTTTCTGGTCCAAATTTCCTTCTCTTCTGAGCTATTGGTTTTCATGTCGGGTCAATGTGTAACCGGTGACATGCAATCTCAGGATCGATTCTGATCATATCTTTGTGTGACCAAGCGAAAATGTATAAGTTTCTCTTGAGGAAGTTGACGACTTTGACTTTCAGGTCGCCGAGAATTTTGGATCCTATGATTATCTCTAGGTCCGGTTGGGCTGGATCTACTTTGACCCTCTCGAGTTCCTCTCTGGGGACTGCTCTGGGCCCATCAAGTCGTGGATCGTCTATCTCAGCTTCGAGTATAAAATCTTTGGGCTTTGGGCCCACCCTTGGATCGAGGTCGTCGTGCTTCCTCTTCTTATTTGTCTTTTCAGTGTTCAACTTGTTATCGCCCATTTTGTGATCCAACGTCATTATGTGATGACAAGATGCGTGCACCGAATTGAAATGAGACGAAGAATAAAGCAAACATCCTCTTGCATCCACGTGGTCACCTTTAACGGTGCCGACTAGCCCACCCTTGGTGGGGAATTTTACACAAAAATAATAAGTGGAGGACGCAGCCTCAAATTCATGCTCAAACGGCCTCCCAAGGAAACCGTTATAGGTGCTCGGGAGGTCGATTACAAGGAAATCTAGGAGCCTAGTGTTCCTAATCTTCTCGTCCAGGGTGGACACGAGCTCCACAGACAGGCTGATCATGCCCAGAGGTTTAACCATTGCGTTCCCGAAGCCCTTCATCGTATGATTGCATGGGGTGATGTATGCTTCGTAATCCCCGAGCTGGTCTAGGGTCTTCTTGAACATGATGTTGCAGAAAGCCCCTCCGTCGACCAGCAGCCGACATACAGTTGTTCCCATGATGTTGGCCTTAATGACCAGTGGGTCGATGTTCGGGTAAACAATTCCAACTTTGTCTATCTCCTCGAACTCGATTTTGTGGGTTTCTTCAGTCACAGCTAGGATTGGCAGAACCATTCTCTATACGTTCTCCATTGCCCTGACCTTCGCCTTCAGGCGTCATTTTGATGAGGAGGCCGGAGAAAGGCCCCCTATCGTGGCGAGTAGCGAGATGGTATGAATGACGCAACCTCCCGCGCCCTCTGGTATGGGAGGTACAGGCAGCTCACCTTGCGCGGCCCCATGAGCGGGCTCCCTTTGTGCCTATTCACCCTGTCTGGGCTGACGATCCTGCTGTCGACCTCTCCCATCTTGGTCGTTTGCCTGAGGATTCTTGACAAACTCATCCAGGCGGCCATCCTCATAAAGTTTCCATAGTTGCTTCAAAAGATCTCTACACTCGCTGGTGTAGTGTCCCTTCTGGGCGTGATAGTGGCAAAACTTGTTTGGGTTTTGCTGGCTCTTATCTTTGATGGGTCGAGGTACGTGTAGCATGTCTCGTCCCTAAATTTGGGTATAGACATGACCAGGCGTCATGCCTAAAGCCTCCATCAGCTTCACTGGAATGGATTCAATGGTTTGAAGCTGCCGGGTGCCTTGTAATGACCCCCAATTTTATTGGAAACCTTCTTCGGCTCTGCGACTTCCTTCATCTCTGAGAGCCGAGATTTTAACAGTTCCATGGTATGGATGAGGTCGTTAGCCCTCCTTCGGAAGTCGGTGTAGCTGGTTGGATAGTCGGCGGTCATGCGCCGCCATAACTTGGTACCTTTCCTGAGGCTGGATACGGCTCCCAGCAGCTTAGCTTCATCTCCTATGGGGTCTCCCTCAATGATGAGCCTATCGATCCTTTCAACATAGGACCGATCCGATTCGGTTTCACTCTGACGCGTGTTCATGAGTCGCTACCTTGTCGCAGGCTGAGGTGTCATTGTCGTGTAATGGCTTAAGAATAATCGTGCAAGCTGCTAGAACGTATCTATGGAGAAAGGTGGTAGCAAAGTGTACCACATGTGGGCCTGGTCGCCCAGTGTCAGGGAGAATAGCCTACACTTCGTCGCATCCGATGCCCCCATTGAGGCCATGTATGTGTTGTATTTTGCCACATGGACTTTGGGGTTCGTATTCCCGTTATAGCGATCTAGAGCTGCTATGCTGAATTTCCTCTAGGTAGGTGCCAGAGTGATCATAGTCCCCAGTGGCGAATTAGGGAAAACGAGATCGTTATTAGACCCCGAGGGCCCATCCTGGTTCCCCACCTTTTCTAGCAGTTTTTGGACGGTTCTTGCCAACGCCGCGACCTGGGTGTCGCGCGGGTTACTAGCCCCATGCCCACGATCATGATGAAATGTTGAGTTTCTCGGCGATCCCCCGTGATGAATGTCTAGGGCCATGTCAAGATCTCGTTCCACCTGTTCTTCGTGGCACGGTTGAGAATGGGCTTAGTCCTCGCCCCTTATGAGGGACTTCCGTATCGCCTGGCTTCCGAGAAGAGTGAACACGTTATTCGAACCCGCTGGTCTGTCCAGGGCCCGGTGGTTCCGGACGATTGTGTGTTTTGCCGCGTGGTATGTCAGTTGGCTTATGGATCGCCCCTTCTTCATCAGGATAGCCTTGCCCTTGGAGGTTCCGGCATCATGGGTGGTTTTCTTTGTTGGGGGTTGTTCCCCCTCAGCACCGAAATTGAGGCGCTTCTTATTGAGGATAGCCATCATAGCCTTGGCGTCCTCCGGCGTTTGGACAAGGTTCCACCAGTCTGGAGAGTCAATCGGGACCGCTCGGTGGGTGTGCTGGGACCTCAGTGATACATCGATGCCATCGCGTGCATCAGTTTTGTTTCCTGTGACAGCTTTTCCCTGGTTGATTGCCATTGTTCGATTGAATTTTTGAGAACGTGAAGTCTTCTCAAGAATCAATAGGATTCTTCAAGGAATGTTCCCACCGACGGCGCCAATTATTGTAACTGGCCCTAAGTTACCCAATTAACAATTAATTTATGATATATGTGAGCAAAAGACAATCAAAGCAAAAGGAAAAACAAGCGGTTGATGACCCAGTTCGTCTTTTGAATTAGACTACGTCTAGGGGCATCCAAGCCAGGATTTATGTAAGATATATATACCTAAGTACTAAGAATCTTCCCTCCGTACAAATGTGGCCATGGAGGCCTATTTATACTATGATTCTTGCCTCTTGGGCGGGAATTTACATAAGGAATAATGCCTATGAAAGGGCTACAATTATGGAAATCGCTAATTCCGCCTTGACTGGTCAGAAGTTGTTTGTCTTTAATACTCACCAATCGTGGACGGACTTTGGGGGCGGATTTCGTGGCACACCGGGTGTTGTCTTTGACCATTCGAGTTGTGTAGTTAGGACTGATGTGGGTCATTCCCGACTTGAGGATGTAAAACGTAAGTCGCGCCGCGACTTCCTAAGTTGCCGATTTCCACAACTTGAGAGTCGAGTTTTATCCGGATCAGGCGGGTTGGTCCCGTGGTCTCCTTACGGAGGCCGCTTCACGCAATCCTTATTGGACTGTTTGTCATCTTCATGACCAGGTGGGAAGTCGGAATTATTCATGCTACAATAGGTAAATTTAGATATTTAACGCTCTGTGTTCTTGAATGGAGATGCTTGAATATTTGGCTTTAATCTTCACTTTGCAGCATCCTCCATTATCTTCTTTTGAAGATAGTGCAATGTATTCATAGTGTGGATTTGAATATTACCGTTGGAGAGTAAATTCAAATACATACTAATAGTCTTCCAGCTTTTCTTTGTCCTTTTACCTTTGTTCTTTTCGAACTTTTATGTCACATCCATATATGTGTTGTCATCTTCTCATTGGACAACTTTTTGTGTGTCTAACGGATATGATTTATTACCGACATCTTTGTTCATCTCTTACGATTTTGGTCGCCAGATTTACGGTATCTGATTTCGGTCTTCGATGTCTATTTTCTTATTTTTTTACGATCTCTTCTACTTTGATCGATCGACTCACCGATCGATCAAGACAACATCAGTCAAGAACATCAACATTGCACGTATTTTGCACAACATCCTGACGATTACGATTTATCGAAGACAACATCCGAGCGTATTCGATTTACGATCAAAGACAACATCTGACGATTCTAATTTCGTCAAGACAACATCTCAGACGTATTCTAATTTACGATCAAGACAACATATCCGTGACGATTTCGATTTTCGATCAAGACAAGATCTGCCGCGTGTCGATTTCGATCACCATAGCATCTCGTGACGTCATCATCGGAACTCATCGGTTTTGTTTTCTCTTGATCAACCTCGTCTTCTTTATGAGTTCCCCTCAATTTGTTACCTTTAAGAATAAAACTAAGTCTAGAAACGCAAGCTTTCTATATACAATTTGGCTTGTCTATTACAAGGTGTTTTGGCATAATAATCAAAACTAAAAATCATAATGCCAAAACTAACCAGCAACAAAAAATATTCGAGAAAAAATATTGTTAGTTAAACAAGTGAAATGATGAAGAATATTGTATGCATTTAAAAAAAAGAGAAGATGATTATCAACCTCCATGAATTTTATAAAATTTATGCATTTTAAACTAAATGGGTTTAACAAAAAAGATCAGTTCAGGTGGTCACATTAAAAGCTTGTGAACTTTTGAACTCCTGCTCTGATACCAATTGTTGGTCCCGAAAAACCCAATTTAAAACTCGTAAAATCTCAATGGAAGGTGACTTTAAAATTTTTGCAAATGTGTTATGCAGATTTGCTAAAGTATGTATGACAGTTAATATGAAAGCAAATAAGAACACACGTATTTTTATAGTGGTTCGGAGTCCAACTCCTACATCCACTCTTCACTTCATGGGGCACTTCCTTAACCAACATATATTTATGGAACTCTCACTCAACGGGACTTATCTCTCTCACGGGGTTGCCTATAGATGTTTAATGAGTTCCCACTCTCTCGGGACTTATCTCCCTCACGGGATCGCCTACCCTCACTTACGGGACTACTTCTTAACTACCTCACTTAACCACTAATTCTCTATCAAGAAAGGGTTTAGATTTCGTGTTATTTCCAACTAGGTGAGATTTTCCCTTACATTGTTTTAGCCTTTAAGCTAAGGATGGGAAAATCTCTCTAAGCTTAGGATATGGCATTTGCTTAGATATGATGAAGAAAACTCTTGGGTAAATTTGGATATTTAATGCTCTGTGTTCTTGAATGGAGATGCTTGAATATTTGGCTTTAATCTTCACTTTGCAGCATCCTCCATTATCTTCTTTTGAAGATAGTGCAATGTATTTATAGTGTGGATTTGAATGTTACCGTTGGAGAGTAAATTCAAATACATACTAATAGTCTTCCATCTTTTCTTTGTCCTTTTGCACTGTTGCTTGCAGCTTTATGTCACATCCATATATGTGTTGTCATCTTCTCATTGGACAACTTTTTGTGTGTCTAACGGATCTGATTTTAGCTCGCCTGATTACTGTTCATCTCTTCTGATTTTGATCGCCTGATTTCTGGTATGCAAATTTCTTGTATGCAGATTTCTAGTCGTCTGATATCTGTTTTCTAATTTCAGTTTTCTGATCTCAGTTTTCTGATCTCTTCTGGCCTGATCTGATCAGCTCACCTGATCATATCAGATCAGCACAGCATCAGGTCAGCAACATCATCACTGCACGTATTCTGCACAGCATCTTCACGTATTCTAATTTCTGATCAGCACAGTATCTGCACGTATTCTGATATCTGATCAGCACAATATCTACATGTATTCTGATTTCTGATCAACACAGTTGTTGATGTTGCACGGATGTTGTTCCAAATGTTGGACAACATTCTGCACAACATCATGAATTTGCCCTTTCTCCTAACACTGACTACGTTTTAATAGATGTGTTTTTCTATGTTTCCTACATTGCAGGTTGAAGATAATTTCGGATATTATCATGCGGTTGCACTAGAATGGAGTGAGAATAGAAAGATCATGGGTGTTTACACCAAGACCATGGAGATAGTAGAGGAGAAGTTCAAGGTTGTTCACACCAAGTGGATGGGACAATGCAGTTGGTCCGAATGTCTATAAATAGGCTGCATTGGTCGACATTCAAGTTTCGAGTTAAAGTGAAATGTCATTTACTCTACTCCAAACTTAAGAGAGTAGCATCCAAGACACAACCGTGAGTAGAGTGTGAGGGTCGATGCTATGTCTATTTGTACTAGTCGAGTGTATCCCAAAATTTCCCATCAGTATTGATTTTATCTTATTAGATCAAGTTTTAGGTTGAATAAGATCACTAGTTACTTGATTGAATAGATTGATTTTGGTGTGTGGTTTTTCACTACACCTTTTAGGATCTTGTAGAGATTCGTGTGTATCTCACTACTTGTTATAGTGATGTTTTTAACCATTAGGTTCGTGTAGTCTGGATTACAGACTATACAAAATTTTGAAATCCTTTGCAGTGCGTTTTTATACTTCCGCTGTCATATGTTGTTTTACATGTTGCATAATATTTTCAACAACACTCTGAAAATACACGCACACACACTGTCAGTTGGCGCCAGAGACATAAACTTGATACACTAAGTTAAAGGTCCTATGTTTTAAAGTGTGTTTTAGCAATGGATTATCCACTGACTCCTTCTTTAAAACCTCCAATTTTGGATGGATCAAATTACTCATACTGGAAACCTAAAATATGCATGTATATTAAGTCTATAGATGAGAGAGCATGGCGTAGTGTGTTATCTGGTTGGAATCCTCCGAGAACAATTGATGATAAAGATGGAGAATTGCAAGTCAAAAAGGAAATTGATTGGTCCAATGATGAATGCACATCGGCCAATTTTAATTCTAAAGCCCTTAATGCTATATTTACTGCTACTGATTTTCAATGTTTAAACTAATATCTAATTGTGTTTCTTCTAAGGATGCATGGGAAATATTGCAGGAACAATGTGAAGGATCAGAAAGTGTTCGAAGGACTAGACTCAGAATGTTGGGAACCAAGTTTGAAAACTTGAGGATGAAAGATGGTGAAACCATTTCATCTTACAATGAAAGGATAAGTGAGATTGCTAATGAGTCACACACACTTGGTGATCCAATTTCCAATACTTGATGCTAAAATATGTGCAATAGAAGAGGCTAAAAACACTAATTTATTGAGTCAAAATGAGTTGATCAGTATTTTGAAAACTTATGAGATAAACTCAAATATGTTAGATGATGATAAACATGAGAAAGATAAAGACAAGAAAGTACTTGCTTTTAGAGGTGAAACTTCTGATAATGTTGGTAAACATCCTTATGTAACTGAAGTTGATTATGATGAAGATGTTTCTGATTTATGTGATGATGACAGTTCTGCAGATTCAGATGTTATCACAACATCTGAAACAACATTCAGTAAATATGATTCTGAGATTAACTGTTTTGCTGGAACTATTCTGAATGCTGAAACATCAAGTTCTGCTGATTGTAACTCTGAATATCTGAAGTTTAAATCTAATTTAGAAACTCAAAAATAGGTATTGAGTTCCTTATCTTTAGAAAATTCAGAGTTGAAAGAAAATCTTGTTAAGCTTGAAGTTCTTTTAACTAGAAAAGATGTGGAAATTTCTGCTTTAAAAGATGAACTCGAGTACAGTACTCTCAGTTTTAAAAAGTTTTCAGCTAGCTCTACTAATTTGAATGATGCTTTGATGGTTGGTAGACATGGTAATGCTGGACTTGGCTTTGAGAAATCTTTTGAGAATACTCCTATATCCTTTGAACCTATTTCTTTTGTAAAAGCTGGAACTTCTTTACCAAAATCTTTTAAAGGTAAACAAAAGAAATCTGATGGTTTGTTTAAAGAGTATATCTGTTTTTAATGTGCTGGAGTAGGTCACATTCGTCCATATTGTTCTAAGTTAAGAAGAGACTTAAAAGCTGGAATATTTTTACCTGATAAAGTTGAACATCCCATAAAACAGGTTAACAACACTAAAAATTTGATTCAGAAGAACATGTCTTGTAATGTTGTGTATACATCTTTGAAAACATGTGTTCCTGAATCTTGGTATTTTGATAGTGGCTGTTCTAGACACATGACTTGTCAAATCAATCATCTGACCAATTATAGATCCTGTAATGATGGTCATGTTACCTATGGTGGTGGTTCAAAAGGTAAAGTTGTTGGTAAAGGAACCTTGAATGTTCCTGGTTTTCCAAAGTTGACAAATGTGTTACATGTAAAAGGTTTACTTGCTAATCTGATTAGTATTAGTCAGTTATATGATGATGATTTACATGTAAAATTTGACAAGAATTTATGTTATGTGTTTGATAAGAATGATGAATGCTTAATGACTGGCAATATATTTGCTGATAATTGCTATTTGATTGGTTCAAATCGTGCTTGTAAAAGTGCTAAAGCAGATGATATAATTTTGTGGCATTAAAAACTTGGTCATGCTAATTACAGAAGTATTCAGAAATTGCATAGACTAGGTGTTGTTGTTGGTTTACCTGATCTTAACTTTGAAAAAGGGAAAATCTGTGGACCATGCCAGAAAGGTAAGCAAGGTAAGGACAACACATCAAATGTTGTCAGCATGTACAACAAACAGGTGTTGTGAGTTTATTCATATGGATCTAATGGGTCCTATGGAGATTGAAAGTTTAGGTGGAAAGAGGTATTCTTATGTCTTTAGATGATTTTTCTAGATATACTTGGGTTATATTTCTGAAAGAAATTTTTGATACCTTTTCTGAGTTTAAAATTATTTACAAAAGGTTTAAAACTGTTTTATGTTTAAAGATCAGTAGGATAAGGTCTGATCATGGAAGAGAATTTGAAAACAGTTTGTTTACTAATTTTTGTGAAAAGAAAGGTATATTGCAAGAGTTTTCCTCACCTAAAACTCCACAACAAAATGGGATTGCTGAAAGAAAAAATTGAACTTTGTAAGAAATGGCAAGAGTTATGCTAACCTCAAAAAGTTTTTCTAAGAAATTATGGGCTGAAGCTTTAAATACTGTCTGTCACATTGTGAATAGAGTCTATATTCGTTCTGGTAGTAATTGTACTCCCTATGAGATTATGAATAACAAGAAACTAAATTTGAAATACTTTCATGTGTTTGGTTGTGTTTGTTACATTTTGAATGATAGAGATCAGTTGCACAAGTTTGATTTCAAAAGTGATAAAGGATTTTTCTTAGGATACTCTAAGAATAGCAAGGCATATAGAATCTACAACTTGAGAACTGATACAATGCAAGAATCTGTTAATGTGGTATTTGATGAACTTGCAAGTCTTGCAGGAAAAAGTGCTGAAGATAATGTATCAGATTTGATAGAAGTATCCAGAAATACTGATGACACAGAAGATAGTAAAAATGTTGGTCAGAATCAGAATGTTCCTTCAACATCTGATACAACATTACCCAAAAGTTCAAATACTGAAAATCTATCACAAGATTCATCTCTACTCTGTAATGCATAAATTGTTAGTCTCAAACTGGTTTCCATCTAGAAACTCCACTGTGCTTACTAAAGAACAAGTTTTCCTGCTTTACAAGATTGTTCATCTGAACAAGTTCAATATGTGACAAATCATATTTGATAATATGATGTCTCTTGCTGGAAAACATGGTGATGGTGGATTGTTTCCATATCCAAGCTTAATCTGTCAGTTCTTGGATAACTTAGAGTTTGACAGACCTAGAGGAGAGAAGATAAGTGGTTTTATTCCCAGTTTTGGGATTTCCCCAGTTCTGAAAGGTGGCAACCGTGTAGTTGATTCACCTATGGAGGATCCTGAACAGTAACCAGAAAATGTTGCCCATTTTGTTGGCAACATTCTTACGAAATACCGAAGTAATGGTATCCCCATCATCACTTTTTCTAATTCTTTCATTATCGATCAAATTCAATCCATCCAAAGACAAGATATAGATGCTCTGGTTAGGCGCGTAAAACCTTCTGGAGAAACCTGTTTTCTACTCCAACACGGGGAGGATCACCTGATGATAGTCCTAATGATGATGGTGATGATGGAGTTGGTCCATCTGGCCATGCAGGTGAGAAGGATGATCAACCAGATGATGCTGATAATGTTGATGATGTTGCTGAGAATGATGATGGTGTTACTGCACAAGATGGTCAGAATGATGCTGAAGATAGAGAGGTTGAAGGTGCTGTACAAGATGTTGTTAATGATGTTGTAGAGGAAGCTGTTGAAGATGCACTAAAGACTGATGTTGTTGACCAAATGGTACCCGATGAAGTTGAACCAGTTAATGACGATATACGATAACACCGATGATGATGACGATTTGTTGAAGACACCTACCGGGAGAATATGTCTCTTGAGAGTATTGCTATCATTGATCAGCTTTATGGAGCTGATAACTGGTGATCGATTCAAGACAGGGGGAGTTTTAGAAGTATGGGGGAGCATTTGCAGATTATGGAGATGCAGTCATTCCAATGGCCCAGTCTTTCTCTTTATTTCACTATAAAATTCCTTTCTGTGTTGTAATCTTTTAGTTTACTGCTCTTTACCTTATAAACTCTGTTAATGGACATTTAGATGATAGGTTTATTTTATGTCATTTACTTTATCTTGGATACTTTGGTCTAAGTACACTACTGATGTACTTAGTGTTTGTGTTTGTTTTTAAACTATGATTTGGTTGAATAGTAGTTGTTCTCTCGGATGGCTATTATTTGTTTCTTTCTGACCACAAGTTACGATGTTGTTTTTAATATCAGGTGTGTTGTAGTAGAAAGACCAAATTGGGGGAGTTTGTTGATGTTGCACGGATGTTGTTCCAGATGTTGGACAACATTCTGCACAACATCATGAATTTGTCCTTTCTCCTAACACTGACTCCGTTTTAATAGATGTGTTTTTCTATGTTTCCTACATTGCAGGTTGAAGATAATTTTGGATATTATCAAGCGGTTGCACTATAATGGAGTGAGAATAGAAAGATCATGGGTGGTTACACCAAGACCATGGAGATAGTGGAGGAGAAGTTCAAGACTGTTCACACCAAGTGGATAGTACAATGCAGTTGGTCCGAATGTCTATAAATAGGTTGCATTGGTCGACATTCAAGTTTCAAGTTAAAGTGAAATACCATTTGCTCTACTCCAAACTTAAGAGAGTAGCATCCAAGACACAACCGTGAGTGGAGTGTGAGGGTCGATGCTATATCTATTTGTACTGGTCGAGTGTATCCCAACATTTCCCATCAGTATTGATTTTGTCTTATTAGATCAAGTTTTAGGTTGAATAAGATCACTAGTTACTTGATTGAATATATTGATTTTGGTGTGTGGTTTTTCACTACACCTTTTAGGATCTTGTAAGAGATTCGTGTGTATCTCACTACTTGTTATAGTGATGTTTTTAACCATGAGGTTCGTGTAGTCTGGATTACAGACTATACAAATTTTTGAAATCCTTTGCACTGCGTTTTTATACTTCCGTTGTCATATGTTGTTTTACATGTTGCATAACAACAACACTCTGAAAATACACGCACACACACTGTCAACAGTATCTGCACGTATTTTGATTTCTGAACAGCACATCATCTACACGTATTCTGATTTCTGATCAGCACAGCATCTGCACGTATTTTGATTTCTGATTAGCACAACATCTGCATGTATTCTGATTTCTAATCAGCACAGTATCTGCACGTATTCTGATTTCTGATCAGCACAGCATCTGCACGTATTCTGCACGGCATCTGGAACTCATCAGTCTCGTTTTCTCTTGATCAGCCTAGTCTTCTCTTGATGAGTTCCCCCTCAATTTGTTACCTGTAAGAATAAAACTAAATCTAGAAACGCAAGTTTTCTATACAACCTAGCTTGTCCTATTCCAAGGTGTTTTGGCATAATAATCAAAACTAAAATTATCCCAACACATCTCTCCCCAAATTTCGTCACGCTCTCTTTGTAATGTAGCAAGTTCAACGAAAACAATTAAGTTACGTTAGTCTTGCTAGTAATGGTAAGGGTCAAATTCATATTTGTTCGTTTCTGAATTCTCTAGCTAGATATTGTCAAATTTCATCAAAGACACACATCCACATGTGTTTGACTACGATTCAATTGCATTCTAATTGAGTTTTAGGTTCAGAGTTGTTCATCTTTGAACCTTTGGTGTCTAAATCTCAGAGGCATTCAGGCTCTATTTCCTTGTCCATTGATATGGATTATACTAATATAGATCATGTCTGACCTAGCCCATATCAAATATTAAAATACATATTAATTATTAAAACTCTTATCAATTCATATAAATAGAACCCCAGGTTGCACCTTTTTATCATAGGGGCACTATAACTCTTCAACTATTATAAATAGACTCCCAGGTTGCATTTCTAGACCATTCAACCATCCAAAGCTATCAATTCATATAAAAGCATTCTAGAAACCTTAGATCTACTTGAGTCTAGTGTGAAAGTTTCGAAATACTTCCTTTTATTCGCTGATAACTTCTAATTCGTAGTGCAGTGATCATGAAGTTCTATGATTGTTGTATTTTGAGGGCAATTGTTGTTGAACCATAATGCACGGGAGTATGGGGCAATATCGTTTTACGAAGAAAGAGTTCAACTCTTGCCTCAACTTTCATTTATCTCAGTCTGCATTGTCATTTTCGTCTATACACACCACTATTTTCCAACAAACAGATATTCAGACTCATTTTTGAGCTAATTCTTTTAATGCAATAGTCTATATCATCAATTGTCTGCCGTCTCAAGTCTTAAACAAAAATTGTCTTTCTTTTGGTTGCAGAATTTTATCTATATATGTTTACAAGCTTATGCATTGAGTAAATTCTCACCGCGTAGTGCTCCTTGTATTTTATTAGTTGCGGGGTCTATCCATATCTTTACCGAATAAATTTCATTTCAAGTCACTTTTCTTGCTAGAGTGTGAAGTTCATCACCTCAAAATTATCATCACAAATACACTTGCTTAAATAGATATTCATAAAAAATATGATAAACTCCTCTTTATATATTCGGATGTGGATTTTTTGTCTTAAATTTAGATTAAGTGTTGTAGATAAAGTTAATTACTCTCACTGTCCCAATTATATAGGTTTGTTTTGACTTCTCACAAATATTAAAAAATTATATTAAAAAAATAAATTAGACAAGCAAAATTTCTATTATAACCAAATTTAACAAGTGTTACTCCATCCATCTTTTTTTTTATTGCTCAAAATTCATAATGGATGTCCTTATTTAGTTTTCTCATTTCATAAATGACAAAAGAATAATTTTACCCTCTCAAACAAATCTCTTACAAACATCTCAAAAGTTACATCTCATGTCACTAATAATTACACACAAAAATATCTAATTTTTGTCTCATTCTCTAGAAATGACCAAATCACCCCATCTTAATATTATTAAACAATTCTCATTAAATTTGGTATCATTTTGGCTTGAACAATAAAAATCAGAAAGAAAGGAGATATTTTTTTAATGTAATTAATGCATGAGGCTATATTAATAAATTAATTAGAAAAAATTACTTTATATGAAAACAAGCTTATATAATTGGGACATCCGTAAAAAAAACAAGTTTATATAATTGGGACGCACGGAGGAATGTGTAATATGTATAAATACTCATTATTAAGACAATTAAAAAGAATAAATATTACACTCGTTATTATGATATTCCCCCCGTCCACCAATTTTATGCTTGATGTGGTGGGCACACATATTAAGAAAAATGTAGATAAAGTAGATAAAGTAAGGATATTGTAAGGGTATTGTATGATCTATTTATAAATAAAATAATTGTTTGTGAGTAAAGTATAATGTCATTTGAAGTAATTAAGTGATGGTTGAGGGATAAAGATAAAACAATTTTTTCCATAAAAGGAGTGTGCATGAAATTGGTGGACGGACGAATAAAACAAGTGTACATAAAATTGGTGGACGGATGAGGGAGTACTAAATATTAATTTAATCTCATTTATAATATATAAATCTAAAAAAATGTATGACAAATAAATAAATAAAAATGAATTTCGTATTAGAAAATGCTAGTAAAAATAAAATAATTATTCTAAGCAATTAATTTTAAGAAGAATTTCTAATTATTCTGCCTCTCCGTTGTCAGTGGCCATTTGACTCTCGTCACAGTTGTACCGCCGTAACCGACTCAAAGGCCAAACTTAATTTAACATGTGTCGGTAGCTCACGTGCTGGGCCCAAGTCTTACCGCCTATTTCTCGCAGGCTGCCATAGCCCTCCACTACTGGTGTTCTCCGTGTCGAAAGCCTTCGCTCCGCCGCTTTTATTTCACCCTCTCTGTGGTCTGCTCCTGTCATTCTAACGTTTTCTACTTTTACTTTCTACGATTCCACCGCGCTGAAGCAGCCTTTGTAATCGGTAATTTTTTAATTGTTCATGATTGAGATAACATACTCAATTTCTTATGCCTATGCCTTGTGCTTTGACGACTCTTTTGTGTGTCACTTATTGGAGCAGCGATTTCGGGAGGAACGACATCAGGAATCAATATTCTCAAGAGACATTAGCAAGAAATTATGGAAATGGTTGAGTCAAGTCAAGGATCATAAAAGGTAACTATTTTGCAAGAATATAATTAAAAAAAAAATCAATAAAGAATGTGCAATAATGTATTTTCTTGGCTATTCATTTATAGTTAAATGTGTTTATTTTGTTTAGCCTGAATGGAATTTGAATATTGTAGTACTGGTAAATGAAGTCTGTGTCTTTTGTATCATATATGAAAGTAAATTTGATCGGAGATCTTTTGGGGATAGCAATTGGAGGAACTAATTGAAGAGGTTCGAGAGGCAAGAAGAATATAACTATTGCATCAACCTAGGAAGGTGGGTTGAAGCTGTTTTATTATGTTTATACATTGGCGCAAAGGTTCTTTCAAATTGCAACATTTTACATTCATCTTATTACCACTGTAAATCCGATGTCCTGTAGAAGAGTACTATATTCTTGTCATGAAGCCTTGATATGTTTGGGGAGGATATAGATTTTTAGTGGATTCAAAATTCACTAAATTAACTAAGAAAACAATAAAAAAGGAGCTCAATTTTTAAAAGCATTATAAAATATAGTTCAATGAATATATTTTACATATTTAAATATTAGGCTTCAATAATTGTGATTTATAGGTATCAATACTCTTTTTCTTTTTCTCTGTTAGCTTATCAATTAGCTTTTTAGCTATAGGTTTACCATTATTAGTAGGTTTTTTCCAATTTAATTGAAGATTTATGTCACAATTTATACTTAATAAATTATTACACATTTGTACATGCATTGTCTACAGCGAAGCTTTTCACTACAGTTTATTAGACATTTATCTTACGCTATCCACTTTTTTCATGCTAGGTGACGACAATTAATGCGTTTATGCACCTGAGTCGGTTGATGTGGGGCGAAATATGCAATCCTATATAGATTCAAATGACATAAAGGTTACACTAACAACTGATTGCTCTATTGAGCAAGGTAGGCAAAAAAAATTGGGTGTAAATTTTATTAGATTAAAGTCTTCTGGACAATTCATTATCCCATTAATCTCTTTTAAGTTTTATGTTGAAAAAAGGTATGCTTATTTTGTATTATACTTTGAATTACTATGAAAATGATTGAATTTTTTTTTAAAAAAATCTTACAACTTTAGACTTGGGGAGTTATATGGAGAGTTTGAAGACATCTTTGTGCTGAATCAAACTACGACTTCAGTGTATATCGCCTTATTTCTCTACAACTTGCAATTACGATTTGTGGTTTATGCAATTCTCGAAACGTTATATCATTGATAATTCATGTTTATGAATTAATGGACTAAATTTCTCAGAATAGAAGAGCAATATAGTGTAAATGCTATTTTGTACCATAGTTTATAAACAGAGAAATTTGAAAGACTAAACAAAATTTACCAATTTGTATGAAAATCAACTTTGAAATAATTCACAATGACATGATCTTAGTAATTTCAATATTACAGGTAGTTAGCTCCTAAATGAATGGAAGGAATTATTTATCACATTTGTCTGCGTGTTCCATATCGGAAAACAAGGATAAAGCTCAGTTGAGGATGGATCACGAAGGGCGGGGAATCTTACTCTTGAGTACATGCAGGTATTAGTTCTGTCTGAGGCCAAATTATGGGGTTTAAGATTATCTGCAAATTATTATGAATTTGTTTTAATTCTTCCAGTTTAAAAATATGTATTTATTTCTAGAGCAAATTTATTTATATGTTCGTTGGTCAATTATTGCCTATAAGAATTCAATTTGGATCACAGCGAAAGAAAAACAATTTTAGAGCTGATCTGAAATTTTGAAGTTGGGAAGTAGTATGCATTGGGGTGGGAAAACTTGAAATTAAGGTAGGGAGTGCTGCAAAGCTTATTATTGATGCACTGTTACAACTGTTACTTCCCCTTGCGAGGTGACGCATTGAACCTGCTTAAATTGAAGATAGATTTTTTTCGTGTGTGTGTGTGTGAGGTTGTGTGTGGGACGCCGAAGGGAACTTAATAATAATGGGTTTGGGCATTGCTATATTCATTACGGTTAGGAGGAGTACATTTAGTTGGTTTGTGTTCTATTGATATGGTGCTTTTCAATTTGTATAGGAGTTCTTGTCTTTGTATGTGTGTATGTTTGTGGCTGCAACTTAATTGTTAATTAGGTTGCATTGGTTTGAGTGCTTATTTGCTCACTCAATTAGCTTAATTCAGTTATGATGTCATCATCTGGAAATTGCAAAAACAGGCTTAAATCATGAAAGTCTTGCAATTTTTCCTCTTCTTTTATGAATTAGGAAGCCTTGCAATATTATGATCTTCATTGTTATGATAGGCTTAATTCATTTTTAGATTTTCATGATATTTTGTTTGAATAATCAAATTTTCATCTTAAGATCTTCTAATTAGTAATTTTATTGTCAAATTTGATATGAGTTTCATCTTTCTCTTTCCCATCTAAGCAGACAGTACAAAATGTGTATCTGTTGCTCTAATTTCCCCCAATCTTTTGCCAATGATTGAGCAATCTTCATATTGCGTAGAGCCATAGTAGAAGAATTTGCGATTTGTTGTTCTTATTTAGTATTTAGCAATCTTCATATTGCGTTGAGCCATAGGAGAAGAATTTGTTGTTTGTTGTTCTTATTTATATCATGATGAAATTTCAGCAATTCTATAGTTGTAAAATTAACGTACAACAAAATTTAGTGCTACATTCTTGGGAAGCTAGAATATATTGTGCCATATTTCAAAAACACTAGATATAAATTGCATAATGACTCTTCTTTTTCTTCAAAGACGTTTTGTGTTATACTTTTATGCTTGACTACATAGTTTGCTTAAGTTTATGGTGCTAAATTTCTTCTGATTATCTATTCTAGGTGAATGTCCCACCAAGAGGGATATGTCGAGATTGTATCCTCATGCCAAGGTATTCTGTATGCTCTCAAGGATCTATTGATATTGATATTGCCACCAAATCTTCCTAATATTACTAACACATTCCTTCAGAAATTGGGGAAAAAATCAATGTTTGATACTCAGGTAAGCGCAACAATTGTTATTATCCAGAGTTACATAAAAAATAATTCTTGCATAAAAGCATGAAGAAAAACATAATAAACAACCATCAACGCTACACCATACACCAAAATACACATAACATGTATAATATTAAAAGAACCTCCCAATTAGTGCATTTAATGGTATAAAGTTTTTTAATCTATCATTCAAGTTTGTTTTAAGTATTAAGTTGTTATGTATACAAACAACTCTAGAGGGTTAGGAATCTCCTTGGGGAGTTGGATCCTAGCTCTCTTTGGTTAAATAATTGTTTTAGTTGTTATTGAAAAAAAAACACTTTTTGAACAGTGCTTTCAAAGTACAAGGTTATACTAATGAAGCGTTGATTCTATTTGAAAACATTGGTTATTAGGGTGAGGGGTCATGTTGAGCAAGCCCTTGGACGCATATGCATTGAACTGTTGATGCAAATGGCATTGCTCCCAATTTAGATAGTCTTCTATCTATTCTATGTGAAAAGGGAGAGACCACAATTATTGGAGTATGGACTGGAGAGGAACTATGACATTGATCTCTCAAGTTGGGGGTGAGAACTTTATCTCTCTAATTTTTCAGACTAGCTTTAATTTACCTTTTTTTTTTTTAATTATAGCATAGGGGACACCAGAGATGCATGTATTTGGTGATATCGTGTGTCTTCAAGGACGTAGTCTTTTATTCAGGTTTATTAAAAGCATTTTTTATCCGGTAATAGACTATTAATTTTTTTCATCCCAAATTTATATGGAATATTGAATTTATTTGTATGATATATTCATGCTATGGAATGTCAAGGTTGTTGAGAATCAAGATACTCTTTAGTTCATTTGGTATTGATGTCAACTCTATTCTAAATTATGATCTAAAGAAAATAACTGATTCATCCTTGCGAAAATAAGAAAAGAGAAGTGGATACAGAATTTAATTTGTTTCATCAAATTTAGGAATCACATGCAATCTCACAGTATATTTACACAGTATAATATGATTGTGATCAACATTTAAATATTTACACAGTATATTTAAAAGCTTTGTACCTAAAAGTTCAAACAAGATAAAACTATACAAACACCAATGTGGTTTTTTTTTTTCTGAAATTTAAAATTCAGGGAATGCAAATGTATTCTTTAATTCATGTTTGATTTTATATTAGTCAATTATTGTGATGGGGATGTAGATTTTTTATATACACAGAGGCGTCACCCTCAATTTGTGTCAATTAAGGATCCAAAAACAAACCTATAATACCACAATTTGTGTCAATTAAAGATCTAAAAATAAACCTATAATAGGCCCGTGCATTGAACGGGCAAAAACCTAGTGTAATAAAATACAAAGTAGGCTAAATTATACGTTGCCGTACGAATAGCGAATATTTTTGCACTTCATCGTACATATTGTTTTTCGTTGCACTTGTGATCTTAAGTAGTCGTTCTCACTTAATATTCCACAGACTTGAACATTTTAAGCCTACTTAATTTGATCTTGTATTTATACTATATTAAATTATTAATCAATACCATCAATTTAACATTTTCTTTTTAGTGTCAACATTTGCATTTGCGAAATTTTCTCTTTTAAGTTCAAAATTATATTGAAATCAGAGAGTAGTAGTTGAAGACTTTTCGACCCTTGACCTTTTTATTATAAGAGCAAAAATATGACCTTTAATTTTCAAATTTAGTCAAACAAACATCATTAACATTCGCAAATATATGCGTGTACATGTGTTGGACTCAAAAGGAACGTGGCAAGAAATTCCACTGAATAATCTCATTTATATAACAAATTAAAGTGTTGAAAGAGAAAGAAATATAAGCTTGAGAAAGGGACTCGATGTAGAGCTTCAATTCTTTATTGAGTAGAGAAATCACATCTATATTGAATATCTCAACCAAACAAATCCACTAACTAGTTAATTACCACAAATTATTTTTCAAAATGTTTTAGGTTTAAACATTATTATTTGTAAGTAGTGACCTTCTTTGACATTATCAGTAGCTATAATTAGGTTTGTCGATGGAATAGGTCCTAATGCACGCACATAACCCCCGTGTCATTTATATAAGAGTAGACTTCCTGGCGTAACCCAAATTCATGGTGATTTCTATTATTGACTCCACTGTGATGTATAAACATTATCATTTATTATGTTTATGTATTATCATTATTTAAAATTTAAATTTTAAACAAAGATAGACTTAACAACAATAATATTTCGTATAATAATTAATGATAGTGTGTATGCATAATAGTAATATTTGAAGAAATATAGTTTATCGTGAATTCGAATTCACACAAATTTTTTTAACGTCATTTTGAGAGGTGCATTGCATTTTTTTTTCCTTTTTAATTGACAAATCATTGTTGTTGTTAGAAATAATATCGGATGAGTAGAGTCTCTTCATGAAATATGTTAAATCGTAAAAAAATAATTTTATATTTATAGAATTGTCTCTTTAATTATTAAAATTAATATTATTTTGTAATATAAGTTATACCTTCAGTTATCACGACTAATATCATTTTATATTATAAGTCATAAACTTCAGTATCACGAGTAATACTCCCTCCGTCCCCCACCATTTTGCACCCCCACTTGTGCACACATTTTAAAAAAAAATGTTTTTGATATTTTGTTGACTTTTCAAAAGGGATGGAAATGGAGATTGTGAGGGTGGATTGTGGGGTGTAGATTGTGAGATTATTTTCTATTTTAAGGGTATGCAAAATGATAAGAGACGAACCAAAATAGAAAGTGTGCAAAATGATAAGTGACGGAAGGAGTATCATTTTTTATCGTACATTTTAATAATATGAATCATACCATTTATTCAGTTTCACGGAATTTTTGTGTAAAAATTTTTCACCATACATTGATATGTCAGATAACAAATAGATCCAAATATTGGGTTTACGAGAGAGTAGTTAGGCCGGCGATGGTATTACTCTAATATCCTTAATTTGAATGCGAAAGCGGAATGATTATACATGATTAGCTCATGATGATTTCATTCATTAATCATCTCTACTTATAGAATCTAGATGCCCACATTAATTTGTTTGTCTTTTTTCATCAGTTATCGATCTGTTTCTTCAAATACTTGCGTATTCTAATCTGCAGCCACTTTAATAAATTATTTTTTATTAAAATAAATAAATTTTAATCTACTTTTAAAGGGGAAATTTTCCAAATAAATTTGTCCGATTCATTATTAATATAAAGACATGTGATGGGGGAATCTGCCATGGCCTTGCCCATATCCCATCTCTCTGTTCGATCTATCCACGCCACGTGCAAACCCTGCTCATGAACAACGTCCAAACACTTGGCTTCAATAAATTTAATTAGCGAAATCTATCATCACCTAATTATTGTTATATTGTTACGAAAAATTAAATGAGATCATCAGCTCATTATTCTCATAAATGCTGTTGTTGGATTTTGTGCTAAATTAAGATGCTGACAAAGGAAAAAGAATAACTTCTTCTGAGCCCCTTCTCAAAAGTGGCAGGAAATGTACCAACAAAGAAAACCCCAGTCAAGCCTCCATCAAGAAACTCAGGCCGCCTTTGCAATCTCCTGTTGAATCTTCATGCTCCTCCAACATCTCAGCGGCGGCGGTTGGTGATGGCCAATCCCGCCGAGCACCATGATTTGCCTATGTTGGAATGCTCGTGGCCTCGGGGGACAACGGGCATTCAAAACCTACAGTGCATAGTTGCAGACTCATCCCCCGACTTGCTTTTCATTTCTGAATCTAAGATTTCTAATGTTGTTGCCTCTCGTTGGCGCATTTAATTTTGTTGGTTGTTTGTGTGTGGATCCGAATGGCCGAAGTGGTGGCCTGATTTTGTTCTGGAATTTTAACATGAATGTTTCTTTGTTGCCTTATTCCTCGGGTCACATTGATTGTCTCATTAATCACAACTCACACGATTGGTACTTTACAGGTTTCTATGGCCACCCCAACCAAAGCTTGAGATGCACATCATGGGACTTGCTCAGTAAAATCGCTACTTCACATCATGATAAATCTCTCGGATGGATGATTGACGGAGATTTCAACGAAATCCTTTACGAGAATGAAAAAAAGGGGGGCGCCCCTCGTCCACATAAGTTCATGAATGATTTCCGCCAAGCTCTTAACAACTGCAATGTTACCGACTTGGACGCCAAGGGCCCTAAATTCACCTGGAACAACATGAGAAAAGGTACCCACCGGATTCTCGAGAGACTTGATAGATTTCTTTGCCAACCTAATTTGGATGGATCTCTATCCGAATTCGGAGGCCCGCAACCTTGAATACCACGGCTCTGATCACCGGCCTATTCTCCTCTCAGGCGGCCCCCCTATCGTCTCGCCTACTCATCGTCAAAGCAGATTTTTCTTCGAGCATAAATGGCTCATGGAGGAGGAATACTCGACATCCTTAAGGAGGCATGGTTTTCTTCCTCTCTTAACCCCGACCTCCAATCTCGCCTGTCTCTCACAGGACAGGAGCTTAGTTCTTGGGTGAAAAAGAGGCTTGGTGACATCCCTCGGAGAATCAAATCCACTCGCCAAAACCTTAACAATCTCCTCAATGTGGAAGACGAGTCTCGGGATATTGTCAACATTCTTGCCCGAATCTAATCTTCTCGAGAAACTCCTCTACCAAGAAGAATCTCACTTTGGAAACAAAGATCAAGAAATAATTGGCTCTCTTGGAGGCAGGGAACACTTCTTTCTTCCACAAATCGGCCTCTCGAGCGCCGAAAGATCAACAAAATCGATAAGCTTATGGATCAAAGGGCCACCACACTCGAGATCAAGCAGACATCGAGAACATCATCACCGATTTCTATTCGGGCCTCTTTACCACTCAAGACCGTCCGAAAGCAATATTGAGGAAATCACGGGTCTATCCCTACATCTCGAAGGATATGAATGGCGTCCTCACCATGCCTTTCTCGAGGAAGATATCCATAAAGCTCTCTTTTGACATGAGCCCCTAAAAGCGTAGGGCCCAGATGGCTTCACGTCCCTCTTCTTCCGTAAAGCTTGGGACTCTATTGGCGCACGACTTGTCCAACGCTCTCTCCGAAAGTCTTAAATGGGAATGAGAGCCTTTGTTGGGAGATGAATTTAAATAAAAGATATATGATTTTGATTAAGATCCCAAAACCCCGAGTATGACATGTTCGTAATGATCTTGATAGTTGAGTCGATTCGGTTTTAGAGTATTCGAGGATGTTATCTCGCAAAATGTATAGTTAGCGGATATAGATCGGGATAGGTCTCAAGACTTTGAAGAACTCGGTATGTTTACCAAGACTCAAGACTCAAGAGATAAGACGGAAAGTTTCAAGATGAAAAACGAAGTTTGAAAGACTCGAGAAACCGAGAATCAAGACTCAAGAAGAAACCGAGAATCAAGACTGAGAAAGAGAATCAAGACTCGTCAAGACTCGCCAAGACTCAAGACGCAAGATCAAGATTGAAGATCAAGAATATCAAGGCACACAAAAGAATTATCGAAGACTCAAAGAATGTCTTGAATGCTTTCATTATAAACACGAATGTTACGAGGCAATCTGAAAATATCTATCCGAAGGATGCAATACTGAGAAGATCGCGATTCCTTAGAAAATAGATATTGCCCAAGACATTCCCATGCAGACAAAAGGAACTAAGATAAAGTATTGTTAAGGTTATATCAACTCGGAGTTTGTAACCAAAAGAGTTGAAGGTGTCTACCTTTAATCGGAGACAAAAAGTCAAAAAAAGGAAGACAACATGTACCATCTCGACAGCGACGGTGGGATGTAGTTGCGAAAAAAAGATGTCGGATGTACAAAAGTTCGCATCGCAAAAAGTGAAGACCGGCTACATGAAAGGCTATTGCCTAAAACGTGTTAGGGAGTTTCAAACCCTAAATATAGCCATTCCTCACACACCATAAGAGGAAACTCACTTAAGCTATCTCTCCAAGCGGATAGTTTTCAAAGAGTGACCTTGGTGTATGCCTATAAATCTTGGTGACCCTCTACATTGTAAGGTTACGGGGAAATTTATAAGCAACTCAAGAAGCTCAAACTTATTTCAAGAAAGTTAAAGCACTTTCGAAAAACTTAGAATTTCCCAAGTGCTTTTATATTGAAGAGAGCTCACTAAACTAAGTCTATCTTGATAAGACATATCTAAAGCTTAGTCGAGATATCCTAACTCTTTGCATTGTGCTTCATTGTAAAGGATATCTCATCCTAGTTGAAACCAGCAGGAGAAACCCCAAACCCTTAAGAAGGTAGTTGGAGTGTGTTTGTTGGTGAGAAGAGTTGTAAAGAGTTAGTAAACTGTGTGGAGTAGTCAGAAAACTCTAGAGGAGAAGTTAGTAAGCTACAGAGGTAGTCTGAAAGCTTGTTTGTGTTTGAGTTAGTAAACTACGGAGGTAGTCAGAAAACTCAAGGTCGGGTTGAGTAAGTAAACTACGGAGTAGTCCGTAAAGCTCGGGGCGAAGTTGAGTAAGTAAACTACGCGAGGTAGTCGAAAAGCTCGAAGTGATTAGTGAATTTCTCTGAGGATCAGAGAGAGTGGACGTAGGAGCTTGAGTCTCTGAACCACTATAATTGTTGTGTTGTTTATTGCTTTCATTATCTGTGCTTAACTGTTGCATTGACTCGAATTTGAAAGCATATTTTTCACTGATATTCAGTTGGAATCAATCCACTGAAGTTGCATAACTGAATCACAGCCTAATCACTATTCCATAAAAGGAAGGTTTTCAAACAAAGTTTAAAACGAGTATATAAGGGCCAACCATTCCAAGACGGTGAGTATTTAGAAACAGATAGTTACCAAACCGAACTTACTCTTACGAGGGTTCGATAAGTTAGTTATCTCGATCCAAGCAACTTCAGGATCTCTGACACTCGAGGACTCGGTTGGGATTATCGAGGTATATGAAAGCGGCTTCGGGATCCTTTGTCTCGATGAGACTTTGACTCAGAGTGATCTGCTTCTCGAGGACCTAATCTTGAGGATTATCGACCAAAGTCGACCTCGAAGAAAAAAGTTTTAAAAAACCTTGAACACGTGTATTCCCCCATACACGTGTAAGACTCGTTTTGCACGGGACCAACAAGTGGTATCGGAGCGGTGGTTCAACTTGACCACCTTCTTTGTTAACCAAAGTTTTATTTGCTAAAAATACTTGTGGTCTATCTGAACTGATCTTATTTGCTTTGTTTTTTATTTTTCAAAAGCTCGGATAAAAATGTCTTCTAAAAACTTCCCATGTTCTCGGTGGAGAACTATGATTTATGGAGATCGAGAATGCGAGGCTCACCAGATTCCAAACATGAGGGTATGTGGAGAGTGGTCTCTCAAGGACCATTCCAATTTCTTGTGGTGAATCCCAAAGGAGCGAAGATGAGAGAATTGATCCTAGAGAAATTCCTAAGTCGATGACCAACTGACTCTGAGGGAGAAAGTTAGTCAATCTAGACTACATTGCAAAAAAGACACACTATAAAGACAATTGATGATGGTGTGATGGGAATGATCTCTCTTTGTAAATCTTGCTAAAGAGATTTGGGATACACTAGATGTAATGTGTCAAGCGCGAGATCATATCAAGGAAAACAAACTTTCAATTGGCAATTGGAAAGTTTGATAGTTTTTGAAATGGATGATGGTGAATCAATAGACAAATTGGAAGTCGATTCACTAGCATCATGAATGATCTAAATGCACTTGGAAAGAAATATCCACAGAGAGAAATTGCGTTGAAAATTCTTAGAGGTCTTTCTAAGAAATGGGACATCCATGCAATTGGTGATTGAAAACACCAAGAATATTAATTCAATGCCCTATCAACAAGTTTCTTCGACGAGTGAAGGCCTATGAATTTGTAATTGATAAGAAATAAAAAAAGGTTGGACAAAACAAAGATGATTCATCATCTAGTAAGAATGTGGCTTTAAAAGCCAAAGATAAAAACACAATAAAACTAGAGAGTCGAGAACCCCCATGCAAAAATCGGGGATGAGCTTGAGGAAAAGCTAAGCGATGGCAAGGAGGTTTGAAAGACTTAATAATAGATTTGGAAAATACAAAAACTATTACGGGAACCCCACGGTACTGAGAAGAAACCGAGGACGGATCAAGCGAGAAGAAGAAGAAGGACACGAAAGCTGAGCGATCTTCATCCAAGAGGAAGGACTCCAAGTCCAAAGAAGAAAGTGATCAGGATGATGATACCAACAGATGCTATAATTGCCAAAAGAAAGGTCACTTCCAGTATGATTGTCCATATTTGAGTGCTAAGAAGAGAAGAGAAAGGCAAGCTAAAAGAGACAAGAAGTTCTCTAGCAAAAAGGTCATGGTTGCGGAAGAAGAACACTCTGAGGAGGGATCTAGCTCTTCAGGATGAGATATTCTCAGACAGTGAAAGTGATGACATTTGTCTGATGGCCATTGAGGAGGTAAACTCTTCTTTCTCTGTTGTTGCTCCTACACTAGCACAAGAGTTTTCAAGTTCCACTGAAAACAGTCATTTTGACCTGATTGATTCTTTTGAGAATCTGATGAAGGACTATGTTGTTTTACAAGAAGCGCTAAATAGAACTCAAGAAGAATAAAGGAATCGAAAAGTGAAAATCTAAAATGGAAAGACTCTAACAATCTTTGAAATCACTTCTCAATTAATGGGAGCTCTTGATGAACTGGATGTTACGAAAGTACAACTCTCGAGAGAAAGAGAAGTTGATAATGACCTAAGCGAAAAGCTAGAGAAAATCCTTTGAAGAGATTCAACTTATCGTAACTAAGTTCAATGACCTCTCGAGAAGCATGAAACTCTGAAGCTGTGAGGATAGTGTATGAGAAGAAGTTAACTCTATTGAATCTGCATCTAAAGTAATAGATGAAATTGAGTTACCAGAGATCTGCCACTATAAAATCTGGATTGGGATACATTCGAGGGGAACCTCACAAGGTCATCTGAATCTTTGCGTCAAGTAGCAAGAAGACAATCTTTGTAAAACCCGGTGGCACCCACACTTCAAAATGAAGAAATGCCCAAGGTTGTAGACAAGGAAAAGGACCTATGGTCTCGATAAAAGCGAATGATCGGGTTGGAAAGCCCAAACCTCGGTGAAGGCTAGAAAACTGAGCACTCGATTGGAAAGTTTCGAGCAAGTACTTCAAAGCCTCGGGCTAAGAATGCAAACACGAAAGGCTCACATTGAACCATCGGAGGAATCCTCGGATGAGAAACACTCGAGAGACATTCTCAATGAAGAGACCAAGTCCTCGATGATCTTGAAAGACCAGATTTCAAGACAGACAACCCGAACCCCACTTGCCCTAAGGGGTAAAGGTTACCTAAACCCGAGTCATCAAAGATTTAGACCAATTTTGCACAAAAAGCCTAAGCATCCGAACAAAAGGCTGAACTAAAGAAAGAATTCAAAAGCCCATGTTCATGCTAAAGCTAGCACACATACATCTGTAGAAACCGCTAAGGCACCCAGAGTAGTGAATGTGTATGTTGATGTTTATGGAAGACAAATTAGCCACTATAAAGTGATTAGAGTTGTCGAGGCTGATTTGGATTCCAAAGGTACATCTAACCTTGTAGGACCCTACACAAATGGGTACCTAAGAATTGATCTTTTTTCGGGAGGAAAACAAGGGCACAAAAGGCGATTAAAGATCACATAGCGATGAGCGAGAGATGAAAAGACCCCTGATGTATGGTATCTTGATAGTGGATGTTCAAGACATATGACAGATTCAAGAATATACTCATTGACTATGTTGAACAAAAGGCCCCTGGATCACTTTTGGAGATAACTCAAGAGACGGTGAAGGATATGGAACTTTGGAAATCGACTCGATTCATATCCATGGTGTTTCATATGTATACGGATTGAAGCATAACTTGCTTTCAATTAGCCGGTCTGTGATAAAGGTTTTAATGTTGAGTTCTCTAAGAACTTATGTTTTGTGAAAGATGATACAACACAGAAAGTTTTACTGACTGGTACAAGAAAAGGAAATGTGTATCTTGCTGATTGGAGTTCAACTCCTAAAGATACATGTTTGGTTGCTAAAAGTTCCACAAATACCCGGTTTGGTTATGGCATAAAAGAATGAATCACCTAAATTTCAAAACCACGAACAAGCTTGCAAGATTAGCCTCTTGTGAGAGGGTTGCCTAATGAAGTGTTGATGGGAACATATTTTTGATCGTGCGAGAAAGGAAAACAAATAAGAGCATCATTTAAAAGCAAAGTAGATGTTTCTACTGACAGAATACTTCAGTTACTGCATATGGATCTTTTTGGTCCTATAACACCAGTGAGCACTAATGGCAGGAAATACACATTGGTAGTAGTTGATGATTTACTCAAAGATATACTTGGGGTCATATTCTTTTCAAGAAGAAAAGAGACTCGAATAAAGTTGCGAAATTCATTGAAAAGGCTCGATATTGAGAAAAATCGAAAGTGTGGTTAAAATCGGATCGACAAAGGAACGAATTTATAAATCCTATCATATCGATTATTGTGCAACAAATGGAATTTCACATGAAACATCAATTTGCAAGGACCCTCAACAAAATGGTGTTCTTTGAAAGAAGGAGCGCAGGACTACGAAAAGAAGGCTGCAAGGACAATGATAGTGAAGTTGATATTCTAAATGGTTTTTGGGTGAAGGCATCAACCTTTGCATGCTACTCTCGAAGCAGATCCATCTTGACCAAGAGTCGAGGCAAAACACCTTATGAGCTTTGGAATGAAAGGAAGCCTCTTGTTTTTTTTTTTTTTCGTGTGTTTTGGTTGCAAGTGTTTCATACCTGATAATGGTAAAGATCGATTGAAAACATTTGATAGTAAAGATGATGAAGGAATATTCTTAGGATATTACGAAGTCGGTAAAACTTCGAGTTTACAAGCTGTAGGACTCTTATTGTGGGAAACACCATGTTGTTTTTGATGAATCTACTTGTGTTCGGAAAAACAGGAACATAATGCGGATGAACTGACCAAGAGAATCACAGATTAAGCACGAAAAAGAATGACAAATCATCCATTTTGAACACGAAAAGAAGAAATTCGGTCACTATCTATGATTGGGTGACTCGGACTCGAATAAAGAAGTTAGGATGGAACTCGGGATGGTGAGACTCGGGGAAAACCAACACCAAAGGTGACCAATCGAACAAACACGATTCGGACTCGGTATGTGATGCCAATGAAGATGTAGTCACAAACGGTGAGGCAAATTCTGAATCCATCAACCAAAGGGAACAAATGTCTCGACAATGTTACGAATGGAATTTCCACGAGAAAGATGATTCCCTTTCTTTTTACATTGTTCATGAGTTTCTTGAATTGGCCCGAACCTAACATTTCAAATGTTGAGGATACTCTTGAAGGGGGAACATCAAGAAGAAAATGGTTAGATAGTCATCCTACAAGTCCGGAGTTGTGGGTGATCTGGCTGAAGGTGTTAAAACAAGAAGGTTCCATGGTGAGAGTGCACTATTCTGGGCTTCCTATCGGAGAAAGAACCCTCTTGAGATTGGTGAAGCTCTACAAGATTCTCATTGGATTCTTGCTATGCAAGATGAAATTTGAATCAATTCTCAAGGAATGAAGTATGGGATTTAGTAGATAGACACTGAAAAGCACAATGTCATTGGAACCAAGTGGATTTTCAAGAATAAAAGAGATGAAAATAACAACATTGTAAGAAACAAAGGCAAATTTAGTTGCACAAGGTTATTCCCAAGAAGAATGCTTGGATTATGATGAAACCTTTACTTTGTTGCAAGACTAGAAGCCATCAGTTGTTTCTTGCATATATGCCTTCCACATGAAGTTCACGATCTATCAAATGGATGTGAAAAGTGCATTTTACGAGCGGTGTGCTTAAAGAAGAGGTTTATATGGAACAACCTCCGGTTTCAAGCAGAATGACCAAGTTCTGAGGGCTCGGAAAAGCTTTGTATGGTCTCAAGCAAGCACCACCGAGCATGGTATGATACTCTTTCTCGGTTTCTTCTTGACCATGGTTTTGTCAAAGGACATTGATAGATAGAAGAGGGGGAAAGATATCTTCTTGGTTCGGGATATATGTTGATGACATCATTTTTGGATCTCAAACCATCGGTTTGTGTGAAAAGTTTTCCAGCGATGAAAGGCAAGTTTGAGATGTCGATGATGGGGAGATGAATTTCTTTCTAGGTCTTCAAGTGAAACAATCAAAGGAAGGAATATTCATCAACGGCCAAAGTACACGAGATCGATTGCGAATATGGTGTATGCAATTGCAATGCGATTAGGATTCCTATGAATGCTAACTACAAGATGGATCATGATTACGAAACCAAATCGATTGAGTCATCACGATTATAGAGGAATCATTGGATCATTGCTCTATCTCATGACAAGTAAGGCGGATATAACATTTCTTTATTGGGATATGTGCAAGATACCAAGCTAATCTGAAATTTAGTCACATGGAAGTACGCTAAAAAAAGATCTTGAAGTATCTTAAGGGCACGATGAATAGAGGATTATGGTATCGGTGATGATAACCTTGAATTAACTAGTTACTCGGATGCGATTATGGAGGTTGCGAGGATTGGCGGGGGAAGTCCACTCGGGAACTTGTCGATTTCTAGGAAGTAAGTTGATATCTTGGTTTTCAAAAAAGCGGACCTCGATATGACGATCTTCTTGGTTGAATACATGGCTGCGAGGAAGTTTGTTGTGCTCAGATTCTTTAGCTCGGACAAAAATTAAGGGATTATAAAGTTGTAGTGATGAAGTACCAATATTTTGTGACAATAATAGTGCCATTGCTATTTCATAAAATCGGTATTGCACACGGATGCAAGCATGTGGATATCGGACATCACTTCATCGGAGATCATGTCGAGAAAAAGGACATAAGGATGGAGAAAATTCATCTTGATAAGAGAGTGATATCTTGACTAAACCTTTAATTTGAATCAAGATTAAAGGAACTTTCGGTTGAATTAGGGATGTTAGATCGGTGTATAGAGTAAAAAACGAAAAAAAATTGAAGGTTTTCGGATCGTAAGTTTTCTCGTAATTTTCTTGAGAAGCTCGAGGATAAAATGGAAATAGGCGCGAGTCTCGAAACTTCATATTTCTTAAAGGTCAATTACTAGGATTATCTTGAACCCATTCGATTTTCGATTATTATCTTGACATTTTATCAAAGTCGATTACTTTCGAAAGGCGATAGAGATAAATTAGTCGAAGAAGTAATGACTCATGCAACTTATTTATTGCTTAAGTAAAGCTCGATAATCATTTGCAATAAATACAAAACACCTAAGGAATGTTTTTAGGCGGGATCTTTTGAAATTCGAAGAAGGTCAACGGTCATTTAATGCTCATTACATTAATGACCAATGAGGATATTTTGGCGGCTTACTTTGGGAGATAAATGCATTCAGTATACCCGATTAATGGGAGATTAATCTCAACCATTATTTTTTCACCTAACCAACGCGATTCCCCACGATCTCAAAACTATTTATACCCCAATAAGCCATTCAAGCCAAAATTTTATCAAACCCGCCGTTTCCCAAATCCTCTGCAATTAAAAATTCCCTTTTGGAAAATCTCCAAACCCTAAAAGCTTCAATTCTTCATATCCAAAATGGCCCCAACCTTGTTAGAGATTAGCGAAACCAACAAGCCTTGGTATGAGTTAGATTTGTCTCCTCGATAGCACAACCAACTCAAAGCCAGAAAGGAGGCTCTGCGTATGATTCGATTGGCTAAAAACTCACCCATCTCAAGCAAGCCGACCCGGATCAAAGTATATCGCGAAAGGATGTCAATTCATCTGTAATTTGAGGATAGATGAAGAGGATGGTATGCATTCTAAGATTCTTGTATCACCATTTAGAAGCGATCGTCCAAATACATCGATTTTGAAAGGGAATTATACATTATTTGAAGAATTTAAATGATGTTTTTGAGCTATGTGATAAAGGAGAGGACCTGCTATGTATATGTTGGGTAGAAAGCGGGGAATATTTAGATAGGATTCTTTGAGAATCTGTGAAATTTGAGGCTTCTGCTTTGCATAAAAGGCATTTGAAGCCACAATATCGTGTTTTGATGGATATTGTGAGCAAAAGCATCATGAGCCTTGCGAGGGGAGTTTTGAGCGGTCGGTTACCGAAGCTCCGATTGATGGCGGCGATTGAGGCCTCACCCACCACCGACTTCAACTGGTGAAATTTGATTCGGATGGTGAGTGAAGCAAGCCAAAGTCTTCAAAAGGTTTGACAGGCGATCTCGATTAAAGCAAGATCCACCATCTGACCAAAATAGCATTTATTTTGGAGATGTGCGAGAGAGGAGGATATCTTCGTGAATTCGACCCATTCCCTAAGTCCAAAAGTGCTTATTCAAGCCCATTCTTTGTGAAGAAGAAAGCCCATCGGGAGGAAGAAGGAAAAGAAAGAATCATTTTGGTTCTTTCTTTGCTGAAAAAGAGACCCAACAACCCGGGGGAAGGCTTTGTTGGAGACGAAAGGAGGAGGTGAGAAGTTGAAGATCACGAGAAAACCCTCGCTCCCCCGCGAGAAGATTGGTGGTTCTCAGCGATGAAGATGGCGATGATTACGAAGAGATTCAACACGAGCCCAAGCCGCTCAGTTACGCCATTACAAGTTTTTGGCTCAGTTATCTCTAAGGCACAAGAACGGTGAGGAGTGGGTCTTCTCAGGAATACTTGAAGCATCAAAGTTCGGATAAAATTTCAGGGGAAATTTTTAAAGGAACTTCGGGCCTCGAAGATTCAACCAAAAGATGTGCCCGGCTCGTACCCGGCGGAAGAGCCAACTCGAGTCAATCGAGGATATGCCGGCTTCGGGCCTCGAGAGCCCACTCGGGGATGCAAACCGAGGACTTCGACCGCACAAGGAGGGCGTTATTTGAGACTTCGGGGAGCTGAATATTCTTGATGAGCTCGGAGTGATCTACTACCGATCCCAACATTTGATGCTTTCAACGAACCAGATGGAAGAAGATGGAAGAAGCGGGCGAGTACCAAGTGGAGGCGCAGGGAAAGGGTTCATTCTTTCGCGCTACCCAGCTCAACTTATACTCCCGATCTGCAAGATGTCTTTTTGATTAAGGTCGATTGTGTTCATTCTCAATCGGACTCTTGGGAGATGCTTGACATTCTTTGCATTGAGAGGAGGAAGACGGGTGGAATGAGAAGCTTGACCTTCGACCCAAAACTTCCGAGGGGTTGGGGAGGACAAAGCTCGAGGATGAAAAACTCGATTTTGATGGTTTGGTTCGAGAGGAAGATAGGGTGAGAGGAAATTTCTTGAAGTTGGTGCCCTAGCGGTGAGACAAATTTCAAGATGAAGATGGGGACAGCGAGGGAAATCTTGAGGATCGATCTCGGATGGAGAAAACTTGGTGTTGATCAACTGAAATCGGTCAACCTCGGTGAAGCTAGCACTCTTGGTACCTTTTTGGCCTTATTAACAATTATGCGAAATTCTTGAAAGTTCTATCTTTAATTGAACGAATTCTTTGATATCGATTGGAGGCTGGGCTCGGGATGGAGGCTTCGGTGGAGCTCGGGGTTGTGAAGAACCTCGGGATGATCGGTCGGCCACCGGGAGGTGCGAAAGGTTCTGAGATCGACCTCGCTCCTTGATGGAAAAAGCTTGAGAAGGTTGAGCGATGATGAACAAGATTGCTCAAATGGAAGAAACATTGGCGGTGGCTTCGGAAGATGGAGAACCTTAATCACTCTTGAGCGGGTGCAAATCCAAAACACTCGACCTCACGAGATGACCTCCATGGAAGATAAAATTTGAATGAAAATTTGGAGAGTCAAAATTTGAAATTTGAGTCTTTGAAATGAAAAAGCACCGGGAGAATCTTGCATTTAGAGGTGAAATTGGCGAGAGAGAGGAATGAGGTCTTGATCAAATCTATTGTTGAGAAATGAGCTCAATGCTCATGACCAAGATGATAGAGATGTTTAAAAAGCTCTCTCGGCGGGTTGCCCATTTATCGAAAAATTTTACGTGGTAGAACCATCGAGGGATTTGGAAGGCGAACAAGATCGGATAAGCGGGAGAGGTCTTATTTGTGTGAGCAAATAGCAATATCGTATGGACCTGGCGCTCTCCGGACTTCTTCAAATTACGGTGCTAGAAGGGGAAAAGGAAGGTGAAGACTTCCAGGAAATTATTAGTACGTGCTTTGAAGAAAAAGTATGAAAAATGTTGAAATGTATAATCTATCAAAAGCTTAAAATGAAGTCGGTCTACCGACAAGATGAAGTTCGCTCGGTGGAGAAACTATCTACACTCGAGTTTACGAGAAACCATGCTTGATGTTGCAAGAGAGAAGCGAGTACTAGAACAAAAGGTTGGAACAAAGCTGAATTTCTTTTGCTGAATTACTATGAAGAGGAAAAGCCTTGGGCATTGTTCAACCGAAAGCAAGCGTCTGAAGGCTTCTAAAGGCATCGAGAGAAGGTGATTACGGATGATGAAGGAAAGAATCTGAGTCTCACCCTCGGAAGAAAGTCTTCAACCGGAGAATGCTCTGAAGACACTCCGGATAGAACAAAATTAAAAAGTTGCTGCCGGTCTCGGTAGCGTCGTCTGATCGGAAAGAAGATAGGCGAAGAAGCGAAGCGAAGGGTGAATTCAAGAAGTTTACGAGCAAAAGAGAGAGACATCAAAAGAAGAAGTATTTGGCGTTGATAAATGCATGCCTATCAAGCTCAACGATATGTGGGAAGAAGTCGAGAGAACCTTCTAGTTATATTATGATGTCTTTCGGGGGGATTGGAGAGGAAGCTCGGATCGAATGGGCGTTCATTGAATATCTCTAACCTTCTATCGAAAATATCTCCAAAGTTGGATGAACTTATTTGATGAAGGAAAGTCTGAGATAGTTGCCCTGGTCCATATTCTACCCTCATCAAGACTTGGTAATGGCTTGGTGAATGAAAACCATTACTCAAGAAATTGCTCGATATCTTTGGTCGATTGGGTTTGACGAGGGAAGCAGATCGGGATATTATTAAGGAAAATGCTCGAAGAAGAGGTATTTGGAATGTTCAACTTTGGAGGTGCGTGATGAAGTTGAAGAAATGGCAAAGAAGCGAAGATTGAAGAGCGAAATCTGAAGACTGGATGAAGACTCGAGAAGATTCTGTAATCTTTAAATTTTTGTCTTTTGATTTTGTTGATAAGACTCATTTAATGTCTGTAATGGTATACCAATCATCAATGAAAAACTTATCATTTATGCTCAAAAGATAATATCTCATTATCTTATTTACATGTCTTTTATATTTGATATCTTTGAATGAATGTCTCTGAACTGTTTTGTATGTTGATAAAGGAAATTGTTTTAAGTATTTGGTGATGAACTATTTAAGAAGATTCATTCTTGAAGAAATTATTAATTGTTGGGGAGACTCTCTACGAAATTGTTGGGAGATTCTCTGTTTCAAGAAATTATTTGGAGACATAATCAATCTTGTAATAGAATAAACTGAAACCTAAAGTATAGGTTATATGTTTGTAACAAGATAGTTTTGGCATCATCAAAAGAAATTGTTGGGAGATGAATTTAAATAAAAAGATATATGATTTTTGATTAAGATCCCAAAACTGAAATATGACATGTTGAGAATGATCTTGATAGTTGAGTCGGGATTCAGTTTTTAGAGTATTCGGGATGTTATCGCAAAATGTATAGTCGTGGATATAGATCAGGATAGGTTACAAGTATCAGAAGAACTCCGATATGTTTGAAGGCCTTGGTGAAGTTTCATTATGTAAAGTGAAGAAGAATTCGATGACTGACGAGAATCTGAAGAGGCTTCGATTGAAAACGAGAAAAGACTTCGAGAAGACGCGAAGACTTCGAAGGCTTCTCGAAGACTCGGAAATATTTGAAGACTCGAGAAGACTCGAAGACTCACGAAGCCTTGCAAGATCAAGATTGAAGATCAAGAATACTGAAGGCCGCGATAATTGAAAGGCTTCGGTAATGTCTTTGAATGCTCGATATAAACACGAATGTTCCGAGGCCTTTGAAAATATCTATCACGAAGGATGCAATCTTGAGAAGATTCGATTCATAGAAAAGAGATTGCCCAAGATATTCCCAATTGCGAATAAAAAGGCCCAAGACAAAGTGTTGTTAATGTTATATCAACTCGAGTTTGTAACCAAAAGAGTTAGTTGAAAGGTGTCTACCTTTTGGCGGAGACAAAAGTCAAAAAAGGGAAGACAACAACGTACCATCTTGACCAGCGGGTGATAATTCATTTGAAAAAAGATGTCGGATGTACAAAAGTTCGGTGCGCAAAAAGTGAAGACCGGCTACATGAAATTTATTGCTTAAAAGCGTGTTAGGGAGTTTCAAACCTAAATATAGCCGTTCCTCACACACCATAAGAGGAAACTCACGAAAATTTATCTCTCAATGGATAGTTTTCAAAAGTGACCTTGGTGTATGCCTATAAATCTTGGTGACCCTCACATTGTAAGGTTACGGGAAATTTATAAAGCAACTCAAGAAGCTCAAACTTATTCTCGCCAAAAGTTAAAGCACTCGAAAAACTTAGAATTTCCCAAGTGCTTTTATATTGAAGAAACTCTAAAACTAAGCCTAGCTTGATAAGACATATCAAGCTTAGTCGAGGATATCCTAACCCTTTGCATTGTGCTTCATTTTGTAAAAGGATATCTAAATCTAGTTGAAACCAATGAGAAACCCCAAACCACTTAAGAAGGTAGTTGGAGTGTGTTTGTTGGTGAGAAGAGTTGTAAAAGAGTTAGTAAACTCTGGCGGGTAGTGGAAAACTCTAGAGGAGAAGTTAGTAAGCTAGAGGTAGTCGAAAGCTTGTTTGTGTTTGAGTTAGTAAACTCTGGGAGGTAGTCGAAACTTCAAGGTCGGGTTGAGTAAGTAAACTCGTGGAGAGTGGTCGAGCTTCGAGACGAGTTGAGTAAGTAAACTCTGCGAGGTAGTCGAGCTTCGAAGTGATTAGTGAATTTCTCGAGGATCGAGAGAGTGGTAAGGAGCTTGAGTCTACGAACATTTATAATTCTTTGTGTTGTTTATTGCTTTTCATTATACATACTTGATTTGCATTGTTCGAATTTGAGTATATTTTCCTTTGATATTGATTGGAATCAATCATTTGAAGTTGCGTAAGCGAATCACAGCCTAATCTTTATTCCATAAAAGGAAGGTTTTTGACAAAGTTTAAAAGCAGTATAAACTAAAGACCTGACCATTACCATTATACGGTAGTAATTTAGAGCGGATAGTTACCAAAATTGAACTTACTCTTACGAGGGTTTATTAAGTTAGTTATCGATCGAAGCAACTCGGGATCTCATTACTCGGGTTCGGTTGGGATTATGAGGTATCTAAAAACATTTCAGGATCCTTTGTCTCCGGTAGACTTTGACTCGAGGCGATACATGCTTCTCGGGGACTAATCTTGAGGATTATCGACTCAGTGACCTCGATAAGAAAAAGTTTTAAAAACCTTAAACAACGTGTATTCCCATTACCGTGTAAAGAACTAGATTTTGCAGGGGACGGCGGCCTTAAAAATTAGAATTCAACCATCATCCCACCCTCGTACCTAAATCGAGAATCCTCACATCCGTGAAAGATTTAAGATCCCATCGACTGTATGCAACGTGACTATAAAATGTGGTTCTAGCTATCATTAATAGATTTACGTAGAACGTCACGGGAAAATCGGTGATCCCAATCTAAAAGCGTTTTCATCCGGGGAAGGTTTATCACGGACAACATCCTCCTAGTGGCGAATCGTCAAGGGCTCACTTGTTCGAAGAGTAAGCAAATGATATCGCCCTCTAACTTCGACATGCAGCAAGACTTCACGATGAAGTCATGGAAGTATCTTAAGGCTCTTATGCTCAAAATGGGCTTCTCGACGACATTGGGTTGATCTCATTATGAATGACTTCTTCTATCTCAATATTCTTTCAATATAACAAAGCGTTTGGCCAGATCAATCCCTATGAGAGGCCTAGACGAGGAGAACCTCTCCTCCCTACCTATTGTCCTTTGCTCTCAAGGCACGACCGATTCATCGATCAATTCTGACTAAGTAGGCTTCTTCACGGAATCAAAGTGGCCGGGGAAAGTCCTATGATCACACACCTCTTCTTTCGATGATGCTTTGGTTTTCTTCAAAATATCCAAGAAGGTGCGACTCCATCAAAGTTTGTCTCCTTTCTTGTAGAAATGGCCTCGGGCCAATTGGTCCCAACTATGACAAGTCGGCGATCCAAGTTTAGTGAGAGTACTCATCAAGATAACATCTAGTACATCAAAGATTGTCTCACATTACCGTCTCGCCGGAATGGGAGCTTTACCTCGGTCTCCCCCACTTTCACTTCTACGTGGCGTCTCCACTTTAGGTATCTCAGAGATCGGGTTTCCTCAAAATCAAAGTTTGAAAAACAAGTTCTTCTCCGGATGGGGGTAGAAAATGCTTCTCAACGCTGTCATCAAGCTATCCCACCTTTGCTATGTCTTGTTTAGGATCCCACCTCTATTTGCCGGTGAAATTGAAAGTATGTGCTCCAGTTTTTGGTGGAAGTCGGAAATCTAACGAAAAGGAAAGTCCATTGGAAGAGTTGGAAGATTCTTACTAAGCCAAGAATGGGCGGTATGGGTTCGAGATTTGATCACATTCAATAAAAGCCTGGCCATTAAACAAGTATGGCGATGATTATGAATCTGGATTCCTGGGTCACTAAGGTCTTCAAGGCCGCTATTTCTAAAGACACCGATATAATGGGCCTTTATATGGGATCCATCCCCTCTTACATAAAGCGTTCTTTTGGTCCGGAGCAAAGATATTCTCACAAAAAAGGCCTCTATCGAGAGTGGGAAATGGTGAAAGAATCAATACCCAGGAAGAGGCGATGGATCCCCAGCTGGCAATGGCAGAAGATCCTTCTAGAGTCTCCTACAAAAGTAACAAGCAAATCGGCTCCTCATTCTCCCCAAAAACACAGGGACATTCCTAAACTCAATGACATATTCTTACCGCTTTGAAGTCGAGGCCATCAAGCGCATATCGATTACCCGTGGTCGAAATGATACACGCCATCTTGGAGATTTGAGAAAAAGGAATGTACAATCGTCAATCCATTATTGGAACAATTTACCACCTCCCGGGCCTCTCCACCGACCGGGACCTTCAAGACCCCATTATGATTGGTGGAATGTAATCTGGAATCTTCACGTTAGCCCCAAAGTCAAGATCTTCATCTGGAAAGTGTCTCAAAATCATTGGCTACTAAAAGCTAACCTCGTACTACACCATGTGCCGTGCGACCCAGTGCGCTTTATGTAGCTTTCAATCGGGTCGACTTTAATCATGCTATTTTTTTTACGTCGGGGGGTTGAAACTAGCGTGGAAGAACACGGTTTGGTGGCATTACATCAAAAAGAGCTCGGGGATCCTTAGCTAGGATCTTATCCAGGTTTATCGAGGAAAAATGTCGGATCGGCGGGGACTTTGAATCCTTTGCATGAAGATGTGAGGCATTTGGAAGGAAAGGTGCAATCTTCTCAAAAAATTAAAAATCGACCCACACTACCCCCAACATTTTGGCCCCTTGGACGATGCCCCTCCGAACTCATACTAGCGGGCGGGGAGTTCCTTTGGCCGACATGCCTACCATTAACTAAAAACTTGCAACCCACGATGGGCGTCTGTAACTCTAAATACTTTGCCTCATGAGTGCGATGTAACCGGCTTTCAGTATGGGTTCTTTATGAATTTTCAGGTGAGCCAGCGATCTTTGACACGGCCGGAAGTATTTGTGGTAACCCAATACCATAAATCAATCCACCGAAGAGCGGTTATGGCGGTGAACTTCCAAGCCTTTAAAGGCGGCATCAATTTACGGAAGTCCACAATCAACAAAAGTTCGTGTTCTCTCAGGCTTTCGCCGATCGATCAACTCCACCTTTTCGAGTCCACCTACCATGGGCGTGGAAGAGTTCATCATCCGAAGACGTTATTGACTTATTTCAAACACCTCGGTGAAAGCGTTTTGGTATTGCCCCAAAAGTAAGTACTCAGCATTTCATGAATTGGCTTCATTTGCGCGAGATCTCATCACCCTCAAGCTTGGGTTGGGGATGATATCTCTCGACAAATCTTATAAGCTTGCTCTCGTTCTATAGATCATGATCATTTGTGAAACTTATCAAAAAAAAAAAAAATATATAGTTTTTGTCCACATTGAATTTGTGATCAAGAGGAAATACTTTTCTAAAGTTATTTAAAAAGTCAGGACTCTTTTAATTTTTTTTTCGATCGGGAAATTTTTTTTTTATTAAAATTGGGTAAAATAAAGCCCAAGAAGTATTACTACAATTTCTGATATTTCAAAGTTCTAAAAAACCTATAGGATTTACAAACCACTCTTTGCGATAAAAATTGCTAATTCAAAAAAATTTTGACAAATACCAACTCAAAGTCTTCTTTTTATTTCATCAATGACCTTATAAACCTAAATTTGGATGCCTTTAAAATCTTCTTGTTTCTCCCACGTTCAAACTACCCCGGACCACACAAATCAAATTGGATAGTTTTGCCTCTTTTACGGAGAATTCTAGAATGAAATTTGTAATGTTGGATGACTTGATAAGCGTGGGGGTAATGGTGTATTTAACCATCCATAGCAAAGATCTCCACACCTTCAAGCGTCTCGGGCGATCCGAGGAAAGTATATGCAATGATCTAGATTACATAATGGGGCGTAATGTGAAGACACTTGATCGGATGATATTTCTTCGCTTGAGATTGTCCAAGGTTGGTAGCTTTATTCCATATGAGTCTCAAGTTGTTTGCACTTTGAAGGTGGAACCATCTTGTTCCATACTTTGAAACCAAATCGGTTGCCTCGCTTTTGGGAATAAACGATGAAGAGGTATTGAGCCCATATACGACTTTCCATTCTCGTGGAATTTTTCCAAGCATTTTTAGAATATAAGTCTTTTATCACACTCAGCACTCTTTAATGAATTTAAAATAAAATCCATTCGAACAGGACTCTTTGAAGTGTCATAATTTTTGATAGCCATGAAGACTTCTTCCTCACGAAAATTTTGTTCGGTCGACACATGATATTATCGGTGAGGCCCCGTCGTGTGAAAATATCTGGTCTTAAAAAAATAGTCCGCAATTGGAGTTGGAGTTGTATTGTTTAAGAAAATGCTCTTTGACACCATATTTAATTAAGCTTCACCACTTCGGTCCAACAACCATTCAAAAGTGAGCCACATGGTTTTCATTCTTTTTTCTCCTGAAGTTTATTAGTCCGTGAAAAAACTTGAGTTAATGTCGCCTTCTTTGAGCCATTTGATTTTTTGCTTTACAGCATACAAGTTGTTAAGTTGATTGAGGCTCTTGAATAAATTTGCGATGAACACTTCATCTTAATGATCTCCTCCTCTTCAAGACCAAAGGCATCATCGATGATATCGAGCTCATTAATTTCTTGCTTGAATTTCTCCACTTTGCTCTCAATAACTCCTAACACCTCTACTGTTCCAATTTCTTAAATCCTCTTTCAATCTCTTGAGCTTCCTCTCATTTTTGAACCCGGACCAGCCATCCGGCTTCGCCATTTATTCCCACGAATCTTGATGATTTTTTGAATCCGGGGTAAGCACACCTAGCGTTGATAAAAAGCGGAATGATTTTGGACCCCAATCCACCATTTTTGTTTCCATGAGAATAGATGCGGTGATAAAACCGTGCATTTTCAAACCTCGAATTACCACTTTGTTGGGGTGACATCCAGCGATTGCATACTAGGATCGATCGATATGTACGACTCTTACAACTACCATACGGTTTTAATCGTGTCTTTCTTCCAACTAGTGGTAAATCTGAAGGTTGTCCTCATATAAATTCATCGATAAACCATATCCACTTTGATTCGACGACTCCTCGACCCGATTCATTCATTGCTTTCTAATGAATTAAAATCTCTTGCCGAAACAAATGCAACATTTATTGTTTTGTTGTACCACCAAATTCCAGACGATCCCAAGCGCACCAAAAACTAAATATATTTTAGTCTTGTATTAGATTCTAGTCAAATTTCTTTTTTTTTTGAAAGGTGAGAATAATGTAGACTTGTAATAATGTAGGAGTGTCGGCGAGAGAAAAATCTATTTTATTGTAAAACTTATCATATAGTGATTTTTTTCTTTGCGGTGTTTTTTTTCTCCCTTTTTGAGTTTTTCATGTTTAATTCTTGTGTCTTGATTGTTGTTTTTGTTTTTTATTTTATTTCTCTTTTGTTTTAGTGTTCCTTGGTATGATCGAATAGAGAAAAGTTTCCCAACAACTATGTGAACTTTTTCAAAATTTTGTGTCTTTTTAAATTTCGTAGAAATATAAATGTATTAATTTTCTTTTTGTAAAGAGAAAATCTATAAATATTATAAATGTATTATTATTTATATATAAAGGCGGTCTTTATGCAAATATTTTTTATCTATTTATAGACTGCGGCTCATCTTATTCAATTCCTCGTACTATGTTAACAAAAGGTGCAATAAAAGCGTAACTACTAGTGACGAAAGTGGAATAGTTGAAGTTAAAGCCATACTACCTATATCAATGAAGTCATAGATTAGAAAGTTACCATTTTCTCAATTAAAAAAAAGGTAACAAATAGTGATGAAGGTCAGTACTAGGTGGAGATTTAATTAATTATTAAATTGAAATAGTACATGAAATTTTATAAATTAAATACAAAGTGGTAACATTGCAAAAATTGAGTTAATAATATTATTATTTTTATAAAAACTGAAAATATTATAACATTGCAAAGAAGATTATCATCAAGAAGAATATTGTTGTGCATCTGAAAGTGTTTGCATAAGCAATTTCGTATAGTAGAAGGAATGGAATCTAAAAACCAAGATCAATTAGTGGTGGCCCAATTGCCACACACTAGAGATGAGCTTGGGCCAACGTTTGAAAAAATATTTGGGCCTATTTTGTAAAAAATAATGTGCATCAAAAATATACTAGGTTCAAGATAATTTATCCTTCTTACATCTATCTAATTTTGTTTATGGCTTTATATTCCCTCCACTGAATGATACCCCATTTTTTTTTTTTTTAAATATCGTTTAATCTTTTTGAATATTTATATAATAAAATTTTTGGCTTGCGAATAAAATCACCATTTTCATAAATTGCAATTTAAAAATAAATTTACCTAAATTTTGGCAAATAAATAATCATTTTACTTTTTTTTTGTAATTTTTAGTTTTTGAGGCCAGTTTAAAAAAGATGATATGATGTACAAATATATACACAATCATCATCCTAGTGAAATATCCACATCAATAAATAATTATTAACATAATAAATAATAGTTTAAAAAAAAATTAAGTATTTTAAATACTATAAATAAATTTAGAATATAATAAGATATTAAAATCAACACAAATAAAAATCAAAAATCTAATTTCTTCTAATAAAATCAAAAACTAAAACCAACACAAACAAAATAATATTCAAAATCAAAATTATAAATAAAATTGTCATTATTAAAATTAACGCAAATAATATTTCTTAGGAATACTATTTATATATAAATAATATATATATATATATATATATATATATATATATATATAATTTAAAAAATTTAAATTAAGCACAAACACATTTTATCCCGGCCGTATTTTGCTTTTGAGGATGGTGGGGTGGGGCAAGGCCCGGTTTGGGGTGAGCGTTAATTGGTAAAAAATAAAAAATCGAATTTGAATCGAGGCAAAATATAAATTCGGTTCGGTTTGTCGAGATTCGGTTAAAGGATTAGTTTTGATTTTAAAAATTTTGGAATTTGATTGGGTTTTAGTTTTTATAGTAAAATCCCGAATAACTTGAAACGAGGCTAATTATATCACTATATATATATTACAATCCTCTAAACCTAATTCATTTTACCAATTACCACATAAATCAATTATCCGCCCGCTCAGCCCTCACCACTCACCAATCATAGACGCACAATTCGCCGCTGTCCCAAAGGTCCCCGTTGCTCCGTTCATGCTTTGCCGCCCCACTCCACGGTTTCACCATCGTTTAGCCCATATGCCAGCGACCAAGCTTTGTATATACCTACTGCCTTTTTTTTTTTTTGGAATACCTCCAAATTTTCCAAGAATGCCAAGAAATTACTGTTACAGATCTTCAATACATTATCCTTGCATTTCTGAATTTTAATTTTTTAGTTTCTAAATTTTTTAAAAACTTGTATTTTTGAATTCTAAATTTTTTGAATACCTGTATATTGGATTTTTGAATTTATGTTTGGATTTTAAAATATAAAATTATTTTGGTTTTTCATTTTTTTTATAAACCTAACAAAAAATTTGGTTAAGTTAATATCGGTTATGTATAGAAAATGGCTGGGATTTATTCTTATTACGTAATGAATAGTTAATTCGGTTTTAATATTCCGAGGTTGGGTTCGATTTAGAATTTTGCGAATGCTCACCCGGAGGCAACATGATGTTGAAATGAAAAGGATTTTTGGTGTAGTGAATTTTGAAATTTTTTGCATAATCAATTTTTTCTCGATAATTGAATTTAATTTTTTTTAAGTTTTATTCTAATTTTTTTTATTATATATATTTTTAAGTTTTTTACTTTTAATACTTTAAAATATATAACTTTTTAATTTTATATTTAAATGTATTTTATATTTATTTATAGTATATATAATATTAATTTATTTAAAATTTTCATTTATTATGTTAATAAGTATTTATTAACGTGGATCTTTCTTGACATCAATGATGGAGTATTTTTTATATTGGCATCAACTTATGAAGGACAAAGCGCATGCGAAGTTGAAATTGCAAAAACTAGTAAAATTGATGATTATTTGCCAAAATTTAAAAGTTTAGATTAAATTGCGATTTGTGAAAAAGTGATGATTTATTCGCAATTAAGCCTAAAAATTTTCATGTGAAATTTGTTCATAATATAAACTCATAATGGAGATTACATTTATAAATTGAGTATAAATTCTTTTTATAAACTAGATTTTATAACATTTATCTTAGATCTTAATTTATAAGTGTTATTTTATTATCGATTGATAAGTATAGTTGTATAATCTTATAAGTGTAGGTATATAAATTTTTTTATCTTATGAACCAAGAGTTTCAACGAAGACTACTCTTGTATAATAAATGTTGGTTTGACATTTTTGCCCCCGTTATCTCATATATATATACCTCTGAGACCATCCTTTAAATTTTTTAAATATTTTACAAATAATGTTGTATGAATAATTTTTCATTTAATAATAATAATTATTAAAAATATTTAATAATCATTAATTAATGTTAATTTTAACATAATTTTTTAAATTTATCTAAAAAATTAGAATGACATCTAAAATCTAAATAATGCTCATTTGCAGAAATTTCTGAAATACCCATTTACTCGTGCAAAAATTTGTAGAAATCAAAATAATACTCAAGTTTCGAAATATTCAAAACTAAAAAATATATTCTTGCGCCACTAAGAAATTCGAAATCATACTCATAAATATAATTTGAATACAAATTTGTCATAAGTTTGGTCTCAAATAGATTTAATCTCATAAGGTTTTTTTTTTCGGTGATTTAGTCCTAATAACTTTATCTATATCCAATTTTAGTTAAATTTGATCGGAAAACTCCATGACGTCGAATTTTGCAGATTTTAATTTGGGGCTTCTAGCGAATATTATTCTTGGTCCATCAAATTGCATTTTTTTTAACGGTGAAATTTTAGGGCCAATTTTTTTAATTTTTTAAAAAAAACTTAAAATTAAAATAAAATTGGCGGGAAAAATTAGTCAGAAACACACTTAAAAATACTGGCGTAGTTGTCAAATCGCATTATCACCGATAATCCCCAAATGGAAATGGCAATCTGACGTTATTTTGAATTTTTCGATCGATTTGAACAAATTGGGCGTTATCAAAAATTGTTGGGATTAAATCGAAACAAAAACTTTGAGATTAAATATTGAAGACAAAATATATAGAAATTCAAAATCTATAAATACTCCACTTCTTATGTCACGAGGAATGGAAATCAAAATTCAAAGTCCGGTCATACCTATAGCAAGAATCGAAATCAAACTAAAAAAGATCGAAGTCTCTTACACCAGGATCATCCGCGACTCCATAGTGTATTTAGGAAATGTGAGATATGTTTACATTCAAAATATACTGTTTATTCTAATCGGCTTGCAATTTGTGTTCATAAAATATAATTGCACATTTCATTGTATTAAGTTGTATATTTTTAAAGACAAATGTTACGTGTTTACTAAATTACATTTTCTGGAAATAGAGTGAACCTGTGCATACAAGAACTAATCAAATTAAAAATTGAACGTATATGCACATGCTCTTGCGCCTGGTTTAACACCGTTAAGTTTCTCAACAAATTAATATACAAGGAAAACAAAAATTTTATTCGGAAATAGTGCTATATTTTTTATTTTTTTGAAAAAGGCTCTAAGAGTACAAAATATAGGAAGTAGTAACTCCTAAGAATGACAAATCTGATTTTTATAACTCTAAGGTATATAAAAATTAGAGACTTTGTTTGAAAAAAAAAGAGATTTGTCAAAAAAAATTCATTTTATCGTAGAAGCTTTTTCTTTCAGACTTTTATATTAAAACTTTTCCTTTTTTTTACTAATCAATACCAAAAAGAATCTCAAGGTGAAAGCAAATCTCTCCAAAACAGTGCATCGTTCAAGTCCTTGGCGTTACTAATGCCTTCATTGTTGATAGTGATATGTTTCAAATTTGGTGCGGATGAGCTTCAAATGAAAATACTTCCATCTGAGGGCACTTAGAAATAAGCACATCGCCCAGGGATGACAACTCGATGGCACATCCCAATCAAACTGAAATGGAATCAGAAATTTGATACATAAGGACAAACTAATTAAAGTTTTAAAAATTAAATAATCTGTCAGAAAAAAAAAATTAAGACAAATTTCAAGCTAATACAATATTTAGGTCCATTTCATTATATTTGTACAAACCTTTTGGTCTTGTAGCCTAATTTTGGGCATTTCAATTTTCAACAACCAAAGCAAGCATTAGGATATATGTGTTGTTAGTTCATCTATCATATCCAACAAACGTGCTCTAAATATATGAAACTAAACAAAATAGACTAAACTAGTCTCACACACAATAATTTAAAATATTAAGATACCCTACAATTTTTTTTTAAAAATCTTAGGAAAAATAAACAAATTATCAATATTCATGCATGCCTTTGGTTTGCAAAAGAAATGCAATGAATCACCAACATCATGGTTGATGTCTCCTGAACATTTTTATCGATTCTCCATTACAAAAAAGTAGACACTTGAGGTTCCGGGCATTTCACTATGTCCATCCGAGTTAACAGAGGAAAATTCAATTCTTTCAACTCCTTTACAAAAAAGATGTGAGCCTTGGAAGGTGATATGAGAGTCAGTTCCTCCAATTTTTGGGAAAGTGACATGACGATGATTACGACTTCTTTGTTCATTTTCCTCTTCATTCCACAACACTACTTGTTTCCAACATCGAGGAAGACCGTATTGTAAGGCTTTTGAGTTACCAAAAGATAATTGTTCCCCATTGCCGGGAACACACTGCGTGTCGACAACAATTCACAAATACATTGGATGCTTACAAAATAGAAGATTACCGGATTGACCCCAATTGAGCGAACAACCCGTAACCAATTTTCCATAATTGAAAGCCATAATAAATTGGACCATTTTCGGTTTCCCACAACAAACCCAAACCACCAATACCGGTTCACATAAATTGGTGAAACTATCAAATTAGCCATAAATTGATCGAATTAAAGAACGAAAGTAATTCACCACGAGATTTAATAATTTGACAAACAATACTTATAATCCACGAATTTTTTGTGAATAAGTCATGAACCCTAAAATTAAGCCCAATTTGAAGAACTAATAGCACATATCGAACAAACCACAAATAAAATTAAGCCCCAATTTTAAGGAACATTCGCCGCACCCACGATTCTTGAATTTTCATAGCTCATGAGCCCTAGAAATTGGGATGTGTACTTACGGGTAGAAAGTAAAAGAAAGAAGCTTGGGTTCTAAACACAAAAACAAAGGAAAAATAGCATACCTTCCGTAGATGAGACAAAATAAAATGTCGGATGGGCAGATTTATCCACAAAATGTCGTCGTCCACCCCGTCGAGCTTCAATAAGGTTGCGTCCATTTTTAGCAAGCGAGAATGAAAAATCAAAGTCCACACCCGCGAGAGAAAGAAAGAGTGGATAATGTGGAATGAAAAACAAAATACAAATAAAAAGAGGGGCAATCGGACCAAAAATGATCTTTGTTCAAGCCTTACTCACCGCAAGACCTTGGGGAAGGTGATAAACTGTCATCGAGACTCTAGGAAATCGCCGTAATATGTAGCGGGAGGCGGATGACATTAATTTGGATCTCGCTACAATTAGTGAACTGATATTCCCTACCAAATGACCCTTTATTTTTATTCGTACAATATTGCACCCTTAATAATAGCTACCAAATGGGGCCATATGTGATTAATGTAATACTAATATGAAAAATAGATTCAATTTTTAATGTAATATATTTACTTTTGTGGACTGCAAAAATGGGTCAAACTGCAAAAAATGGGTCAAGCCCGTGAAATTGAGGATTCTTTCATTATTTCCTAATTTTCAACATAAAAATCAAAAACTGATTTTCACAATAGACCAACTCTTTTAAATAATTTATTATTATCACACTACGTCATTGTTATTTTTCATAAAATTATGAGTTAATACTAATCCCAGGCAGGGAGATTTAAATTTTCTTTATAAAAATATTATATTTATGCCTTCAATCCGTAAAAATTTAGCCATTTTTTGCTACCTTTAAATATAAAAAATTTTCCCTTGGCCTTTACTTTTTTGAAAAATTCCGCTCACCTTGGAGCGAAATTATGGATCCTTCAACGACTATTCCCCACATCAAAACCTAAACTTAATTTTATTGTCAGGCATTAAATTTATGGAGTAGGTCTCACATGAAACTTGTTCATCAAAAAAAGCGGTTCCATATTTACATACGACCCTTCAATTGTTGTGACTAATTAATACCATTTTAAATGTAAGTCATGCCCTTGAGTTATCATATTAATACTCATATTGTAATATAAGTAAATACCATAGTGTCACGAAAGTAATATTCTTTTATGTTGTAATAAAGTCATACCCTTCACTGATTCTGGATTATAATATAAGTCATGCTCCTTAACAAGTTTCCATCTTTTATGTGAAATTTATTCTATCATTATCAAATTTTATTTATGTTTATCGCTTGGGGTGATAGTGTCTTCATGAACCGTGAGACAAAAAAAAAAGAAAGCACGCTTGCGTGAGGCATGTCTCACATTCCCAGGGCATAAACTAAATGGACGTTTTAACGCTTTTAGAAGAAGTGGGCATTGATTTGTGGTAGATTGTACTAGCCTCATACGAGATTTTGTCATAAAAAATGATTTCAAAAAAGAAAATAAAAAAAACATGTGAATATGTTTTTTCTTTATCATAATTTTTTATCTAATAATTATATGCTATTTATTAATAATTAAAGTTATCACAGTACAAAAAAAAATGTCATTTAACGAGGGCATTAACTAGAGCTATAAAAGTCTTTGTTAATAACAAGGATTTTAAGAAAGGTTTTGATAACACTCGGCATTAATGAAGAATTTCAAAACCCTTGTTACTAACGAGGAATTGTTAATGAGCAATAAAATTTCCATGTAAATAGCAGGGAACTTTAACAAGTTCATAATATATTGCACTAAAACATTTTACAAGACGATCTCACACTATACATGTCTTAAAAAATTTCTCAGCAACATTTAATTAATCATGTGATTAAAGTTTAAATTCTAATTTGACTTATTTTTAGTGTATCGTATATGTGTTCCTTATTATTGTTAGGAAACATAATATAAAGAAAAACTAATATTGAAACGAATTGATCGACTGGAAGAAATGTATAAATTAACTCAATTTTTAAATTATGGGGTATTTCACGCAAAATTTTCAATGTTTGTATTTTTAGGAAAATCACTCTTTTACATGTTGTTTATAGTGCATTTACTAGTAATGGTATAAATTACTATTAAGAGTGTCTTAGGTCTGAGCAGGTTAAATGAGGCAGTGAGGAGAATTGAATAGACTTACGAAAAACTTCGTCTGAGATCGGTGTGAAGGCAGATAACTTTGAAATCAAATCTGAGTAGATCAGTTGGAGTCGATATTAACTTCCTTTGAAACGCCCGGAAAATGATCCGATTCATTAACCTATCAGATGCGCCCGAGTGTGCGGAAGCAAGTTTGCAGGTAACCAGTTTGTATCATCCAGTTAAGTTTTATCTTTTTAATGGGGAATAATGAAATTTGGTCCGTCAGATCGACTTAGTGTAATAAGTCTTAACTTAGAATGTATCGCTTTAAGATT